>CM057453.1:752677500-753067500 GCA_016271365.2 Neoceratodus forsteri
TTGTTGCAAGCACTTCCATGATGAGAGGAGGAGGGCCAGGGATAAGATGGCCACCATCCTGGTCTCCCTGGGGGTGACAGGGAGTGGGCCACCGACAGAGGTGCGCCTCACCCCGAATGAATAGAGGCTAGTTGCCAGCATGGGCTGGACCACAGTGACAGGTGTTTCAGGTGGTGGCTTCCAGACTGGGGGCAGTCCATCACAGCACTGTGAGTATTCATTTGTCACTACCTGTGGAGGTCTGTGTGTGTTTGTCATGAGTGCTGTGACATGCCCCACCATGCTCTGTTACTTATCCATGTGTCATTGTGCACTGTGCATCTTGATGTACAGCTCTGTCTGTCCACAGTATGCTGCTGACACATGGTATGCCGTCCCTGTACAGCACCTGGGTGGGGGTTGCTGGGGGGGTGAGGGGTCCAGGTGGTTGCTTGTGAGATTCTTCCCATGGGTGATGGGCTGGGGGGGGCACCACTCACAGTGGTGTGCTGTACCACACATGTCGCTGAGCAGCAGAACTGGCCATAGTGCATGGCTGGCAATGCTGGTGCTTGTGCGTGGCAGTGTCCACTAGGGGTGGCACTCACCTGTGTGGCAGGTCAGGCACACCAATGGCACATGTGTATTGCTCCCTGTTCATACCTGTTTGTAGACACAATTGACACATGTCACTAACCATGTTTCCCTTCTTTCTTTTCCAGCTCCATCACATCTCATGGGTGCTGCAGGGTTCAGGAGACACCCCGATGACCAGACCATCACACCACACCACAGCTGGGGCTGTGGTGGAGCCTTTGCCAGGTACATCCAACACCTCCACAGCCCCGGACATGGTGGAGGATTGTGCAGGCCCATCCAACCCTTCCACAGCCGGTGCCATGGCTGGTGGCTAGGGTAACCCATGGCTGATCAGCTTTCTTGGTCTTGTTGATGAGGACCCTGTGGACAGTGTCAATATCACAGATAACATGCTGGTGCTGGCATCCAGAATGGAGGGTTGCATATGATGACAGCGATGCTGACGCTACAAAGATATGGGGGGACACGGACTACATCAGTCCAGCTATGTCACATGTGCATGCACAGGTGGCACCATGTGGAGTTGGTGATCCTGTGGCCCCATGCAACCCCACAGGGCTACCACAACTGCCCACAGTGGTGGATGTTGGTGGCCATGCATCTGGTGCTGCTGTGGGGCTAGGGACTGCTGCCACTGTTCAGCAGGGTGCTGTGGAGCAACAGAGGGGGGCAGGGAACCATGATGTGGGTGTCCCTGGGTGCGCAGTGGTTGCCCATGCCCAGTCCCTGCCCATACAGTGGACTGGTGTGTGGTGTCCACCTATGGTGGATGTGGTGCAGCAGGCCAGAATCCCACCTGCTCGTCTGCATTGCACCCCATTGGATCCCCCACCCACAAGGTGAAGGGCTATGCACACCTCCTGTAGGACACCACGGAAGGGCAGGCATCCTTCTGGGTCGAGCTCAGGGGCATTTGGACACCACTGGACATAGATCATGAGTTGGCATCTGTGTGGCATGCACAGATGCTGGCCGAGGTTCATCAAATATGGGTGGACATGACTGCTGCACTGGAGCAGATGGCACTTGCACTGTAGGTGGTCAGTGCTCACATTGCTCCACGTGGATGCCAGGGTGCCAGCTGCACACCCAGGAGTGCCTCATGCACCTCCAGGTTACAGTGTTAGGTGAACCCATTGTGCTGATGCTGTCACCATTCTTACCAATCCCTGACATCCCCGGATCCAACCAGGGTCTTGGGAGTGACACACAGGCGAGCACTTATTCACGGTCTCACTTCAGTACCCCACCAAGAGTGGTGAACACCCCCTTGAGGCCAGGGGCACTGACTCAGTGACCACCAGGTGATGGCGTGGCCACCTCTGTGTCTACAGTGGCCATGGGGGCTCCCACTGATGCCTGGGTAGCCTGCTTCCATGGCCTCTATAACCTGCACCCATTGTGGCCCACGCACATGGCTGACAGTGCCTCAGGCGGTGTGCTGTGGCACATGTCTGCCCCTGGACAATGCATGTGTGGGACACCCATGTGATGCACTGTGCATGGCTAGGGCCACTGGTGTTATACTGTATGGCATGGGCTTGATGAGTGCAGCCTTGTGTTCACTGTGCATGTGTGCTGGCAGATGTACACTGATCCATGCCATACCCAACACTGGCGCTGTGTCTCCCTGTCCATGCCTGGCCTGCTGTGTGTGTCTGTGCATGTCTGTCACCCCTCTTGAGTGTGCTCAGGACCTGCTGTGTGGTAGTCGTCTGCACATGTGTGTGTCATTCCCCACCACCACGTGTGTGTGTGTGTGTGTGTGTGTGTGTGTGTGTTTGTGTCTGCCATGTTTTGTCCTCCTGTGATACTCAGTTTTGGTCCCTGAAATGCTTCTCCACTATGGTATCCCTGTGCCACTGGGACTTAGTGGTCAGGTGTGGGTCCCTCCGTTCCAGGGCAGCTGCCCACCACCACCATGGGGCTCTCCTCTGCATCTTCCTCCTCCTCCTCCTCTGAACTGTTGCCCTCCTCAGCCGGGACAGGTATTCCACAGTCAATGGCCATGTTGTGCAGCATACAACAGGCCAGGAATATGCCACAGGCCTCCTCTGGATTGTATTGTTGGGTACCACCAGAACTGTCCAAGCACCTGAAGTGCATCTTCAACATGCTGGGCACATGCTCAATGACAGTACATGTAGCGATGTGTGCCACATTGTATCGCTCCTTGGCCTTATTGCCTGGATAGCAGTAGCGGGTGAGCAGCCATGGGCAGAGGGGATACACTGCATCACCTATGGGGGAGACAAAACAGTCTGCTAGTACCCAACATGCATGTGCATAGTGATCCACTGCTCCACCCCAATCCATTATTGCACATGGGCACAGCTACAGCCTGTCCACCCCTGTACCTGTGGCCCACCTCCCAGTGCAGCACTATACCACCATGGTGGGACACCGCATCTGTACCTTAACAATCACCTGCAATGTCCTGGCTGCCTTCTCATGCCCTGCACCTAACCATGCCCACATCTGGTGCTGACTGCTCCTGTCCTGTTCAGCAATGGTTGCCTTCCATTGCCCTGTGATTGCCTGTGCATGGGTGTGTGTGGCACCTTCCGCCCTGCCACACATGCCTGCTGTTCCACATCACTACACCACCCATGCAGTGCTGCAACACTGTCCCCCTGTTTGTGTCCACTGTCCTGACTGCATGCCCAGCTGCACTGTCCCACATGGACTTGTACCCTTGCACTATCCCTGTTGCTGCCCCCACACCCATGTACTACCTCTTAATATCTGTGGCTCCACAGTGTGCATTATGTGGGCATGTATTCATGCCCCACTCACTCACTAGGTGGCCACTGGGAATGTCCCTAGCCTCACACTGGTGGCAAAGGGCAGACTGGTGCCATATGAATGCGTCATGTGTACTCCCAGGGTGTGTGACACAGACATTGCTGATGCACACTGTGGCATTGCGCACCATATGGCACTTGATGGAATAGAACCCCTTGCGGTTCATGTATGGTATTGCCTCATCACCAGGTGGTGCACTTATTGCCACATGGGTGCATTCAATGGTCCATATCATGCCTGGCATGCATGCTACCCTGTGGAATTGCTGCATAACTCTGTCCACTCTGACTTTGTGCTTGGGAATCAAATGAACTCTGAAACATGTGGGAGCAGTGCAGTGAGGAACTGTGTGAGGATTCGGGACATGGACGGCTGAGATATGCCAGTGATTTCTCCAGCTGGCCTCTGGAAGGTGCCCATGGCAAACAGGCATAATGCTATTGTCACCTTTGTCTCCACAGATATGGCATGACCCCTTGTGGTGGGTGCCTGCATTTTGTCATGGCACAGCTCACAGAGCTGCCTCAGAACTACCCTGTTCAGGTGGTATTGGCCAGCTTTTTCTGTGTCAGTCAGCTGTTCATATGTGACTCTGGCATGATACCACCACAGGGCAGACCGCCTCTGGTGCCTTCTGTTACAACTTTGCTGGTCTGCCCTTCTCCTCAGCTCCATTATTATGCCCACCATCATGAATGGTGCCCCATTCATTTGTGTGGCCTCTCTGATTCTGCTGCTGGTGCTGGTGCTGCTGCTATCCCGCTGGCTGTCTGCTGGGGGCTTGCACTTAAATCTACTCCTTTTATACTTATCTCCTTAGTGCACATGTGGATGGATGCACTGTGTAAGTACTGCAGTTGTGCATTCATTTTGCTTTGTGAATGGGGATGCGCCGTGTATGCAGCTACATGCCCCCTTCCGATGTGTGGCATATATTTATTATTTGTCTCCGGTGCATCCTTGGCAGTGCAGTGCATCCAGGATGTACCAGAGCATCTCTGCCCTTTGTGTATCATGCCATGGCCATCTCCGAGATGTGGCATTCACATCTCTTTTGTGAATCTCACCCATGATGTACAGTCATTAAGTTCAACTAACAATTTTACTGTGATCCACGATGACTATGCAGTTCTAACAGTAGCAGCAAACAAATGGCCAACTATAAAACTTGAGTTTATAATAACTGAAGACTGTGTGACTGATGTCATTGTTTATGTCAATGTACAGGATCTTAATGTTACACGTATAACAGAGTTCCTAGATTGTATTGGCTTATCTAGTCAGTGCAGGGTTTCTACTTGTGCTGTCATACAGTAAGTTATATTGATGAATAAAAGGTCTTTTTATTCAATGTTTTCAGTAAAGAATGTTAGTTTATATGACTCAGAACATTTTATTACTCTCTTTACAAAGAGATATATAGGAAATATGTTTGCTACTGGCACAGCACTAATATTGGAAACAAATTATTTAAATTTTCACACACGCAACTAATAGATGCGTGTGATGACATTCAATTTAATTGATGTAAAATTCATGTGACAGATATTAAGTTTGATAGGTTTTCTCACTGTAATGTGTATTTTGATTTGTTACAGAGAAAAGTGAGATAGTGTTTATGTGTAACAGTGAGACACAGTCAACAAATATTCAGTCATTGCCATTAAATAAATCATTTAAATTATGTAATGGTAATATTACACAATAAGAACATATACATTCATAGGCATATGTTAATAACTGTAATTGTTATATCTTAGATATAGTACTATATATTTATAGTAATACTCTCTGTTCAATAATTATTAAATTTTGTTAGTATGGAAAAAAGTCCAGTGACAGCATGCATGGTTAGATAATGTTGATTAATACCAGATTATTATATGTATTTATGACAAATGCAAAGAACAAAAACAACAACACAGTAAGAAACTATACTGTTTGTTCCTCTCTTGTTTCAGATGACCACTCCAAGAAAAAGTGGTACATCCAAAATCTAAAAAGTATGCAGCCAAAGTCATGAGCGTACACAAAGTCTGTCAGAGAGCCAAATTGCCATATGCAGATTGCAAGCCAGGGAGCACATGAAAAAGAAACAACAAAGTTTGATAACATGACTTGGTACAAATAATGAAATAGACATGAATGACATTGATGGTCCAGGTACATCAGAAGCTTGTCAGCAGCAAACTCTATCATGTAACAATGTACAGTGTTATCAGTGAATGTTAATAGCAATGTTAATCAATATACTTTGCCTGAAGTTAATGATCATCTGATTGTTAATTTCAAAAATAATATACAGCACAGTCCTGAATATATAGATATTCAGCTTGTAAGTGACTGATGTGGAGATGTTCAGTAACCACATGCAATGAGGATATAATAACAAGTGGTGCTATGTGGCTTTATAAAAATTCTGATTAGATTTGTCACACCTGCAAATGACACATTCACAAAAGTATGGTTCTCCGTTTATGCCAGAAGAAAAGTTTGCACATGGCTACTGTTCCTGAACAGCTGCTTAGTCTAATTACTTTAGAGCAGCCACTGATAAGTCAATGGTATGAATTTAAAAAATATTGCAGTATCATTGCTCAGACAACAGCAGCCTGCAGTGACTGTCAGTTGTGTTAATGTTAACATACAGTAGTTGTCAATACATTACCATGTTACTTGAGGACAGTGGTTTACTCCTCTTAAAATTAAAGAAGAGACAAAAGTATTATATGACTTCATCATAAGTGATAATATAAAACATGCTCTTGAAGTTTTAAAAGAGTATAACACACTGTATCACAATATTCATATTGACATAATGAGATGAGAAGGCATACAATCAAAATAAACAACAAGTGCACTATTCCTAACAAAGACAGTGAATTGCAAGATGATCACATTGACATTCATGATCAACTATGCAGAAATGTTAGTGTCATGTATACTAAGCAAACAAATACAAGCCAGAAGGGGATGGAAACATATTCATATCAGTGCTTTACAGTAACTGGTAATTGCTAATTTAGTTATTAAACTTAGATTGTGGGCTTTTAGTGACACTGTAATTTCTTTGCTGTCTTTACTTAGAATTGTTTTTGGGCTGTTGAAAATTGAAAACATAGTGGTGGTGTGTTTCTTTGCTTTCTTTAATTGCTGAAAATTTAGTCTTGGCTTGTCTGACTTGCCCTGTAGTCTGGGTGAGGGGTGCTAATTGTCTGGCCTCTAACCTCAGCTACGTGATAACTGGAGGTGGGGCTTAGTCAGAGTTGAGGTAGCAAGTGATTTTTGTTTCTCAGAAGAAGCCAGAAGGGGAAGGAAACATATTCATATCACTGCTTTACAGTAACTGGTAATTGCTATTTTTGTTATTAAACTTAGATTGAGGGCTTTTAGTGACACTGTAATTTCTCTGCTGTCTTTACTTAGAATTGTTTTTGGGCTGTTGAAAATTTAAAATATAGTGGTGGTGTATTTCTTTGCTGTCTTTAATTGCTGCAAATTTTCCCCCTCCCTCCCCTTCCCCCAACTCTTAATTATATGCCCTGTTAAATCTGATTGACAGGAGCTAAACACAAGGGATAGTAGGGGGTTTGGAGTAGGAGGGGCATAAGGGGAAGAAGCCCACCCTCAGCACGACAAGTGTGTTGACTCATTTATTTATTTTCTTTTTTTTTTTTTAAAGAAAAGTATCTGAGGATCAGTGGCAGGATTTTTAGGACAGTAAATTAATAAAAAGGGAACTAGGAGAGCTTCAGTAACAGACAAGTAGTGGAATAGCAGTATAATTGCAGTATAATGTGGGGAGTGGTGCAATGCAGTAGCTACGGGGCAGCTATATTCAGGCAGACCTTCTGGACACTGAGGTACTGCCCTATCTGCATGCATCTCTCTGGACTGTGGGATGAGGTAGCCAGACTCAGAGCTGAAGTAAACTAGGTCAGGAGTACCATCACCCCTATCCAGAGACCACCCAGTCCAATGCCACTGCCTCAAAGGATGCCGAGAATGAGGAGCACTTGGATGACAGTGGGCTGAGGGCGGGTTAAGATGGTCAGGCAGAGGCACATCCCAGATCCTATTCCACTCAAGAACTCATAAGCCACACTGGTAAATTGGGGGCAACCAAATAGAGGTACCCAGAGAAGTGGAAGGAAAGGATATGGAGGTTAGCCAAGGAGGTGACCTCAGTGGGGAGAGTAGTGGACCCCAGAGGAGGAGGAAGTGAATCCTAGTGGGGGACTCCATCATAAGAGGGATCCAGCTAGGAACACAGGAGGGGGAGGACCAGGAGGTGAGGTGCTTACCAGGTGCCACGACACGGAGGGATGGAAGAAAGATCCTGGGGATCACTGGGAAGACAAGATGGGAGGGTGAGCTGGATGTCATTATCCACCTAGGTACCAATGACCTGGCAAATGGGGAGCCAAAGGAAGTTCAGGAAGAGTTTAGGAAATTGGGGAAGGGTCTCAAGCAAGTAGCTACTTCTGTCACCTTCTCAGAAGTACTACCTGCGAGAGGCATGGGAGAGCACAGGGATGCATGCACCAGGAACTTTTACTCATGGTTGAAGAACTGGTGCTGTGAAGAAGGGTTTGGATTCATTGATGACTGGGGACCCACCTGGAGGGATGGAGGTTTGTTCAAGCCTGATGGCCTGCATCCATCCTGGAGAGGAATTCAAGCACTCAATGATAAGTTTAAATGCTACATTGACAAGCATTTAAACTAGCCAAGAGGGGTGGCAGGCCAGCAAGGAGGATATCTACTTGCTCACCCCCCAGAGCTAGCAGTGGAACCAGTGAACCGGAGGAGTGGATATCTCAACAAAGCAGTATGCAAAAGATGGAGATTAGTACCCAAGAGGTGGATAGGCAGAAAAGGGGCAAAAATCAGCAGAAGGGCAGACAGCAAGGAGAATCAGGGATAAAGGACAACCAGAGAAGGGGCTGGAGTAGAACAGCTAAACAGTCTAGGGAGGTCAAATCATGGAAAGCCATGTGTGCCAATGCCAGCAGCCTTAGCAACAAGATGGAAGATCTGGAGGCTGTCATGGTGCAGTCAGACCTGGACATTGTGGCCATCACAGAAACCTCTGTAATGATAACCATGACTGGGAGATGGCCATTCCTGGCTACAACATATTCAGAAGAGACTGGGCAGGTAGGAAGGAGGAGGAGGAGTGGCACTGTATCTGAAAAATGACATAAGGGCCACAGAGCTCCAGGAGAAACAAAATTGGGAGAGATACTGTGGGTTAAGCTGGAAAGGAAAATGGGGCCAGCCATCCGCACAGGTGTGGTCTATAGACCACCAGCCCAGGAGGAAGAAACAGATAGGGAGCTGATGCTAGCCACCCAAAGGATGGCAGACAAGGGTGAGGTAGTATTAGTTGGAGACTTCAATATTCCAGACGTGGACTGGAGCATCCCAGCAGCAGCATCAACTAGGAGCAGATTTATCCCGGACTCCCTTCAGGGTGCCTTCCTCAAGCAACTGGTCATGGAACCAACTCGGCAGAAGGCAATACTGGACCTTGTGCTCACAAACAGGGACAGTGTAATGGGGGTAACAGAGGGGGAGCACCTGGGGAACAGTGACCACCAGTCATTGTGGTTTGAAATCACAGAAGGAGCAGAACCAAACCACACAAAAACACGTATCCTGGATTTTAGGGGGGCAGACTTTGGGAAAATGGGGAGATACTTGAAAGAGGCATTAAGGGGAATGGGGCAGGAATCAGGGGTTGAGGAACAGTGGGCAGTATTTAAAACGGGATTACAAGAGCAACAGAATTATGCTTTAAGCAGGTTAGCAAGAGGAAAAGGAAGAGGAGGCCATTATGGTTTTCCAAAGAGGTAGCAAAGAAAGTGAAAGCCAAAAAGATTGCATTCAGGAAATACAAAAAGACACAGGCAGAAGGGGATAGGGAGAAGTACCAGGAGAAGCAAAGGGAGGCAGGGAGGTCAGTAAAGGAAGCCAAAGCTCAGACAGAAGAGCACATTGCAAAACCAGTGGGTAGAGGAGACAAAACCTTTTACAGGTACATAAGTGAAAAAAGAAAGGCAAAGGGAGGGATAATGAGACTGAAGAGGGAGGATGGGGGCCGCGTGGAGGATGAAAACAGTAAAGTTGACATACTGAACAGGTATTTCTGCTCAGTCTTTACTGAAGAAAAGGAGGGTAATGGGTTTGAAGGGAGTACAAGGGGTGAGAATGGTGCAGAAATGGACACAAGTTCCTTTACACGAGAAAGGGTCCTGAAGGAACTGGAAGTAATAAGAGTTGATAAAGCAATGGGGCCAGATGGGGTGCACCCCAGGGTCCTTAAAGAACTCAGAGAGGTGGTGGCTGAACGTCTGGCTATCCTGTTTAGCCGATCACTGGAAACAGGGGAAGTACCCAAAGACTGGAGAACAGCAGATGTAGTCCCCTTATACAAAACTGGGAACAAAGAGGAAGTGGGGAACTACAGACCAGTCAGCCTCACCTCGGTAGTGGGGAAGATCATGGAAGCACTACTGAAGGAGGGATTGGTGGAACATCTGGTTGTCAATGGACTGCAGGATCCAAGGCAGCGTGGTTTCACCAGGGGGAGGTCATGTCAAACCAACCTCGTTGAATTTTTTGACTGGGTGACTAGGGAGGTGGATCGGGGAGGGCAGTGGACATGGCCTATCTGGACTTCAGCAAGGCCTTTGACACTGTGCCACATAGAAGACTATTACACAAACTAGGAAATATGGGTATGGGCAGGACAGTAGTGTGGAGGGTAGGTAACTGGCTGGGCAGCAGGACACAGAAGGTGGTGGTAAATGGCTGTCACTCCACAGAGGGAAGAGCGACCAGTGGGGTACCACAGGAATCAGTGCTGGGACCAGTCCTATTCAACATCTTCATCAGTGACATTAGCAGGACCTAGAAGGCAGAATTTCACTGTTAGCTGATGACACAAGCTCTGTAACAAGTAGACATACCAGAGGGTGTAGACAGAATGAGAAGGGACCTGCAGAAACTTGAAGAATGGTCAGGGGTTTGGCAGTTGAAATTCAATGCAAAGAAGTGCAAGATAATGCATATGGGGCACAAAAACCCTGGCACAATATATAAGTTGGGGGTGAGGATATAGCATGCACCAAGCAGGAAAGGGATCTTGGGGTTATCATCTCTGATGACCTCAAGGTAGGGAAACAGTGTGACAAGGCAGCAGGTAAAGCAAATAGGATGCTGGGATGCATAGGCAGGGGCATCACCAGCAGGAAAAGGGAGGTCATGATTCCACTATACAAGACACTAGTGAGGCCCCACCTGGAGTACAGTGTACAGTTTTGGAGACCTTACCTACGTAAGGACATAGACAGAGTAGAGAAGGTTCAGAGGAGGGCAACAAAGATGGTACATGGATTGCATCACAAGTCCTATGAGGATAGGTTGAAGGAATTGAATATGTACTCCCTGGAGGAGAGGAGGGAGAGATGGGACATGATAGAGACATACAAGTATCTTACAGGGAGGAAAAGGGTGCAAGAATACATTATTTATAAGCAAAAAAGATGTTCCAGGACTAGAGGGCATGGGATGAAGTTGGAGGGAGGACGATTCAGAGGAAATGTGAGGAAGAATTTCTTCACAGAATGGGTGGTGAACAAGTGGAACACCCTGCCTGAGGAAGTGGTGGGGGCTGAAACAATCACAGGATTTAAGAATACATGGGATAGACATAAAGGAATTCTGGAGGTCAGGGGTAAGGGGCAACAGACTTCTAAGAAAACATAAACTGAAGTTACAAACTCAAATGGGCAGTCTAGGTGGGCCATAGGCCCTTATCTGCTGACACTGTCTATGTATCTATGTATTCTCCATGGCACCAGCAGAAGACATGACACCAATATCACACCTTCAATACAAAGATGCAGAAATTCTGGTGTTTTCATGCTTTTCCCCCCTATGGGCATGGAAGTGAGCACTATGAAAAAATAAGCATTCATGAATATCTTGATGTTCAACTGATGAATGAGACAAATTGCTTCTCAGTAAACATTGAATATTTATTTTATGCCTTGAATGTACTAGAATATTATGATGTTGTGTTAAGTGCAAAAATGGCTACAAGAAAGATATTTAACAGAACCATGAATAATGAACCAGTTACAGTGGGTGATGTTCTTTCTTAACCATATATTATACAAAATTTATCACACATTTTCGGTGGATGAAGATGATAAGGGGATCTCCAGCATACTAAAAAGATTGTAGAAATGATTTAATCAGTTACCTAAAAAATGATGGCAGGCCAACGGTTTGTAACACTGAATGCAAATGAACTCAAGTGGGAAGATACAAAGATACATAGACACTGTCAGAAGATAAGGGCCTAACCCACCCAGTCTGCCCATCTGAGCTTATTTATTTATTTAGCTTTTGTTGACCGGGTAAGTGCACTAGACAAATCCTGCCTATTTTCAGGCACGACCCGGGGCTGGGGGATACAGATGAATGCCAACTGACCTTGAACCAGATTAAGCTGTTGGTGGTAATTTTAGTGAATAAGGGAAATTTGGCCAGGACATCCCCTTATAAATCCCCTTTACGTTTTTCTAGAAGTCTGTTGCCCCTTACCCCTGACCTTACAGATTCTTACGCAATGCTCCTGTCAAAATGATAATTCAACCACCATATAGCAACCACAGCACTTAGAAAGTGTGATTTACTATGTGGATTCTACTGTGTGGTAGCTCAGTACTTTAAAAAATGTTTCAATGAGTTTCTGAAATATATGCTGTATGTGACTGCTAAATGTGAGGGTGCACTAGTGATCATTAAACACTCTTTCTACCAAGCAGAGTTCCAGCAGCATATCACCACATGTCCATACCAGAAGTGGGCGAACCAGTTTGTTAAAAATCTGAACCAACCAGAACAAGCTGAGGTGTTCAGAAATTAATAGCTTCCAAACACTTTTGGCTGTTCAGATCGGTTCAGGCTGCTCCATCATGGGACTTGGGAGTGAGAAGCACAAAAGCATAGGATGCACCAGAGACAAGATGCTGGTTCCTCATTGAATGGGTGAGCTGTCCATCTTCCTAAGGTGGCACCTGATTGGGTTTGCTCTGTAGCAACTCAAGTGGCCCACCTTAGGAGCTGCCACAGTGGAAAAGAATGGAGAAGGAGCAGCAGCATTTACTGGCTGCTCTGTGTGTGCTGTTGCAACTTGCTGCTTTGTATTTTTGCCAGTTGGGCAACTCCTGGTCAGGGGTCAGGACTCGTCAGTTTCTCAAAATAAAAAACTAATTTATAAAATAAAAATTTTATTTTATTTTTTAAAAAACAACAAACAAGAGAAAACTTGGGGGGTGGTTTGGGGGACTGGGTCTTGGAGTCAGGGAGTGGGGATTGGGAAGTTGGAGACTCAGGGAGGGAGGAGGAAGACTGGGGGCAAGTGAGTGAGTGCCAGTTTTTTTTTATTTTGGCAGCAGAGGGGTGAACTGTGTCACTCACTACCCAGCCAAGTTAGCCAACCAGTGCTGCTTCTACTGTGTGCCCCTCCCGGAAACAAGTCAGTCAGCTCGCATCACCTGCCTGTGGGGTAAATCTACAAGATTTGTATCAGTGGGCATTCCGTCACATGGAATAATCCTTGGAAGGAAAAGTAAAGTTGCATCAAAGAGGGTTAGGCCAGGTCCATGAATCTCTGTGGGTAGCAGCACCTGCAGCATCAGCCCTTGTAGCCTAGGTGCAGTGTGTGTGAACGACTGTGTGTGTGTGAGCACGCGAAATACTTCCTCACCCACCTCCCCCTGTATCTCCACTCCTGTCCCTGCCCCAACCGCCTCCCTGCACTCCCCTTACCCCTGCACCCCCCGATCTCCTACCTCACTTCCCCACCACCCCCTTCCCTTGTCTTGCCTCATAGCTCAAGTCTTTGTACTGGTTATTACATATCTGTAAGACAATGACTATATGTTTGTAACGAAAAATGATGACTGTTGCACACGCTGACGTGGAACCTTTGTAAAAGAGCCTTGAGGCTCAAAGGTATTGTAATCCTAGATTGAAATAAATAAATAAATAAAATTTGACAGCCAGCCACCAGTGCCACTTCATGCATACTGTCTGTGTGACACCCCCCTCCCCCGAACAAGTCAGTCAACTCTCATCTTTTCCTCTTGTGCTTCGTGGGGTATAAATCTACAAGTAGTGGAGCATCCAAAGAGAAAAAGGAAAAGTCAAAGGCACAAGCCATACAAAGTGAAACAAAGTCTGTCAGTAATGATGTTGGCAATGGTGCTGCAGAGGATTCTAAGATTATCTTACCTGATGAATCTGAATCTTCCACTGATATGTCATCCCCACTTAAACTCAGCCACTTGACTCCTACTGAGCTTGTTGGTAGACATAGACAGCCCACCTCTACTGTTTGCCATCATTTTTATGCAAACTTCAAGGATGCTTGCCAAGCTATATGTGTGCATTGCAATACTTGTGTTAGCAGGGGGAAAAATAAAGAGCACCTTGGAATCACAACAATAATGCAACACCTTACGTGACTTCACCCCATCATTATATATGGTTCAAATAAACAGTCTAACATTGGTGCCTGGAAATGTAGCAGGGCTCTCGGTGAACAGGAACATTCTGCTGAAACAGTGGGAGACGATCACCAGGCAAGATCCAAAAGTTCACTTTCACCTCAGGATTATTCTGTAAGGTCCTCTGTTTTACCAGGCATAGCATGTAATCATACAACACCCCCAGCCAAATCTAACTTTACCCCTGATAAGAGTCAATCGATGTTAAAAGAAATTTCTGAAAGAAAGCCTGAATATTCACAAAACCATCCCATAGCACTGACAATTACTCACAAAACAGCAGGAATTATTGTACTTGATTTGCAGCCATACTCTATTGTGGAAGACGTGGGTTTCAGCAAGCTTATAGAATACTTAGAGCCACGATATTTAATGCCAAGTAGAAAATACTTCTTAGTAACTGCCTTGCCCAGGATATATGACAGCTTAATACTTCAAGTAAGGCATGCTTTCCTAGAGGCTGAGGACAAGGTAGTATTCTTCACTACTGATATATGGACCAGCACCCAAACCATTTCCTATCTCTTACTGCACACTGGGTCACTTGTGCGGGCAACTCATCATCATCCTCCCATGCCAGCCTGTCTGCTACCCCTACCACTTCAACCAGTGGTATTACAACCACTACTATCTCTCAGAGCTCAAAAACACCCGTCATGTTTCAGAAAATGGCAGTTCTCTATGTCTCTCACTTTCAAGACACACAAACAGCACAGCACATTTAGCAAGAACTGGAAAACATAGAAACATAAAATTTGTTTGCAAATAAGGACTGCCAGCCCCATACAGTCTGCCCTTTAGCCCGACACCTGATGTCAGCCTCTGACCCTATATGGTTTGTGGCTTCCCCCACCCTCTGCCCCACCTCCAAGGTTCCTGTATGCCTGACCCAGGCATGTTTAAATCCCTCAACAGTGCTTGCTCCCCCTACCTCTTGTGTGGCAGACTATTCAATGCATCCACCACTCTCTCAGTGAAGAAGAACCCTCTGACATGCCCTCTCAACCTTCCCCCCCTCCAATTTCATAGCATGCCCCCCTTGTTCTGATATTCTTCCTGTACTGGAAAATGTCTACCGCTGCACCTTGTTAATGCCCTTTAGGTACTTGAAAGTTCTATCATGTCCACCCTCTCCCTCCTCTCCTCCAGCGAGTACTTATTGAGGCCCCTTAATCTCTCCTCATAAGTCTTGTGGTGCAGGCCCTGTACCATCTTGGTCGCCCTTTTCTGAACCACCTCCACCCTGTCAATGTCCTTGCAATGACGTGGCCTCCAGAACTGTACACAGTACTCCAGGTGAGTCCTGACCAGTATTTTATACAGAGGCATCCCCACCTCCCACCTTCTTCTAGTGATACCTCTGCTTATGCATCCCAGCATGCCGCTGGCTCTCCCTGTAGCCTTAGTAGTCTGCTTTGACATTTTCAGGTCATCTGAAATAATGAGCCCTAGGTCTCTTTCCTCCCTGGTGATTGTCAGCAATTCCCCTCCCATCCTGTAGTTCTCTCCAGGGTTTCTCTGACCCAGGTACATAATCTTGCACTTCTTAGAGTTAAACTTTAATTTCCACTCTTAAGACCATTTTTCAAGCTTCCCCAGGTACCGTCTCATTTTATTTACCCCGTCTGGAGTATCCATCCTGTTGCAGATCTTGGTGTCATCCACAAACAGGCAGTCTTTTCCCTCCAGCCCTTCTGCAATTTCTCTTATGAAGACATTGAACAGGACTAGCCCAAGGACTGATCCCCAATGTACTCCGCTGGTCACCCCCCACTCCCCCCCAAGTGTATTTATTTATAGTCTTGGATTACAATACCTTTGAGCACAAACAGCTCTTTTACAAAGGCTCCATGTCAAAAAAGTGTGTTGGGGGGAATACAAACAGGGGAGACAAAAAAAAATTGTTCCAAAATACAGAAAATTAATACAGTCAATCAGAGTAAGTAAACAGCTATAACTGCCAAAGAGACATGACTAAAGGATGAAACAAAGTGTAGCAGAGAGAGGAGGGTAAGCAATGGAAATTGGAAACTTGGAAGTGGCAGCCAGAGGCCCTGTCAAGCTAAAAAGTAGAGTTTAGGGGCTGGGAGAGGGTGGGGGAGAAGTAGTCTGCCTCTTGTCTGTTAGCCAATTCCTAACCCAGTTTACCACCTTATGCCCCATACCCAGACTACTCATTTTGTTCACCAGCCTGTTATGTGGTATGGTGTTGAAGGCCTTGCTGAAATCAAGGTAGGCAGTATCTACTGCCCCCCTTTATTTACTTCCTTCATCACCCAGTCAAAGAAATCAATAAGATTTGTCTGACATGACCTACCCTCTGTGAATCCATGTTGCTTGTGTTCCTGGGTACCACTGGATTGCAGATGTCCCATTATTCTTTCTTTTAGAATTGCCTCCATGATTTTGCCCACCACTGAGGTAAGACTGCCTGGCCTATAGTTCCCTGCTTCCTCCCTACTGCTGGATTTATGTGGAGGAACCACATTTTCCCTCCTCCAGTCCTCTGGAACCACTCCTGTGTTTAATGACTCCATGAACATGGCTGCCAGAGGCACTGCGATCTCTCCTTGCAGTTCCCTCAAAATCCTCAGGTGAATGCAGTCAGGCTCCATCGTCCTGTCCACTGTCAGTTTTGTGAGCTCCCTTAGGACTGTGTCCTTTGTGAATGGACTGGTATCCACCTCCCTCCCTTTTACTTCTGTTACTGAGTTGTGGTCCCTGACTCTACCCCTCTTCAGTGAATACTGAACAGAAGTACTGTATTTATTAAGTATTTCTGCCTTTTCTAGATCTGCCTCCCTGCACTCCCCTTCCTCCCCTTGAGTCTTACAAACCCCCTTCCGGTTTTTCTTCTTTCACTGATGTATCTATAGAATGTCTTGTCCCCTTTCTTAACTGTCTGAGCCAACCCTTCCTCTGTCTGCACCTTTGCTCTCCTAACAGCTTTCCCTGCCTCCCTTAGACATTCCAGGTGCACCTCCCTGTCCTCTGCCCTTTGGGTCTCTTTGTTTTTCTTGAATGCTGCTCCTTTGGCCCTTACCCTGCCTGCCATCTCTTTCGAGAACCATAGTGGTTTCCTCTTTCTCTTCCCTTTGGATACCAATCTGATGCATTGGTTTGTCACTTCCAGTATGGCTCCTTTTAGGTGACCCCACTGCTCTTCCACCCCCTCTCCAATGCCCTCTTCTCCAGTGCAATCCTGACACTTCTTCCCATTTCTGCGAAGTCCGCATTCCTGAAATCCAAAACCCTCACACTTGTGTGACTTGACTGATTCACTGTTTCCATGCTAAACCACACTATGTGGTGGTCGGTGGATCCCAGTTGTCCTTCTACCCCGACCTCTGCAGTTCTGTCCCCATTGGTTAGGCCCATAGAGGAAGTGCAAAGAAGAATAACAAAAAAAGTCAAAAATTGCACAAACAAAACATATGAAGAAAGACTGAATAGTCTGGGATTGTATTCAATGCAGTAAAGAAGGGTAAGGGGAGATTTGTGCATGATTTTTAGGGCTACAAACAATGAGGCACTAATGGAAAGCATTGGATTGACATGAAGAACAGTATATAGAACAACTAGATCTCATAGTTTACAGTTAAAAGAGGAAGTGTCAAATACCACCACAAGAAATACGTGGTTTAGAATCATACTTACATGGAATTCATTACCAGGATGGGTTGCAACATGTGAAACTATGGAGGCCTTTAAACTGGCTCTGGATAGACACATGGATAAAGGTAAATTCAGCTACATCCACTAGAAATAGTGGTGAGTGTCTTCTTTTTATAGATCTATGACCTCCAAACTCATATCACTTCTATGAAGCTATGAATCTGTAAAAGTACTAGTTCCAGAATTGCCCCATCTCTAGTGGGATGAAGCACAAGCTGCCTGAGACCTGCCTCGTTTAGGGACTACAGGATTCATCTGCTTCTGGCTGAGGCAGCTGCCTGGGTGGTCCAGTCCACGTCTGGCATATTGAAATCCTTCAGCAGCAGAACTTCACCCTTTGATGCCATCTCATGGCTCTCATCAACTAGCTCCCTGTCCACCTCCCCCCCCATGAGGGAGACCTGTAGATCACCCCTGTGCATATCGCTGTGCCATTGCCAGGTTCAGGGGTGACCCTCAGTGCCTCAGCCTCCCCCTGCCCCCCTGCACCTCTGTAGCCTTTATACCTTCCCTGGCATACAGGGCCACTCCCTCTCCTTTTCTGCCCTCCCTATCTCTTCTGAACAGAGCATACCCTGGTACAATTATGTCCCACCCATGATTTTCAGTGTACCAGGTCTCAGTTATTGCTATCATGTCCAGGTCTTGTCCAGGTCTGCCTCTTCTATCACAGCCTCCAGGTCTGGGATTTTATTTTACAGGCTGTGGGCATTGGTTACCATGGCCTTCCATGTTTTGCTTTCCATCTTCCTGGCCCCATTGTTTCCTCTTCTGCTTCTTTCTCCCTCCACCTTTACTTTTCTTGTGTGGGTCCATTACCCCTGCTTCACACTCTCCTTCTCCTTCTCCTTCAGTTGTCCCTGATGTCAAATTCTTTTCCTGTTTTTGTCCCAGGGGGTGATATTACTCCACCTAACCTTCCTTCCTGGCTCCTTCCCCTTTGGCCAGTTTAAATGCTTGCTGCTGAAGCATTCAAACTTCTCACTCAGGATCATGGTCCCCTTTCCAGATGGAAGCAGGCCGTCTTCCTTATAGAGGCCTGCATCTATCCAGGTGGGGCCCCCGTCCCCCATGAAGCCAAAATCCTTCATTCCACACCATTCCTTCAACCATAGGTTGAATTTCTGGATTCTGAGCATTCTAGCCTCCCCCTTGCCATGGACAGGTAGTACTTCCGAGAAGGAAACTGAGTGTTCTACCTGCTTCAGCCTTCCCCACAACTTCCTAAAATTCTCCTGGATTCTGCCTATCTCCACCTTGTCTCCCACCAGGTCATTCATCCCCAGGTGGATGATGACATCCAGCTCCTCCCTCCTCACTATTGCCCTTGCGATCCTGTTGATCCACTTCCCATCCCTCCATGCGGTGCTTCCTGGAATGCACTTGACCTCCCTGTCCTTCTTACTTGGTTCCCCTACAGTAACTCCCCAGACAGTTGAGTCCCCCATCAGGAGAAGCTTCCTCCTCCTCTGGGGTTCTCCACCCCCCTTCCCCTGGGCTCCATCCTGGAGGACCCACTCATCCTCCCTGGTCTCAGCTGCAGGTGCCTTTCCAGGGTGGGTCCCACTCCTCCAAAACAGCATAGGAGTTGCTCAACTGGACCAGTTGGGGATGTGCCTCAGCCCCCCTCCCACACTCTCCCTGAGTCCACCGTGATCCAACCAGTCCTCCTCCTGGTCATCCTTTGAGGCCAGTGTTGGGGCTCCAGTGGTCTCCAGTTGGGGGTTCATATCCCCTGCACCCTGGCCAACTCAGCTCAGAGACAGGTGACCTCCTCCCTCAATCCAGAGAGGCACCTGTAGATAGGGCAGCATCATAGCTTCCAGAATGTTTCCCCTGAAGACTGCTGCTCCACAGCCATAGTTCTGTACTACTCCTATCATGTCTGGTGGGATATACCCTATAATAGAATGTAGGTACACACCCTAGATTTCTCACTATGCTCCTCCCCATCCTTGGTTCGGTACATCCTATGTGATGTAGGAAGGTGTAATAAACAGTGGTCTCCCTTCCTATAAAAGGAGGTCAAGTCTTGGGGTGGGTGGGATGAGGGGGGGTAGGATTACTTTCTGGCTTAGTCCAGGAACAATCAGCTCAGTTTTCCTCCACTTGTTGTGTCCTTCTCTGCCCTCCTCACAAGATGGCTACCCAGGATGCAGAATTTTCACTCACCTGTGACCTGTTCCTTTGGCAACTATGTGGTTCCTGACAGTGCTCAGAGTTTAAAGCCTCAGCTGAACTTTGAATTCAAATATAGCAACCGTTCCAGTTTACTCCCCTGATTTGCCGTACATGCCTTCGTCATACTGTAGAAACCTGTTATAAGTCATGCTAATGACTTTTGTTAAAAAAATGGTATTTGAAATTATTCAAATTAGCATGTTTTACCTTGCAACTTTATAGAGAAGGTTCCATGTCATAATAGCAAAGATTAAACGGCGACCGATACATGAGCGAGTGTTAAACGTCAAAAACAAAATTGGCGATTAGCACTACCCTGACTACAACAAGAGCACTGATAGGACACCATACACTAAATGGGAGCCATATACACACACATTTTATGTGGTCTCCCACCCCCTTTGGGGGTCATGCCCCCTGTTCCCCCAAATAAATATAATTGACTCCAAGGGGATATTGGGGAGGGAGAAAAACACGAGAGGTGGCAATGGTCACAGGAAGGACAACCTGCAGGTGGAGTAAACAACCCTCAGGAGAACAGGAGGGGAACGAGAGCTCAGCACAATAAAATTGCATTAAATCACCACACCTGGAAAACAAACAAAAAAGAAACCTGCATACAGTCCCAAACCCAGGTCTATGTGCTTCATAGGTGGTGTCCATAACTTCCATGCCAGGCAATCAGTTCAGCAGTGGCCTGATCATCTTCCCTATTTAGCTTCCATCCTCTACAGTACCTAACCTCCTTATCCTTCACTATGATGTTCCTTCTAACCTGCTATTCATACCCCTCGCTATCTTTTCATGGTTGCTCTTCATGCGGGCATGCATATTAAGTCACTTATTTTGAGTCGCTCAATTTGCACCACCTATAGCACTGGATACCTGTAGGAAATACCCTTTGTAGAAAATGGACTGTGCCAACAGAACATAGAACTTCAGAATTTTAGACCTGTTTTCATGAGATACCCTCTTATAGATATAAGAGTGCCTGGAATGTTTAAAAATAAACAGTCATGTTTGGCTAAGAATGATGTCTGATTTATAAAGGTGTTTATTTGTATACATGGGGCTACTGTACTTCTGATATACTCCGTGACCTTTTATTAAGCGATTTTTGTGTGCCATTGGATTACAATGTTAAGTATAGAGTGGAAAGTGATATTGCATCTTGTTGAATTGGGAATGTAATCCAGCTGCAAAAAATGATTTAACATTTTGTAGGATCCCATCTAAAAGTAGCAGACAGAGGAAGCATAGTATTAAACAATCATGTGCTTTGATGAGGAATTAAACCATTTATTTACTGCTGTTACTGAGTACTATTCATTGTAATCCATATCCTATTTGTACTGCTGTTACCTATGCTCAGTGTTTGTATAAAGATTTGGTTGACTGTCTACACAATAATGTGGGGAGTGTGCTCCCTTAATTTGATGATTTTGTGGCTTTTGTTCATATTAGAAACCCACATCATGTGGTGATCACTGAGTGTTGGCTAACTAGCAAGATAAACCAAGAGGTTATGTTGCCATCTTTTACCCTTCTTAAGAATGATAGGGAGGGAAAGTGAGGAAGGGGTTGTCTTTTTTATGTTAAAGACTACTTACAGGCTACAGTGCTACACACTGGTGATATTAATTTATTCAGTGAATTTTTGGCAGTTAGTATTAGCGTGGGTTAAGGAAATAACGTAATTGTTGCTACTGTTTGCACCCCCCCCCCCGAATCTGGCTAAGCAGGGTTTTCAGATTTTCACTGATCAAGTTACTAACTCAACTGAATAAAAATGATGCACAAATTATTCTAGGCGATTTTTAAGGTTAATTGGCACTCTAATAAAAAATAGTTTTTCAAAAACAAAGTATCTTAGACCAGAATTTCAAACCCCCCAGGAATTGGTGCAGGTGTGGGAAAAAGTTGCTCAAGTGGATCTTCACTTGTGGAGCCAGAGTTTTTCCCACATGTGCTGGATTTTCAAAAAAGGAGACGTTTTACGGCTGGTACTTTGATTGACGGTAGCTTGCAGCTGTTTTTTTGACACAGCTGCACCAAAATGTTATGCCTGGTTGGACCGGGTGTAAAATCCTCCACAGCTGTTCTTGCTGCCCATGCAAAGCACAGGCTGAAAATATGACTGTCTGCTGGTGTGGGGAATTTTTCTGCACCAGCAGACTACTTCACAGTACGTAGTAACTTGGCCATTTGAAAACTCAACCCGTGGTCTTTTCCTTAGTCAAATGATTAGCATGTTTCAAATGAATTATAAACAATCTTTAGAATCCTTAATTGATTGGATATTGGCAAACCATCTGGATAGAACTGAAAATGTGTAGGTACTACCTGATCTGATTAGTGACCATTCTCCAAAATACTGTGCCTGGATGCAGGGAAAAAAACATGCCTTACCTAAATTTGTTTTTATTTTAACTATCGGGGAGGTAAAATTGGTGGCTTTTAAAAAATATCTGGCACAGGTGTACTGTTTTTTTAGAGTACACCCTGTAATCCTATCAAGTGCGCATTTAACTATTTTCATAACATCTTTGATGGAGCCTGTAATTTATTTACCACTTTAAAGCAGCAGTATTTGTTAGTCACCATTTTGTCTTTTTCTTTTAACAATAATGGTTTTTTTTTAGCAAAAACATCAAGAAATATTTTTTTCTTGTCATTTTCTTTCATTCCTGAACAAAGATACAAGATTTAGAAGGTTGTAAAAGTTCTCACTGCTATGTCATGCTAGTCATGAAAAAAAAAAGTGGTACACCACTGTGCTGTTTACCATCATAAACATGTGGTGACACCATCCAGATACATCCACAGTATGAATCTAGTATGTGAATCCAACAGGTAACGTCAACTAAAGAGATTTTTAACAACTTCAAGTGGTGGCCATAGTTATGGCCAGACCTCCATAGTTATGGCCAGACCTCAATTTTATGTTAAAAACTTGACTACACATATAGTATAGTGACCCTTCACTATACTATATGTGTAGGCTAAAAAGCCCTACAAGAACAGGGACCCTGCTACTTGCAAGATCTTCTATGTCCCTACTTCCCTTCCTGCCCTCTCCGCTCCACCGATGAGGGATTGCTAGAGATTCACAGGGTGTGACTGAAGACATCTGGGGCTCTGGCTTTTGCATTTGCAGCCCCTACTCTGTGGAATTCTCTACCTCGTCAGGTGAGAGATTGCCTGACCGTCCAGAGTTTTAAATCAGCTCTAAAAACCATCTTTTAGCCTGGCATTTCCTGAAGATCTTAACTGATTAATATAATTTTAATATGGAGAACCACTGGGAATCCTAATGTATTAATGATCATTTTAAAGGACTGTTCAATAATTTATGTTTTAATTTATTGCATGTTTGTGTGATTGCTGTACAAGCGCCTTGATTGCTGGAAATGCGCTTTTTATAAATAAACTTGAAATGAAATGAAATGAAAAATAGTAAAGAAATATTTGCAAAACCCTCTGATAATATGATAGTGGGTCTTGATTCACTGGACATGAAATTATTTAAATTGGCTAGTGATGAATTTGTTTTGTCAGAACAAAAGCTCTTTAATTTCTATCTTTAGTTTAGTGTCCTACCTGATGTGTGGAAACAAGCAAATGCCCCAGTTTTTTTAAATATGGGGACCATGCAGCTTTCAAACTATAGACATATCTCAGTTTTCCCCCCAACTGTCCAAGACTTGGGAGAAAATAGTTGGTGATCAGTTGTTGGAATATATTTCTTACTAAGAACTTCTGGCCAAAGAATGACTTGGCTTTCAGAAACTTCGTAGTATAACACCTGCACTAAATTACTTTACTAAGGATCTTCATGTAGTCTTGAACAGAGGAAAATATGTACAGTAGGTAAAAACATGTTAGACCTTTCACAGGCTATTGATTTAATCATAATTTGTTGGTAAAAGAGTTATTGGAGCTGGGCCTTCGATCAATGTGGCTGCATTATTCTCAGATTAGCTTGTTTATTGATAACATATCCAAAGTCTATGACTTCTCCAAAGCAATATTGTACGCTGAAATACTATAATTTTTGTAAAGCATCAGGATCCTGCAACTCTTGCTATTGGTTTACAGAAAATAACCTTGTAATCAACTCTAAAAAAACAAACAAGTTGTTCACCATTACTTCTGGGTTCTTCATTGACCAAGTCCTAGTATTTAAATACCTGGGAGTTTATCTGGACCCATCTATGTCCTTCTCCCCCCTGTGGACTTGATGGTAAGTATACATTACATTGTACTTTGATTTACCTTTATGTATCCAACATGCTCTTGTCTTAATCTTATGTACTGTACTATGTTCACACATTTGCATTTCCCTCCTTGTAGCCTCCTGGGTTGTACCTAAAAGTAGGCATTTATTTGTCTAGTGTGCTCACCTGGTCAACAAAATGAAATAATTAAGCAATAATGTATGGCAGGGTGTGTGACATGCTGGGATAATGTCATGTCTGCGGTGGTTGACACAAGGCCACAAGCCGAGCGCATCCAACACCCCAGAAGTGACATTACCCCAGCACGACACACAGCCTGGAGTGCATCATTGCTATTATACAAGGGCTCATTTGTAATAAAAAAAATAAATACTTTAAATAAGTTTTTCCTTCAATTTTGTTCTGTGTAGGAACATGTTTTGGAAAAACAAGTCTACAGTTTCTTTTTTGCCCACTAGATGGTGCTGCCGGTACCTACTGCCTGTCTATGACAGCATGCTGGGTTGTGTCCACTCTTGCAATTTTTTTAAACTGTATAACAAATTCAGCCTTTTGTTAAGTTAGCTGAGGTGCATGGCCGCAGAGCTGATGGCAAGGAGCATGACATCCACTGAGCCATGATGAGGACCACGGTGGCTGAGGTGATTACAAGAGCAGCTACTATGGTTTTGTTCTGTGGAACCAAACATATTACAGGTACAGGCTTCAGTTTTTTAGGAACAGGGCAGGAACTGAGGATGTGTGCCAGCGAAAAAGGAAAAAAAAAAAAAGATTACATTTTCATTCAAGCTTATGTCCCAGAAACTGAGAGGTATCAGTGAAATGCATGACTGGCAGTTATGGTCTCCACAGTTCACTGAAGCCTCTGGGTTCAGGGAACAAAATGGATATCAAATTTTAATTTATTCTTTATGCTGCAATCTCTGTTCTTTAATGTAAGACTGGGAAAGTGACGCAGAGTATGGAAGAACAGCAGAGGACTATGGTAAATCTACTTGGCAGCATGAGTGATTGGGGGGGGGGCGCTCACTTATTGTAAGTGAGAGTGGAAAAGTGGGACATGGCTTCCAGAAAGGGCGCAGTGATTTGTTTTGTTATGGAACTTGTTTGTTGCTGGACCTTCATACAGTGATGTTACGCTGAGATAACATTACTGGTGAAGGTGGGCAATGACCAGTCAGAGCCCAAGATTCTTTTCTTGCCATTATATAAATAAATTTAAATACTGGCTGTGCGCCCTCACAACCAGTTGTTAGTGGATGGGTGTGAGTGGGGCCTATGGATTTGACAGTTCGACAACTTTGTTCCAAGGGTATGGAGCTCTCTCCCTCCTTACCTTTGGGTCTCTTAGTCACACCCTAATTTCAAGAAAGAACTTCACAAAGTCAAATGTTCCATGGATACATGCTCTTGTACTTGATATTCTGTTCTGTAGTGGTATTCATGTATTGTAATGCTCCAACCTGAATGCTTTGTTTTTCTCTTGTCACATTTTTTGTATTTTGTATCTTTAACCTTTTGTGAAAATGTATAGGATGCATTATACATTTTGCATCATACTCATTGTAGCTTCATCTGTGCTTGTATGAGCTTTACCTGCTCAGTGAGACACTGTTACTAGTGACACATTGTGTGTCTCATTACTATTCTTCTACACATTATATTGTTATCTTTGCTGCTTTATGTAATTTCAGCTGACTTTTGTAACCTCCCAAATCATGCCTGAAGATATGCATATTCTTGTCTAATGTACCTTCCTGGTTAACAAAAACTAAATAAATAAATCATGCTACCTCAGCTGTGCACTTGTACATACAGAACGGCAGTAATGGCACATTTGGTAGACGAGTGGAATGCCTCAAACAAAGTACACATGCCAGCGTCTCACACCCATGCCCTGAAAGACCTACATTTCCTGGACCCTTACGCTTGAAGATAATGGGTACCAGCACCAGAACGGCAGCTACTAGCAGCTGGTAGAGCTGCCTATGGTAGGTTTTTACCTGTGTTTATGGTCACCATCAGTGGTGCCGTGCTGTTGAGGCTTGTTTACTTGCATGTTCTACTGTGTAGTGATTGCTGTTTCCTACCTGTCATTCCAGGGTTCAGCTGCTTCAGTTAGGACTATCATGCTGTCAAGGTGGTGGCCATGGAGGCCACATGATGCACGGGCAGTTTATGACCCCACTATCTATCATGATCCCAAAGACTGACCACTCTTGGGTTGTAGCAGAGGGAGTGAAGAAGGAATGGCTGGTGTGGGTCTGTTGCCCAATGGAGGACCAGACAGACCCAAAATGGAGCTGCAGGAACAGGTCCTACAGCTGCCAACTCACCAGTCCTAGTGAGCTGGAGGAGTTCTGCATGGTAATGGGTACCTGTACATTATCCACAGAGGAACACAGGAGAAGCTGGGCTGTGCAGTGCCACTGGTTGTAACAAACACCTGGCATATGTCATTCCACTGTGTTAGATAACACTCCTGCATATAGGACTGTATTTCTGGACAGTTGTTATGTACCAGACATGTGGCACATTGCCAAAGGTGACTGCTGCTGCATGCAGCCACTGTATTTTCACTGTTTAATGCATGCCTCTTGGTGGATATTACTGACCCATGTGTGTTGGGTTATTTTGGGTAGATGTGGGGGCTGGTGAGAGGGTGTATGGGTATATGGGCGGAGGTGTACAGATGGGGGTTGAGGCATGGGGACAGAGAGAGGCAGAGGTGGAGGACACAGGGTGCGGTGTTTGGATGGAGGTTGTAGGGGGATACAGAAGTGGGCACAATGCTTACAGTGACTGCACTGCACTGTGTCTGCTGTGTGTGTATTCCTCCACAACCTGTACAGCATGGCTGCTTCTTTTATGGTGACCATTCTTTTTGTGTAGATGCTGGGTTCTTCCTTTGCCTGTTTGAAGATCTCTATGGGGTTGTGGCTCAGTGTACTCACCTGGCACATATGCATATCACTGGCCAAGCCCTGTGTCTGTGCTCCATGGATCTGCTAAACAGATCACTCTGCAGATCACCTGAACACAGTGAATACAGACCACTAATGTGGTGTGCTTATGCACATTATCCATGTAACTCCCTGCATGACCCCACCATGTGGATGCACAGGGTGTCCACACATTTTGTGGTTTGAGCCCATAACATCCAGCCAATTTCCTTATTGTTCTTTTGTTTGGTTTTCTTGTTTTTGATGCACAATGGGTTTTGTTACCCATATTTGTGACCACTAAGGCTCACACAACCAAGAGTCTTAACTCTCAGAAGCAGATGCCAACTCACAAAAGTGGTCTATGTCTGCTTCACAAAAATCCAGAAAAAAACAATGATTTGATACCTTTTATTGGACCAACATAGATGTTACAAAAGAAAACAGGTGCTTAAGCTTTCGGACTGCACACAGTCCTTCATCAGAAGCTAATGCCCATTGTTTTGGAATAATACATTCTATTAAAGACCAGATCATACATAAAAAAACAGACACAAATGTTGTAAAAAATACCATTGGCCTAAAAATTGTGTTTAAAAGTCAGCTTAAAACCATATAGAGAACACAGGCTGACTGCTAATAAGGAAAGTTATTTCAAGGTCAAATGTCACAGAACAGATAACTCCCTTCTAAAAAGAACTCATAAAACATACTAGAGTTTCATTTTAAACTATGCATGTGTGTGTTTCTGTATACATAAGGAATTGAATCCCACTGGCCTAAACTTGCATTTAAAAATCAACCTATAAAAGGAAAGCATTTCAAGGTCAAAGTTACAGAATGAATAACTCTTTATCTGAGAGAAAACACAGAACACACTAAATTCAATTAAGACCTTGCCTATGTGTGTTAGTGAATACATTTGAAAATAACTGATTTTAACCCCAAGTTAGGATAGGTTAAGAAATTATAGTATATAATGCTAAAAAGTATTTTAAATAAGAAATTACCTTTATACAGGTATATGGCAATTAGTGGGTTTAAAGATAGGCTGCCCTAGAGTGAACAATAATAATTCACTAACTGTTTCACACTTTCAAACAGCGTTAGCCCTATTAGAAGATGTATGTCCTCAGTTCTATGCTCAACTAGTCAAACTTTTTCATGAATATTAAAACCTATACTGCTCAACCATGATCTCTCTGCAACTTTGTACCCAATGCCAAGTGTTTGAGTACAATGAAAAATCAGACCTAACAAGGACTTCCTAGTAAGTGAGATACTGTATCCTAATATGTCCATGTATCAAAATGTGTCAGTATATATATCAAATCTTCTATATCTATATATACAATAACAGTTTTAGAAATCTGAGATAAAAACTGAGGGAATCTACCCCCCATCACCATGTCTTACAACCTCCCTCCCAAAAAAACAAAACAATGTATTGCTATCTAATTAGAAGAAACACATATCCATTATGTATGTGAACATACAGCAATACCACAATGCACCCCATTATATGTCCATTTACTAAATGCCAAGAGTTTGTGCACATATAAGAAGCAAGCATAACAAAGACTCCATAATAACTGAGATACAGTCACAGCCAAAGACATGGCCAGATATTTCCTGAAATTTCTGTGATATTTCTAAAGAAATCAATTGCTTTCTCCATTTACACAGTAGGGGCAACAGGGAGAAACTCTTTAGAAATTTCACAAACTATCTTGAAATATCTAGCCATTTCTGTGGCTACTACTTGTACAGTTATCCCAATATGTCCCTGTATCTACATGGGTCCATATATATGCTTTACCCCATAACAACCACATCTCTCCCCTCTCCCCCCACACCCACCCCCCTCCACCCTTTGTGTGGTGAAACCAAAGTATTGATAGCCAATTAAAAGGGATCCTATAACCATATAGTATGAAAACAGACAACAAAAAATGAAATGTACTGCCACTGTATGTCCATGTGTTGTTCCAGAAGCTGGTAAAAGTTTAAGCAGTGTAATTTGACATAAAACCCAAATCACATGGATGAGATGGGAAGAGACAGGATGGGAGACGGGATGAACATTTATTTGGGTCAGAAGACACGTCTTTACAGAGAGTGATGTCAGGATGGAATGAACTCCCAGCTGAGATCATTACTCAGAAGACAGTGGGGCTTTCAAGAGACAGTAGGTCAGGGTGAAGGGGAGGGTCAGGATTAAAGGGGCCCACTGTAATCTCTGGATTATGGGCTCCAGAATTAACAATCGAGCAGAGTTGATAGACCATAAGGCCTTCTTCTACTAACTATTTTGTATGTTTACATGTACACACAAGTCTGTAATGAGGTCACTTACACTACAGAAGGATAGTCAGTTTCCTTAGAAACTCTAACAATCCTGAGAGTATTAGAGCATTTTTAAGATTCTCCACCATATGCTTCAGGGCTACATTGTCACTAGCCATGAAGTGAGTTAGGGCCTTGGAAGAGACTACTTTATATTTGTTTCTAATATCACAGGTTTGTTTTTTAAACAACTCTTGTCACCTAATTGTCAGTTGCTTATTTGATGTATTAGCACACAGGCAGATCTAATCATGTTTCCTCTTAAAATGAGCCAGAGGCTGTATTTTACTGCTATATGTTTCACTGATCTCTACAAAAGAACTCAGTTGAGGGAGAGCCCTTATGGCAGGTTTGGGTTGTGTCTGTACATTGTGGGGGGGCCTGGCCACATCCTGAGCTTTAGATGCCAATGGCCATGCAGTCCTTGGGCTAGATGACTGCAGGACAAACCAGTCCCATGGACCTTTAAAGTGACTAAACATTTTTGAGACTTTGCAGCTGTTTGCAACAGTTTTATTTTTCAGAATTATTTTCATACATAGAAACATGGATATTTACAGGCAGAAAAAGACCTAATGGTCCATCCAGTCAGCCCAGGGGCCCTAGCCAATAGAAAAGGTATGACCATCCCTCTATACTAGTGAGAGTATTCTGTGAATGCCCCCTTACTGGGACCATGCACCACCTCCTTACTCACCCTCCATAACCACCAGCTACTACCTTAGTAGTAGCACCCGGTTGCCTCTTCTGCAGAATGAGCTACAGTACTCCTTCCATAGCCTGGAGGACTGGTTCAGTTCCCAGAAACTGTTACTTAGTTATAAAAAGACAATGCTGTTATCCAGTCATCAGCTAAAGAAATCCATCCCAGCCTTAACTATCACCAATAAAATGGGTGACATGCTAGAGCAGGTTCAATCATTCAAGTACCTTGGGGTCATCATCAATGACACCCTCTCCTTTGTGCAGCATATTGACCTGGTCATAAAGGTGGTTCACAGTAAGCTGGTAGTCCTCTATAGGCATATGTATTATCTCACACCTGCCACTGTATGACTCTGTTTCCTCCTCCATCCTGTCAGTTATAGACTATGGCCTTGTTGTATGGAGTGTCCTTTGACAAGGCAGTCAAACATGTGGTCACAGCCCTCAATAAGGCCTGTAGGTTGACTCTTGGAGCTGACTGACTCACCTACTCCTGTTCCCTTTATGAGCAAACCAACTGGCTCACACTTGCCAATAGGATTAAATTCCAGACATGCCTGTTAGTCAAGAAATCACTAATCGACAAAGCTCCTCCCTGTCTCAGCGAATTGCTCCATACCTGTTCTCCAGGATACCAGACCAGGGGCTAGACTTGGGGCTCATTGGCTCTCCCATTTAGGAAAATGTCTATTGGACAGTGGTCCTTTGGCTACAGGGCTCCCTTGTGGCAAAACAAGATCCCTGTTCACCTATTATTTACTGACAGCCTCCCCACATTTAAGTTGGAGTTGAAATGGCAGCTAAATGCATCCAGGGTCTGTTGTTGCAGCTAGATGGTGTACTACCAGTTCCTTTCTACCCATCTCTTAATATGTGTGAGTATTGTTTCCCCAGCCCTCTCCCTCACCTGCCCCACATCGCAACTGTTGTAGATGACCTTAGCAGTGGGCAGAGTTTCCTCACCTGCCCTCCACACTAACTGCCCCTGCAATTAGGTGGGCCTGGCTTGGCTCTCTCCTTTACAGGCATGCACTCTGCTCTGTTTTAGCACTTACTGTCCTACTGGAGGACATGCCTGGTACTAGCTGACTCCATCTCCTTATAGCCGCCCCCCCAAGTCGACTATTTTCAGTCCCCATTATTGTTACCAGAAGAAAGCATGTACTATGGGCTGCTGAGGTCCTTGTCTCTGTGTTCCCCCATAAGTTTATAGTCGTACTTAGTTTAAGGATTTTGGCAGTAGATTTAGTAGCTGGTTACTTGTTATTCTGTACTTATTTTCCACATTATGTCTCTCTGTTTGCATTATCTTTGCATTGTTTGTTTAAATGTTCCCTGAGTTGTTCTCTTTGTGTACACTCCTTCCCAAGAAGTGTGAATCAAAGGGGGGCAATTCTGTTGTACTGTATATGGTATGTACTTGATGTGGAACCTTTGCAAAAGAGAGTTCGCTCAAAGTTTTTTCTCCGAACAATGAAATAAATAAATAAATAAATAAATAAATAAAATGACCCCTATAAAACTGAGTCTGAGTAAAAGTTGATGGGAAAACAGAGACTTATATTGGTTTCTATTCATGGACAACATTCTATAGTATTGATTTCATGGAACCAGGAACTTGGAATTTTGAGGACAGCACTGATGGATTCAAACCTGTAAATGAAAAAGGTTGCTCAGAGCACAGGAGGTGCCGTCGGTAACATTGTGCTGAGGCAAAACAAAAAAAGCACACTCGTCGGCACTGGACTCTGAAGTGATGCCAGGTACACACTTTTGGTTGCTACAAAAGTGCATGTAATTCATGATAAAAAAACAACATAAATCGGGGAGAACTAAGAGATTAACAAATGACATGTCAGCATTTCATGAGAATTCACTTTTCCAGAAAAGACTGCTGGCATCCTCCTCGGGATGCCTTAAATAGTAATTTAAAGACACAGGCACTACCAGAGAAAGGCCCTTTAAAATATCACAGTGCAAAGTGACACCATAAAATATATGCATAATAGTGCAAAAGACAAAAAAGTGCAAAAGTGCACAAGCAGAGATTTTTATGTCACAGACAGTACATATTTGATAAACACCGTTTGCAAACAGATATGTTTCAAAAGGCTTATAAGAAAAAAATATAATTTGCACACATAAGACATTGGCAAAAATCTGTTTTCAAAAACCCACAGCATCAAAACAGAAAGAGACACATTAAACATAACATTATATTCGATATTATTTTATTTTATTTATTTATTTTATTGAAATCTAGGATTACAACTACCTTTGAGCAGAAACTGCTCATTTACAAAGGTTCCATGTCGAAGGAATGGGGGGTATACATACATACAAAGGTCAACATAATAATACATAGTTACACAATAAAAAGATATATTCTGTTTTTTTATGTTAGTTATTTACTAAGTTTTTTTTTCAAAACAGCATGTCTCAATTTCCATGGAGTCCCTTTCTTACAAGAAAGGAGATCATTCAGTTTTATCATTTAGGTCAGGGGTATCATAATCCAAATGTAAAAATCCCAAATGAACTTCTATGCCAGAGTCCCTTCCAGATCGCACCTTCTTGAGTCTACTGTAACTTTTTCTATACCTAAGAAGGACCAACTGTGTCTACCTGTACCACTAGGATGGTGTAGATGGACCACTACTGCAGATTCCAAGTTTTCATGTCAGATGGCCTGCATATGGTCAACCACCCTCTCCTTAAATTACCTCTTGCTCCATCCAACATAATAGGCCTCACACAGGCAAGATGCCAAGTAGACCACTTGTGTCATATTGAAATTGATACATTTTGGAATATTTAAGCATCTACCAGTGCTGGGGTTGGAGAAGACATCAGCGACTCTTATAATGTTGCTATACTTGCATCTGCTGCATCAATATGTGCCTTTGGGGAGTGGAGGTAACTATGTCATGGGGTCAGGTGGGCAAGGCAGCAAGCTAAGTGTGACATGGTTCCCTATATTTTGTGACTTTCTAAAGACCATCCTAGGTGCTGTACTGACATGGGCTTCAATTTTTGTTCAGTATGTAAAATACCCCAGTTTTCCTAAGAACATGCTCAATCTCTCCTGCCCTAGTGCTAAACATAGTGACAGAGTTCATATGATCAGAACTCTGAACATATCTCTGTATTGGCTGTAATACAGAATCCTTGTCAGTGGTTGCTGCTTTCTTCCTCACCTTCACAGTATCCTAGGTACTGTGCCCCCTTTGACAGAATCTGTCCTCCAGTTTGTCAGCATTTATCTGAAATGTCAGTTCAGTGCTATAATTCCTGCAGACATAGAGAAATGGACTGATGGGAATAATTCTGATGGAGTGGTGTGGGAGGCAGGAGCTAGCCAATAGAACAATGTTTCTGTTAGTAGATTTTCTGAACAGGTATGTATTGATACCATCTTCCTGATTTTTGATAATGCGGATATCCAAAAACGAAATGCTTTCATAACAGTAAGATACCATCAATTTCCAAAATTTTGATTTTATTTTTAAGCTATTTCATGAACTCAAAAATTTCCTCAACCATTTGGATATCACCGATATAGCTTCTCCAAAGGGAGATGAAACAATGGAACAATGGAAAAGTATTTGTGACTCGATTCACATACAACTCCTCCCATTTCCCTAGATACAGGTTAGTGAAATTGGGGGCAAATGTTACCATGTGGCAGTCCTGCTAACCTGTAAATATAACTCACCTAAAAGGTAAAAGCATTACACTCCAAAATGGATTTTGACCGCTCAGTTAAAAATTCGATTGCCAGTGACACAATGCCTTTCCTCAGATCTAGATAATGTTGTACAGCCTAGAGTCCTTTCCCATAGGGAATATTAGTGTACCGAGTCTCCATGTCAAGAGTCACTAACAACTGTGACTCATCATGATGAAGATCCTGCAGGATATTAAGTACGGTATATAAGATTGTGCTTAGCAGTAATGCCCTATTCCCCTCTGATGCTCCAGTTGGGCAAAGTGCCAGGAGTTTTTTGTCATCATTACCACCACCTCACATTTGCTCATGCTGATCTAATGCTGCAGCTTGGAGAACTTGAACTTTGAAATAAAGAATGAGCTGCAAGATGTTTTGTCAGGTCTGCAAAATGAATTGTACCATATGAAGCTCTATTGATTGCAACTGTTAAATGCAAGTCCATTAATCAAATGCTTTGCACAGTAGATAAAAACATTTTTTAACTGCACTTGAAGTCTCTGACATTTTTGTGCAACAGTATATTGGGAAGGAAAGTCATCTGTGTTTCTAGAACTGTTGGCACCTCTCAAAAAGAAGTCTGAAAAGAGTGCATATTTGCAAAATTCTTAGAGAGAGTATGGGAGTTTAAGTATTTTTCACAGTTTCTCCATGACCACTATGGTAATGGCAGACAGAGTTGTAAATAGTCCAGCCAGTATATGTGCTTGTGTTGAGAATGATGTCCCCTTCTGCTTACAAAGTAACGAGGTGGTGGTACTGTACATAGGTGGCAGCAGCAGCTTAATGACACAGAAGGAACCCAAAATTCAAATGCACCTAACAAAAATGCTGTTTCATGATTTGAAAAGCTTGAGAAACAAAAAATGGCAGCAATCAGTACACAGTATGACAGAGCAAATTTAACAAGATATAGTGAGACAAATGTAAGTCCACGTGGTTTGAGGATGCTTAAATTCCTTACAGTGGGTCTAGACAATTTTTAGATTAAAAGATGATTGGACTGAAGTGCTGGATGATTTCTCCTCCCAGCTGGTTAGATTGGTTACTGGAGAAGATGTGGTTAAATATGATGAAATAATAACATCACTCACTGACATTCAAAAATAATTGGAACCATTTAGCAATCACCCTGAATTTAATGAATTGAATGAAAAACTGCAAACAAAATTGATTACATTTGAACAAGATGTAAAAGAAAGGAAAGCAAGAAAATGGAAAGAGATAAAATGGACTTTAGAGAATGTCATATATACAAAGAACCTTAGTGCCCAAGCACTGAGGCAAGGATTACCCCAAAGGGCATTGGCTGGGAAGCCAAGTTTCAAAGGTTCACTAAGGTTCTTTGTCTTTTAGCTTGTTTTGTATTTTTATTGGGCTCACCAAAACCAAACCCAGATAGATCAACTTAGGGTAGCCGGTTCATTCCACTGGGGTGTCATACAGATGAGGCACACTGATGACTCCTGGTATGATGAAACATGTGTCTGTGTCTGCTGTTGACATCCTTTGCAGACTGTGCGAGAGGCCTTTCAGCACCATGCATTTCTGCTTAAAGTTGAACCAGCACAATATTTTGTGGTGATTTGCATATACAGCCCATGATGCTTTGCATTATGGGGTATGTGTGATTTTGTATTTTTTTAGATGTCATATATGCAAGTGGATGCAATTTGAAAGCAACAGATCCAAAAGTAAAGGTTATGGGGAGGAAATGTTAAAGTCCAGAAAACAGAAAAAAAGGCAAATGAATAAAAACATATTATCATAAATTGGACTCATGTGAGTCAACATCTTCTGCTAATCAAGATGCAAACACTTCAAAACAAGGTGGTAGATGTAAAACACAATCATGAAGCAGTACAGCTAAGAAAGTACCAACGTCAAAAAACTGAGAACAAGGAGATAAAGATCTCGGAAAGATGAAGCAGGCACTACCTATATTATATGCCATCTCCCTAACTACTGCGCTGGTATTGACCAACTTCTGTGCGACAGTGCTGGCCTGCAATCAACAGTGCCTCTCCTTCCTCTCATTCTCCCCCTCTCCCCTGTCTCAACCCTCTTCACTCACCACTAGGGATAAGTCCACCCTGGGGTACATCTCTATAATCCAATCCTACTCACTAAAGGAGAACGCCACCTTCTTGGCCACTACCTGGTTAACCTCTCCTGGTCTCCTTCTATTCCCTCCTGCCCATACATTTTCCTACTATCATTACTGTACCTTGCTGGGGACATTGAATGCAACCCTGGCCTAACAAACTCCCATATCACCCCCACCTCCAGCATCTGGACAAATGCCCCTGGTCTTAAAATCGCACACATCAATGTCTGCAGCCTTCCATCTAAATTCACTGACCTTGAGGCTTGGATTGAGCTACACAAGCTCCCTATTCTAGGACTCACTGAAACATGGCTAAAGCCACACCACACTGAGAACACCTTCAAAATACCTGGCTACTCTTACCTACGCCTCCACAGGCCAGGCAGGAAAAAAGGTGGTGGTATGGCCCTGCTCCTAAGGGAACCCCTCTCAGTTAGCATTGTCCTACACTCCAACCCTTCCTCACCTAGTGAATGGCTACTCTCCAAATTGACACTGGGATCCTGCAAGAAACTCTATATTTGCTGCTGCTACACCCCCCCCCCCGAGAACGGAACCATTGGACTCACCAGCCTCCTCCAAGGCCTGAGCTCTCTAACTCCCCATAGGGAATCTATCCTTCTCAGTGACTTTAATCTAAACTGACTATGTATCCCTATTAAAGCAGCACAGCCTGGTGCAGGTGATCACTCTTTCCACCAGACTTAATCCACGCTCAGCCACCCAGACTCTACTAGACTGGATCCTCATAAACAGGGAGGACCGAGCATTACACGCTGGCACCATGGCTGACTGTAAGTGATCATTCACCGACCTATCTCCTCTGGTCTTCAAAACTAAAGTGCCCCCCACCCAAATACCTATCTCTAAGAAATTTCAGCTGCCCAGTCTCCACAAATCTCCTCGAGGAGGCCCAGTCCTTGGACTGGTCCATGCTTTTTTCCCTTTCCAATGTAGCCATGGCAGTTTCCACATTTACCAAGACTCTACTAACACTCCAGGACCGCTTTTTCCTTGTCACCACCAGACAGGTCAGAGGCGGGTGCTCGCGCTGGGTCTCCAAAGACCTCCTAACCCTTATGAAGGCCAGAGACCACACCTGGTCCACTTTCAAAGCATCCCCCTCTCCTGCCCTCTGGGATGCTTACAGGCACATGAGGAACAAATGTAAACAACAGGCCAAATTTTTGAAACAGACCCACTTCCGCAACCTGCAAAAAGCCAACCTTGGAGACCCTAGAAAATTCTGGGACTCAATCAGCTCCATCCTAAACCCCCGCTCCAGCTACACTGCACCACATCTCAACTCCCAGGATGGGCTGCTGACCGACCCTCATGATGTGGCCAGTGTCTTCAACTGTAAGTTCACCAACTTATCCATGTACCTAAATAAGCTGTCAACTGACCAACCTCAAAGCCTGACCCTAATATCTGACACACTGCCATCCTTCTCCAGCTCTACCACTCACCTGCAAATACCCCCATTCTATTTTAAAGCCCTCTCCATACGTGATACCTTGAAGCTACTCAAACATCTACCTATCCATGGCTCCTCCAGATCTGATGGCCTATCTCCAGTCTTTCTTAAGCTGATCTCTTCAGCGATTGCCAAGTCACTCACCTTCATCTTTAACCTTGCCCTTTCCACCTCCTCTGTGCCTGACCCATAGAAGATAGCTAAGGTTATCCCCATTCTTAAATCCGGTGACCCCAAATCCTCCGACAATTACCATCCAATATCCATCCTCCCTCATCTCAGTAAACTACTCGAGAGAGCAGTCCACAATCAGCTCACTGATTACATAAGCAAATACACCCTCTTATGCAACCAACAGCATGGCTTTCGCAAAAATCATTTCACCGCCACTGCCCTTGCTCTACTGACTGACCACATCCTCTCTAACATGGATAATGGTAAAGCCACCGGGGCTGTCTTCATCATCCTCTCAAAGGCTTTTGACATGGTTAACCATGCTCTCCTTACCTCCAAGCTTAGCCTCCTTGGCTGTTCTCAGAAAGTCACAAGCTGGTTCACTAGCTACCTTACTGATTGCTCACAATTCATGTGTATTGGTCAAACCTGCTCCCCCACCCTGCCTGTCTCTGTGAGGGTCCCTCAAGGCTCAATCCTGGGTCCCCTCCTTTTCTCCTTATTCGTTAATGCACTTCCCTTCGACTGCCTCAACTGTAACTCTCTCTCCTGTATGCCGATGACCTTGTCCTCTTCCACAGTGACAAATCCATGGCAGCAATTTCCTCAGCTCTCTCACATAACCATGCTGCAGCCCACAGCTGGTTCTCAAAAAACTTCCTCTTAGTAAATGCCAAAAAAGCTAAATCCATGCTGTTTGGATCTAAGCCCTTCCTGGCCAGAACTAAAAGCCACGCCCCCTTATGCATTCTCACCCCAGATGGTACAGCCCTGGAGGACGTCAACACCTACAAATACTTAGGAGTACTGCTCGAACCCTCCCTCACCTTCACTGAGCATGCAAATTCCCTTGTCAGAAGGTTCCATCAAAAGTTATGTGCTGCTTATAGATTCAGGCAATACCTTACCCCTGAAGCTAGACTAGCCATTGTCTAAGGTAATCTTCTCCCTATTCTTGACTACTGCTCCCCTATTTATGCCAGGATCTCAGCTACTGCTATGGCTAAACTCTCCGCTACCTACAACAGTGCCTGCCGCTTTGCTTTATTGGCCCCATTCTCCACCCACCACTGTACCCTCTATAATACCCTTGGATGGCTACTGCTGCAAGGTCAGTTTGACCTAGCCCTCTCCTGCATGGTGGACAATGTCATCTGCACGGCTCCAGAGTCCCCCCCAACTGCCCTTCTGAAAACCCGAACACTCCTCCACAACCTCCGCTCAAATGGTACTCCCCCTCTAGCTGTTCCTAGGGTATCCACCAACATGCGTAACAGAGCTTGGTCTACAGCTGCCCCCTTAGAGTGGAACAAACTACTGGCTGAACTCTGTTCCACTGACACACACTCCAGTTTCAAGTCCCACCTTAAAGTCTGGTTCCTGGAAAACTCATCCTGCCGATGCTCCCAGGGGTCTCACACCTACCCACACTAGTCAACTCTCTTGCCTACAACTGTTATATTGCATTTTACACAGCAATATCTGACTTCCTTGCCTGTACATATTGTATATACATTTTTTACTGAGTATCCTGTGTATTACTTGCTCACTGGATGATGCAGTCTCACATTGTACACTGTGCCTATGATTTGTTTGTTTTGTAGCAAATCTCCTCATGTCCGATATTGAAACCTTGTATTCACTGTTCTCAAATGGACCTATGCATCAAACCTGTATATTGTGTCTACTGTTGTTGCTTATATCGAATCTGTTTCATGTGTATTACTGTTACCTTTCACTCCACTGTCACCCTGCACCATATGTTATGGCCCGGGTTGTGCCTGAAAACGGTTCCTGGGATCAGTGCACTCACCCGGTTATCAAAGTCATAAATAAATAAATAAAAATAAAGATAAGGGAAAAACAGGAAGTTGAAATGAGATACAATTTAAGGAGCAAAAAAAGCCAATAATTAATGTGTCATCTCATCAATTTACTAACAATCAGCTAAATGTATTACAAGGAGCTTTGTCCCCTTCCACACAGTAAGTCACTTTAAAGTGGAAGTGAAACTGTATACATTGTTCTTATATCATTTCTCAGATCAAATAAATACTACGTCTATGCCATCTATTGAGCAAGAAGATCAGGAAGAACTTTATTCACATATATTACAAATGGAAATGATGGACACAGATGTAACAGATGCAAATGTAGCAAACATTTTACAAAACTGCAGTATTGAAGAACTGTCAGCTGATGAAATAATGGACTTAACAGTGTTCATTATAGAACAAGAGCAACAAACTGTAGAAAATATAATTAGCTGAAATTGAACAAATCAGTTGCTCAGACTGCTGTCCACTTTTGACCCAGGGCCCAACAAGCATACCATTACAGAGGCTTTTGAAAGGGTAGTGAGAACTGAAGTGGACAACCGGTTCAAATCAAAATGGAAAAAGTTCTTCCCAAATATAACGTCATGAGAAAGGCAGACCTTGGAAGAAATAAAAAATTGGACTGTCATTATTTTCTGGAAGGCAGACAAAGGAGGGAACACTGTGATCTGGCCTATTGATCAATACATGTATGAAGTCCTATGACAGGTACAGGATACAAATTACTATGGATGCTTTAATAGTAATCCATCTGAAAGCTTCAAAAAATAACAGTATTCTTTTGTGGATGCTTCATTATCTGACAGGTGGATTTCACAGCATGAAAGTGGATTTTTTAAGGTAGAATTCCTTATAATTCCAACATTCTATGCACTACCAAAGTGCATAGAAATCTGGTCACTCCCCTATAAAGTCCAATTGTGTCCGGCATAGGTTATTTTACATGGAAACTATCTAAATTCATAGATGTTTTTCCCTTAAAGAAATAATTGTAAAGCAGATACGATGGATATCCTGGGGAAATTAGAGAGTATTATATGGTATCCAAACTTCATGTGGCTTACTATAGATATAGAGCCCCTCTGCACCTCAGTAGACCATATCAGGCTGCACGCTATTAAGAATATAGATGAACACTAAGATTTGACAAATGTTATTGATAAAAAGTTTCTCATTAGGTATCTGGAATTTGTACTAACAAGAAATTATTTTGTCTTTGATGATAGATGTTACCATTAGTGCCATGACACTGCCATGGGCGTAGCACCACCTCATTCCTATTTGGTGTTAGGGTAAAGTGAATGGCAATTCACCCTGTCAGACAAAAACCCCTTTATAAAGCATGTTTTAAATATTAACACATTATAGATGACATTCTGATCATTTGGGAATGTCTGGAACAAGAGATCACAGAATTTGTCCAGCTGCTAAATAATAACACTTGGAGACTCACATTCACCCATAGTTATGAGCAGTATATAATCTCATTTCTGGATCTGAAGTTGATAGATGTCCAGAACTAGACAACTGAAATTTCAAGTTCCTGAAAAGTGATTGCAGGGAATATGTTACTACAGGCAATGAGTGCCCATCCTAAAAAATATGGGATAGCTTCCCCTTTGGTCAGCTATTATGCTTGCATCGTTTGTTCTGAGGACTCTACATTTAGAAGTTAGGCTGCAAAATTTTCATCCATATTTCAGGAATGAGGTTATAGTTTGAAAATTTTGCTGAATTATTTTGAAAGGGTTTTGAGCATAGACAAAAAATCATTGTTGGTACCAAAACCACAGAACATTACAGAGATGGGAGAACAAAATAAGCAAATACAAACAAATGAACTGTGTTTGTGACAGAATACAACTGTATAACCACTCACATATTCAACATAGTGTTTACTAATTTGAAATCTTGGAAAGTGACCCCAGACTTGAGCATTTAGTAGGAGAGAGAGAGAGAGAGAGAGAGACTACTATTTGTGGCATTTATGAGAGAGAACAGTGGTAAGGAGACTGGCACAGGTGGAGATTGCATCGGGATGGGGTGTGCTGTGTGGAAAATCTATGTTTGTTGCAGCACTGTGTGTTTTACAGACATAAAAATCCTCACTTAACAGGTGTTTTAGTATGGACAGTATATATGTTAAGTGATGATGTTTACTCTTTTTAACAAACTGACAGTAAATCAAAGTGAGAAAGAACACTCTTCTACTGTGTAAGGCTGCTGCTTCACACTTGTTGCTGACTGGGCTCTCCCGTCATTGATGTAATCACGGCAGCCATTTTAGAGAAGCTGAAGGTGGGAAATTTGAACCAGGAGAGGCTGTTTTTTATATTTTTAAATGCTATGAAACTGAATTTATCCTAATTAAGTAAATGCAGTTTCAGCATTCATGAAAACAGCAGCCTTTCCTTAAAAGTGCTATGAAGCCTGATTTTAGAAAAGATATATGTCAAATTTAAGGGTTTAAGTATCCTTTAACATGACCGAACCCCGGAAGGTGTCTCAGTATAAACTGATGAGTTTTGGTATCCTTTACCATGACCGAACCCAAAAGGTTTCTCAGTGCTATAATTATTTATAACATGGGTTGCTAAAAATGTGCAACCCCATTGGTGGACTCCCTCTGCATGGCCATGCATTAAATTTCCTTTGTAATCCATGGTTCAGCAGAGGGACTCAGGACAAGGGCTGTCGGCTCTTGTTGCTCACTTGAGAAAGTCAAAGGAAAGTGACAGCCATTACAAGATGTGGAGAAGTGAGATAGTTAGCCCTGGTGTAGTATTGTCACCTGTCTCACTTGATGGTCTGTTAGCAGTGCTAGCAGCATGTTCCCCAAAGCATGTTCCCAGTGCAACTCACAGTACAATGGCAACAGTAAGAGAGAGAGAGAGACATAGCGAGACCGGGCGGGAGATGTAAATGACAGTACAATGTAGTGTATGTGTGTGTCTCGGTGTGTCTCTCTCTGTGTTCGCTGTTCAGCACATGCAAATTGGGGACAATATGGTTAGCTGTGTTTCTGCAGTTATCCACTGGTGCAAGTTCTGATGCATTACATCAGTGTTGGTGTCTGTATTTTGCTCAGTCTGGCGTTAGGGACCGTAAGCGATTCTGCCCCACCCCCCTAGTTGTGGCAGTGGCCGTAGCTGACAGAACAGCAATTGTGAGTGGGAGGGTGAGTGGGTAGTTCATTCTGTACAGTACTACTTCGCTGCAGTGAGACAGAGTTAACCAGAGGCAGAAGTGTTTCTTCAGTGTTAGTGCCCATATCTTGTGCTGTTATGAGTGGTTAGAGCACATTGTTTTTGTTTTTTTTGTTTTGTTTTTACTTTCTGTTTATTCTCCCCTACTCCCCTCTGGCTCCACTTACTCAGGACCACCTTTGGAGTCACCTCTGCTTCCCACCTTACCTGATCTGTCCCATTCCCCCAAGGAGCCATGGTTCTTCCCCCAGGGCAGAGACTAAGTGGGGCCCATACACCCCGAACTTCTAGTCTTCATCGGGTTCAGGCTGCCAGGCAGGTGGGGACACATCGAGGTCTTTCTCTGGTGGTCTCCACAGAGTTGGAAGTTTTTTTTCCTCTTTTCTAGTTGGCCGTAATGTGCGCCCCTGATGTCAAGGTGCATAGTGCCGACGTCCATTACGTCCTCCCCTCTGTGTCAACCTCAGCACTTGCTATGCCCCAGACTTCTGCCTGGGGCCAGTCAAGCACTGAGTTGCTACCCCCCTCCCTCCCTGGAGAAGATGAGTTGTCCTTGGGGCGCTCAGTCTTCTCTCCCTGGCAGGCCCTCCAGCTTCCCGGGCTCTTTCCTGAACCCAGTTCGCTGGCGTCGTGAGCGATAGTGCTACTGCTGCACCAATGGGCTGACTAGAGCACATTGTTAACACCTGTTGCTGCTCCTTTGCTTCTCAGCCCATCCTAACTGTATAGCCATCCAGTGATTGCAGGAATAGTAGCAGAGGCAGAGTGTCTGTTGATGTTTTCCCATTCCATCCCTTCCCATAGCACACAGCTGACACAGTGAGACAGTGTCTGAGTGGTTCTGGCCCACACCTACAGTCCCCCACAACACGGTCAGGGAGTGGGTGTTCTCCATTGGTGGCAGTGTTAATGGCCATCCCATGAGAAAGACAGAGTGAGAGTGTACACTGTGGCACCGTAGGTTCCCATTATCACTGCTGTGTTTCCCAGGATGAGCCCCTCCAGACACAGAGAGCGAGCAAGTAACACCGATGTGCAGGGCAGTGTTCCGCAGAATCTGTCAGTGGCAAGTGGAGAGAGAGAGACAGAGCAGCTGCACATCGAGAAACAGGCAGGTTCCTCTGAGCAGCTCATTCCGATACTCATTGTGTGCAAGAGAGAGACAGATACAGACAGACCTAGAAGAACACAGCACTGCTTCTCTGTCTCTGTCTCTCTCTTTCTGTTTGTGTCTCTGTCATGGGGGGGGGGGCGAAAGTCCAGTGCATCTGATGGCAGCAATTGGACAGAGAAACAGACAGAGCACCTCCACATCGAGAAACAGGCTGCTTATGGAAGTCCCTGTGAGCAGTGTGTTCCAGTCATTGGCAGCACTGGAGAGAGACAGAGACACAGACAGACAGACATAGAAGCAAACAGCACTGCTTCATTTTCTCTGTGTCTCTCTCTTGCTGTCTGTGTATCTGTCTTTGTGTCTCTGTCATGGGGGGGGGCTGAGGCAGAGCATATTTTGCACAAGCAATGTCACAGATCATGTTACTACTGCATGTGTGACATCTCTATGTGCATAACAGCAAGGAAATCTGTAGGTTTTCTGAGGGACTATTTTGCAAGGTGGCAGGATACAGTACATTTTTTGGTGTTTAAACACAAGAAAAAAAACTTTTTGCGGGTTTTGTCATGTTTTTGACATAACCCATGTTATAAGTGCAATACACACTTCAGGGTGTGGGTTTATAGGCATTTAATGCATGCCTGGATTGCTGTGAGGACACTAGGCCTGTGGCTTCATGCCTTACAATGCACCCCAGGTGTGCATTAAATGCCTATAAACCAGCACCCTGTTGTGGGTTATTGCTTACTTAATGATCATCTCTGTGTAACAGTTAAAATGATAATCTAGTCTAATTGTTTTCTTAATTGATTTCCCAGTTGGTAACAATTAAGCAAGCATATAAGATTGTGCTTAGCAGTAGTACCATATCCCCTTTGAAGCTCCAGTTGGATCGACGTGCCAGTTTTTTTTCACCAGTACCACAACCTCACATTTTCTCAAGCTGACCTAGTGCTGAAGCTTGAAGAACTTGAACACTGAAATAAAGAAGAATGAACTGCAAGATGTTTTGTCAGGTCTGAAAAATGAATTGTACCATATGAAGCTCTGTTGGTTAAAATTATGAAATGTTAGTGCTTCAATCATATTCTTTACACTAGTAAATAAACAAAAATGTTAACAGCACTGCAAGTCTCTGGCATCTTTGAGCAACTACATAGGTTGAAATGAAGTTGCCTGCAGGATAGTCAAAGCTTCCATGGACTCCCTCAAATAGAACCACTGGCCCCCACAAATAGTTTGCTGAAGGTACTCACGTATTTTGAAAGGACTCAATGAGGGAACTGATCCCCAATATTATCAGATAGCAAATGGGGGAGGGACTCCAGGCTGCTATGAACCATTGGGGAGGACATAAATTATAGGCTGCATGGGATGTGACATAATCAGAAGTCCTTTGGTGTCTGTACCAATGATACCATTACGCAACACTGTTACAGTAAACTCATTTACCTCAGCTTTAAAGGGCTGTGCTGGCTCACAGGACAATGGTTTATAAAATGTGGTGTTGCTAGGTTGTCATTTAACTTCCTAAGCACTGGTGTTCTGGATCAAAACACTACTTCTTTTATTGGCAGTTTTAATAGTTCTTGACAGTTTTAATAGTTCAAAGCTCTGAACGCTGAACTATTATCTATAACAGAAAAACAATACAAAATACAGTTTTTACATTAACTTTTATACAGTTGAATATATATAATCTAAGGGACATGAATATAATATCTAACTAGCATTTGTCAATGCCAAATGTTGTCTTGCTGGCATTGGCATTGGTAGTGCAGGAGTTAGAGAGATGCATAATAGGAATGATAGTGAAGTATTGAACTGATGCCAACCCAACCCCCAACCTGCAGAGACTGACAGGCATTGGGGTGTGCCTTTGGGTTGTTGGCCATAATGCTCACGCCATTTTATCTCAGCCTACCCTGCAGACACTGACAAGTGTTGTGGTGTGCTTTGGGGTTTTCAGGCCTTACACTCGCCCCATTCCTTAAGGAAATACGCTCAGATGGGTATAGTATAGTATAGTATAGGAGAATGGGGTGAACTTTGGGGCTGAAGATACCAAGGCACACCTTGATGCCTGTCACTGGCTGCAGGGTGGGGGGGTGGAATGGAATGAGCATTGCAGCCGACAATCCCAAGTTACACCCCTGATGTCTGTCAGTCTCTACAGGGTGGGGCATTATGGTTAGAACCCCTAATGTCCCGGGCGTTTGTTGGTATTTTCCCTCCAGATTTTCAACATGGGCCTTTGTGACCCCACCTCATGAACAGTGGCACTGTCAATTTGTTAGCCAAAAGGTGATTCTGCACAGCGACTGCGCCATTTGGCACCACAGGAGTTAAAACACATTTTGGGCAGGATGTGAAAAATGACAGCTGTACTTTTCATGAGGAGGTGTAAATAAATGGCAATGTTGAAAATCTGGAGTGAAATATGAAAAACTGGTGAAGTCACGAGAGTGTGTAGAAACTGCGCAATGAGCACCCATAATGTAAATATTTTTGGGATATTTTTTAACCACATTTTCAACATAAGCATTTTGGGACCTCCCCTCATGAACAGTGGCACTGTGATTTTGTTAATCTGCCCTGAAAGTTGATTTCCACAGTGACCATGCCATTGTGTGCCACAGGTGCGAAAACACATTTCAGGCAGGATGTGAAAAATGACAGCTGTACTATTCATAAGGAGGTGTGAAAAAAATGGCAATGTTGAAAATCTGGAGTGAAAATATTAAAAATTGTTGAAGTTACAAGCGTGTGTGGAAACTGGGAAACTCAAACTCGAACATGGGCTTTTTGGGACCATACCTCATGAACAGTGGCACTGTTGTTTTGTTAATGGTCCCAAAAGGTGATTCCACACAGTGACCTCAAAATCACCTTTCAGGACCAAGTAACAAGATGACAGTGCATGTGTTCATGAGTTGGGGTCCCAAGAACCGCATATTGAAAATCTGGTACCAAAATTCCCAAAAATGGCTGATATATCCACCTAAGTTGAACCCCCCACCCCATTGCCTGTCATTATAAAGCTTATCACTTTTTGTTCAGTTACTAGACGGTTTTGGAAGAGTTCAGACATGCTCATGCTCCACAGAAGATTACAGTGATGGCCCTCCAGAGGTTAAGTATAGGATGAAGGGGTGCAGGGAGGTGGGGTGCACAGAAGATGGATGCGGGTTGGGGGAGGGGGCACGGTGAGGATGACGAGGGAGCAGTTTTTTTACAGGTAAAAAAAAGAAACCGGGCTTTGGGGGACAGTTCTCCTTATTTACAGGTAAAAAAAATGATTTGGGGCACACTGGGGTGGGCTCCCAGTGTGCCACGAGTTTGGGAGGGGGGGACATGATGCTGACAGGGATTGGGCACCTCCATTGGCAAAGAAAGTGTGTGTGGGAGGGGCCATGATGCCGACAGGATTGGTCACCCCCATTGGCAAACAAATTGAACGTGGGGGGGGGCATGCTGACATGGGGATTGGGCATCCCTGATGTCAGCTTTGAGGAGATTATGTGACAGGTGGCAGGAGCCACCATATTTATTGGAATGTTTCATAAGGAAAGTCACATAACGGAGCCTTGTCATCTGATGCTTCAATGAGGAAACTGCACCTCATTGGAGCAGCAGATTTCTTTCAAGGTTTTAGCTCTCTTTGAAGTTTTGCGTTGTCACTAGCATGCTTGCTAATTGGTGTCTGAGGGGTGCACCCACTAAAGCATTCCCTGCATTTGCCAATACTGACACACCTCTGAATGTGCTGCTACTGCAAGATGTTGCTTGCGCACATGCAAGACAACATAAAAAGAACAGGTTCTTTGTCTTTTAGCTTTTTTGTTTTTATTTTGTGCCCCACAACATAACCCAGATAGACCATCTTAGGGTAGCTGGTTCATTCCACTGGGGTGTTATACAGACGAGGCACACTGATGAGTCCTGGTAGGATGAAACAAGTGTCTGTGTCTTTCTGTTGGCACCCTTTGCAAACTGTGTGAGAGGCCTTTCCGCACCATGCATTTTTGCTTAAAGTTGAACCAGCATAATATTCTGTGGTGATTTGCATATACAGCCCAGGATGCTTTGCATTATAGGGGTATGTGTGATTTTGTATTCCTTTGAAACTTGGCTTCCTGGCAAGTGCCCTTTGGGGTAACCATTGCCTCAGTGCTTGTGCACTGAGGTTCTTTGTCTTACAAAAAGAACATGTTGCAAACTGGCACAAATTTCCTGACTCCTTCAATTCTGGTAATAGCCTCTCTGTGGATGATGTTCAAATTTTGCATTTTCCATTCACTTTCATTGAGGGATGTTGAGAGCCTTTCCTAATTTCTAATTCAAGATTCTTAACAGAGCACTGTAAAAGCATGAAGAAATGCAGCTAACTCCATGACAGCTATCTTGGAACCATTCATGATTTAGAGTATCTCAATTATATTACTCCTTAGTCTCATTTTATCCAAAGACAACAACCACAAGAGCCGTAGCCTCTCCTTATTTATCATATTCCTCCAATTTGATCAGCTCTCTCCACCCTGCTCCTGCAGCTTGCTACTCACACTAGTTATGGATGGTATATTACCTTCCCCTGGCCCCTGCTGCATCCCCACTCTTTTATACTACTTTAATTATTTAAAGTACCATTAACACTGCACATTTTTGTCCAACTCTGTATCACTACTTTAATGTTACCACTATTTAAATTATTTAATAATTTATTGCCATAACACAGTAAATGTTTGTACCTGTGCAAAGTTCTATACCTTACATCATCTGATATTCTGTATTGTACATGTCACTTGCCTCATTTTGCTGTTGTAAATTCTTTCAAGTTTGTAAATGTTATACCTTGCACCATCTGATATTTCTGTGTTGTACATGGTACTTGTTACTTTATTTATCATTGTACATTGCATTGTTCATTTACTGTTTATTGTATGTTTTAGCTTCTTGTTACTCCACCCCCCAACACACACACACACCTGGGTTGCACCCGGAAATTAGCCCATGTATTCACTTTTTAAAGCAGCAGTTCATGATATTCAGATCATTTTGCACTGATTCCTTTTAGTTTCTGTTTTACCTTGTGCTATGTCACCTGTCTTATATGCCCTCTTTTTCCATTTGAACCAGTGTTACTATGTTTTAGATTTGACATATTTGAAGAAGAGCTCATTTAATTACGATAGCAGTCTTTTTGTGATTACACTGAACTAGTATGCAACAACATACAATCAGCATGCAATAAACACTGCCACCTGACCTTATGGGATTCTGAGGACATCAGAGCAAACTTCAGGTTACAAAACCACAGAAGTAACCAGATGAACATAAAATTAAATGTAGCACAATATAAATGGATTTCGTAACAAAACTGAACAGGGGTTTTCAATTTGGTTGAAAAGAGCATAATGATGTATAATAGTTCCTTCATCATGAACTGCTTTTTTAATAGAATCTACTGAACAGAAGAGAAAAACTGGGCACACACTAAGCACATAATCATAGATTGATAAATATATTTAAATACAGTACTTAAAAGCATGACAAGTGGAGGCCAACATCCGTACATATCAGCTCAGGCTGGCAGGCTTCTTCAGAGTGCCACCTGAAGAAGGCACCCAGCCTGAGTCAATATGTAGAGGTATTGGTCTCCACCTGTCATGCTTGTAGGTATCTAAATAAATTTAACAGTGTGTGACTCTGTGCATGGTGTCTGCCCAGCTCTTCTGTTCTGTTCAATGGCTTTGTTGCTAACTAGTTCACCTTTGGGGAGTGTGGTATGTGTTTTCCTGTTGCTGTTTTAATAGAACTTAGCCTGCTGTTGCACTACTGGACACTGGCAACACCTGTTCAGGACACTTCAAGAATACAGTATGTACAGTATGCATATAGTTACTTCAAGTTATTCTGCTGCTGTGTTATAGCCAGTATCTTGTTTAGCTTGTATACTCAAAATTAGTTTGAGACCCCAAGGTGCATTACTTTGCACTTCCATATATTGACCTGCATTTGTTAGGCTAGCAATCCAGGTTATTCAGATCTTGCTGTTATTTTTTTTAAAGTCACCTTCACTGTTGATGATCCTTGCTAGCTTCATATACAGTATCATCTGCAAATCTCACTAACTGGCCACTAGTCCCTGATCTGAGATCATTAATGTATACTTTGAATGTAGTGATCCAAGAACCAGCCTCCTGTGATGCCCCACAAGTCATTGATTTCCATAATGGCATTTAGTGCCCAATATGGCCAACCATGTCTCTTGTTCTTATTACATAGCCAATTTCTAATCTACAGACATAGCTTTACCCTTAACCTGTTTATAGGTTCTCATGAGGTATCTAGTCAAAAGGTTTACAAAAATCAAAATACACAAATTGTAAACCTTCTCTTTATCCAGCCTTTTCTACAATTTCTACCTCTTCAAAATCATAGTTAGATCATGTTTAAGACTATTGCCATCATGACATCCTTAGTAATAGGCTTTATCATTTGACATATAAATGAGATCTAACTAACCAGCCCATTGTTGCCAACCCTCTCCCTTCTCCAAATCCCTTTTTGAACAAGGCGATCATATCATCTATCCTCAGTCTCTTGGTACTGCACCTGTTTCCATATACTCATATTTTCTAAAAATTCTCTGATACAAAAAGGGCCAACTTCACCCTGATTTCCATCAGTATTCATGTCTTAGCATATCGTAACTGGCCCTGGTACCTTTCTAACATTTACCTTATTTAAGGATTTGGTGAGTAGCTCTGTTGTAGTACTAATTATCACTCGATAACCTTACTTGATCTCTTCCCCTGTGAACTGACCATGTACTACAGGTGGTTCACCCCTAGGCTTTACTAATTTGGACTTCTACTCAATATTTGTCCCTAGTTAACTATGGTTTTGAACCTGGTTCACAGCCTGCTTCTTCTTATGACATTTGTGCCAGTAAGGATGCCCACCAAATATTTATCCACAGCCTGTAGAAAACCAACTTGGTAAAGACAAAACATGTGGCTTTTCAATACGTGAAGCTAACCATGTTGAAGTAACAAGACAGTCACAAAACATAGGCCCACAGAGGAGTGTAATGGCGTACTAGAGTCTAGATCTTTATGTGCATAGTCCTTGAATCTATTTGAGATTTCTAAATTCAAATTCAAATTTTATTTTACCAGGAAAATACACCATTGAGCGAATTCATTTACAAGGTGGTCATGGGAGGACACAATGAGAAATAATACAGCAGATTCAGAATTACAAAACAATAACAATGGACTTTGCACATAGAGGATAGTTCATAACTTACATTGTGAATATCTAACACCACAGCCTAAGTGCGAAGGTAAACACATGGATTACGTTAGGCTTATCTAATGATATAATTCTAAATACGAGGGCAATGCAAGGTGCACATTAAGACTATTACATAATTCTAGTTTAGAAGTATAGGGATAGATGCAGTAGGAATTGCTGTACTATTTTTGAAGGCACAGTGGATAGGGTGAAAGGGATTTGGGTGGTAAGGAGGGGGAGTAGGACGATCAATATAGGGTGAAAATGGAAGGGGGTGCTTGAGTGGCAGTAACTGGCTATGGTATGGAAAAGGGGAAGGAGGACAGAAGATGAGTGGGGAGAAGCATATTAGGATGGGAGTTCAGAACAGGGCAGAGTAGGTGGAGGCCATTATAGGTAGCAACACCCAGCCAGAGTAGTAGGGTAAGTGCTGAGGATAAGCATGGAACTGATTCCTCATAACTGTGTTTTGGATTAGGAGTGGCAGTTACAAGTTTTCTTCAGTGAGTGTCTTAGCAGATGTTTAAAGATGGACATCCCAACTATATGTGTAAGCTTTAAAGTTTTTTGAAGGGTGTTCCATAGTGTAGGGAGGGGATGACTTAGAGATGAAGCACCATAATGAGTTCTTATCTTGGGAATATCGAATAGGATATAGGCATATCTTCTAAGGGAGTAGACCCTGGTTGTGCATTTAAAGATGTCTGAGATGTAGGGGGGGAGTTTATTAGTTAGTTCTCTGTAGGTCCAAAGGGAGGCATTTCTCTGCCTTCATGTGATGAGTGAAGACCAGCCTAGCTGCTCATAGAAAGAGCAGTGATGGGCATAAAATGGGGCATTGGTTATGAATCTTAATGCTCTATGATACAAGGTATCCACGTTGGCTAAGGCTGTTTAGGTGCAGTGGGTATAAAGTAGGTCAGTGAAGTCAATAAGAGGGAGAAATGTGATTTGAACCAGCCTTATTTTAGCTTTGTGACTGAGGAGGTGTTTCGTATGCTAGTACAGGCTTAGTCTTTGTCTTAGCATTTTGGATAGTTCATCCATATGTGTTATGAATGAGAGCTTGCAATCAAGCCAGAATCCCAGGTGCTTGAATTTGTTAACTGTTTTGAGATGCTCCCTCAGATGAGTCAATATCTGTAACCTGGCACTTGAAGAATTAGCGGGGGCGTTGTTTGGACATGAGGGGAGAGGAACATAACTTTAGATTTTTTAGCATTAAGCAGCAATTTCAACTTCAGTAAGTTATGTTGTAGATGATTGAATTTGCACTGTAGCTCCTCACAGTAGGGGATATCACATAATAACAGCTACTCAATAATGGCTACTCAGTGAGGGCAAAGTCAGAACAGCAATGACAATCACAGCGACCATGGAATAAAGGCGACCATGCAATTACAGTGACCCCCCACTGAAAGACGATAGTACTTGGCAATGTGTACCTTGGAGTTGGTTATAAGTAAGTAAGGGGGGTTCAGGGGGCACAGCCCCCATGGGGGTGTGGAAGCAGAGCCCCCCACATTAAAGATGTATTATGAAATCACTGTTTCTGCACTTTAGCCATAATGTAGCATCACTGTTTATGTCTGCAACATTCTGGAATTGCCATTTTGACATTCGCCGTAGTGTAGTAGCTGTTATCACATGGAACCACTCTAGTGTAGGCCTAGTAACGTACAGTACTGTGTCATCTGCAATGAGGTGAAAACCTGCAGTGCTGATTTTATAGTCAGTATCAGGGCTGTAAATTGCAAATAGTAGGGACCCCAGGATTGACCCCTGTGGCACCCCTCTCTGTAGTGTTTTGAGGGAAGAGATCACCCCTTGGGCTTTGACCTGCTGTTGTCTACCTATGAGATAGCAGGAAAACCATTTCAAGGCAATGTCATCAAGGCCAAGGTTTTGTAACATACACAGAAAAAGATCATAATCCACAGTGTCAAATGCCTTGCTTAGATCCAAGAAGAGCACACTGACATGTTTCAAGAATCAAGTGTGGTTTGTCAATCATTTGTGACTTTGGAGAGGGCAGACACCGTACTATGTTTTGGCCTAAAGCCGGACTGAAGTGGGTTTAGCATATTGTGGGTTTCCAAGTAATCTCTTAATTGTGAATTGACTAGTTTTTCTGGTAGTTTTGACAAAATGAGTAACAGTAAAATAGACCTGTAGTTGTTGAGGTCAGAAGGGTCACCAGATTCGAAAAGTGGGACAATGTGCACTATTTTCCAGATGTCAAGGTGACCTCCTAGAGAAAGGGATGTGTGGAAAAGATGGGTGATAGGAGGTGTCAGCCTAATTTCAGGAAAATGGGTTCAAGCAGATAAGCACCAACACTTGTTTTCATGTCCAGGGTTAGTAATAGATCTTCAACCTGCTTAAATGATATTGGTCTAAAGCTGAACTTGTTAGACTGATGATGGACCTTAGCATAGGGGCATAAGGGGTCTGTAGTGCCGGACTGGGTGAGGAGCTTACTGGCTGGTGAGGTAGCAAAGGCTAAACCAGTGGTGGCAAAGTGATTGGTGAGCTGTTCTAATATGCATGTTTTGCTTGTGATGGTATTGTCACCTGTAATGATCTTGGTCAGCAGTGACGATGAGGGGCTATGTTCTTCTATTTCCCTAAGAATTTGTCACTTGGCAGCATTGTTTTTGTAAGAGTCTAGGACTGCCTGGGAATATTTTGCTTTTTCAGCCCTAATGAGCTTAGTGCAAAGATTTCTAGAAATTCTAAAGGCCATCCAATTTGACGGTAATTTGGTTTTGCATGCCCTCTTCCATAATATATCTCTGTCATGTAAGGCTGATTTCAGTTCACTAGTGAACCAGGGGCAGGACCTTTTCCTGGATCTGAATTTAACAAGTGGGGAATGCTTGTTGATCACACCCAGGAGAAAAGTCTCAAATAGATTATAAGCCTCCATTACTGAGGATGCTAGATAAAAGTCTTGCCATTTAACGTGACTTAAGTCAGCCAGGAAGTCTGTGCAATTGAATTTTCTGAGACTCTTTTTATGTCTGAAACTAGAGGTGGAGGTATGCTTAGTTATGAGTCTTATGCATGCTATGGCCCTGTGATTGCTGATGTCATTGTGGAAACCCCTGGAGTGTGTTACATGAGGTCCCTGCACCCTTATTGGTACCTCCAGAGGTACACCATAGACAGCTAGTGCTTAGGCATATGTTATACTAACATATAGGGCTAAGGGCATCCATACAAGAATAGATGTCAGGATATGAATGCACATTATTGTTATACACTTTGCTTTCTAATACATATATATTTTCTATGTATTTCTTACTCACAAGATGTTAGGACATCTATGTCCTTGTAATGATAATGATATATAAGTTGACATTGCCACCTTTTGGTGATTTGTACTACTACACGGGTTTGTATAAGAACTGTACTCTTTTGTTTCACAAAGTGATAACATTATACAATTTTGTTGTAGTCATCTTGGACCATGGAGCCACCTCTAATTTAGCCAATAGGGCTCATCTCTGTAACTAGAAATGTTTCTTACAGTAACCATAGTAATTATCATAAGTATATAATGTGAGACACTGCATCTTATACCTCGGAGACTCCAAGAGACACGAAGAAACCTCGAGGTATAGGGAACGCTTAGCATTGGCTCCCAGTTTGTTTTGGTAAGAACTGCTTAGGGCAACTGTGATTTATCCTTTTGGTATTAATAAACAAGTTTATTACTCTTACGCAAAGTGTCTGTGATTCCTTGCATTCCCAATATTGTCAAGAATCTGAGAGTGAGGTTTAGACCTCCTGACAAGTGTGAAATATTATGAGGTTTGTTGACAAGAATTAAATTGAGAAGGGTGTTGTGGGCAGGGTTTTTGGTGTTAGGGTGAGTGATGTCGGTGGCAAGCTGAGTGAGGTCAAACATGTCACATACTTTTAACGGTTTGGAGCAGGAGGAATTCCAATCAAGGTTAAAGTCACCCATGATAATCAGTTCTGAGTTAGTAGCTTTCAGTATTTTATGGAGATGTGCCAATATCCCGAGGCCCCCTGCTCGAGGTCTGTAACATCCTGTTACAATTATAGATTCCTTGGATGGCAGGGAGACCTTTAGAGTGAGGCTTTCAAACTCTTTGGGTGCAGAGGAGGAGTTGATGACCAAAACTGTGACTTTGTCCCAAACATATGGGGGGTATTTATTCAAAATGTAGTAGAATGACTGTGATGTCACAAGTTAAGTATTATTTCCTAAAGTGGGAAATAAGCAACAAGAACAGATGAACTATTATGGTACAAAAATTCTGTTGCATGCAATTGACCTTAGTAATTAATAATGAGGGGAAATGCAAAACTATATGTATAAGCTGACTGGTACATAAATTATGCTTTTCAGAGTTCACCTGGGGATATTGGCTGCTCATTAAAAGTCACCACAGAAGGGACAGATAAACCAAGTTGGGCAAACTGTTTCATAGTTAGGGGTCATAAACTGGAAAAGGTTCACCCTCCCATGTTTGATCTTGACTGTGAGACAGCCATCTGGACTCCATCATGAAACCATGGAGTATCAACTGAAGAATGAAGAACCAGGAGAGCAGAGAGCTAAGACAGTCTCAAGACATTAATGGCCTTATACAGAATATATAAATAATTGCCATTTGAAATCCACACAAGACTTGACTAGCAGCAAGCACAACTATGTAAGCACTAGGAAGATGTAGTCAAAATAATCAACACCAGATAGGAGTCATGCCTTTCCATTCATAACTGACTGCAAGTGTCAGATCATCTTTAAAGGCAGGTGAGCATATAGTGTGGTACAGTATAGGTCACAAATGCATTGATTAGTTTTGCCAGAGCATTCAGAGGAAGACACAGACACAATTTGATAATATTCTTGAGATTCCTCTTTTGATGGAATGATTTCATCCTTTACTATTCCATGAAAATATCTTTGATCCCCTTTTGTTACACTTAAATGTTTTTTCCTCACCTTCCTTAAACTGACCCCCTCTCCCACCATAGTCTCACAGATACTTGTTGGTCCTCAATTATCACTGCATGCACTGTGGCCTAAATACAAAACAAAAATATATACTTCTACACCTAAATATATGCACATGTACTGTATGTCCCTCTTAAAGTAATGTTAATCTTATACCATCACTTTCAACCTCACTAAATCTATACCATGTCCAGCTACAGAGTACTGTAGCAGTGCATTTCCTTATGGTAAATGGGAAGCTTGGGGCATCAAAAGATTGACAAAGTTCCACAGTCTGGGAGCTCACATAGCTGAGGACAGCAAGGCCTTACTGCTGCTATCTTAGAGCAGTGCTATTGAAATATTAGAAGCTGAGAGGGATTGTGCCAGGATTTCATGGACTATAGCCAGTAGCAGCTGGCAAACTAGTCACTAGTCAGAAACTTGGAGTTGCAGAGGAAGTCACATGTAAACGCCAGATGAGCTGAAGCCCCATGATCCAAACAGTCACTAAATTATCTCTCTGTATCTGTACTATTTTTGTCCTTACCTCTCATGTTTGAGTCCCTAGCAACCTTCATTTCCTAGTTAGTTGTTCTGGACTGCCAACAACTGTACAGATGTAAACAGTTAGGATTCTATGATTGTGCAGATGCATATCTTCAGTTAATGTAACTGTGATGCAGTTATTTTAAAGTATGAGGATACTACGCAATATAAATACATCTAGTACCATACTGTAAAACAGTTCTTTATGTGCAAACTCATGTTGACAATTCTTGTAAAAAGTTTTAAATAACATAAATATTATTAAACAATAACCAAGCATTACATAACAGTTTTCTTGTTAGTATTATTATTATAATTATTATAATCAATGTCACCTGTTACACGTTGTCATGTATTTCCCCTCTTATTTTAATCATGTTCCCTTAAACTGCATATTTTTTCTTTACACAATGAAACTTTCCAGTTATTTCCCAGTACAGATTATTTTGTGGTAATGGTGCTGTAGTGAGATCAAGATGTATATACTGTAATTGTTCAGTTTTGAAATCACAGGATTTCATGCTGGATATCTGAGAAATACAACCTTGAAGCAGCACTCACATTTGTCGAGTTTGATGAAGAGACCAGGATAAAGTTTATCCAACTGTGTCTTCACTTTATTAAAATAAAACTGTCGAGCAAGACAACAGCAAAACACAGACTTCTCCCTCATAGACCAGTGGTGGTCTATGATGGAGAGGTCTGTGTTTGCTGTTGTCCTGCTTGGCAGTTTTATTGTAATAAAGTGAAGACACGGTTGGATAAAGTATATCCTGGTCTCTTTATCAACTAAGAGGATTTGAGTCCTTCTTTCAGTTGTATCTTTGAACTGTTTCTTAAGTTGTTAGATCTTGATTTCACTGGAAGCCACCTTCCCAGTTTGACTTGGAAATATAATCTTACAGACTTGCATTTCATTTAAGACTTAAAGTATTCCACCTCACTTCTTAGAGAAAAAGACCAATTAGAACAGTAAGTTACAGTTACATAAGAACTTACAGTAACAGTAGATCTTCAAGAGAAGCTCTTGCAGCAGGTCCCTCAGTTAGGACTGATGCCACCTGGTGGTATTTCAGGCAATTTTTCTTCCAGCAGTACCGATGTGGAACCCCCGCCAATGTTGACTCCACCCCTGGCATCACCCTATATAAGGTAGGACTTCCCCACATGCTCCAGTTCTTGTACACCCCCCCATCAGGCAGAAATTGGCAACAGGCAATGGTCAGAAGTATGATTAGTAGAAATGATTCTCTCAAAGGAGGGAAGACTGGTCTGAAATGGACCTGATCCCTGGAGGAAGGAGGGCAGCAAATATGCCTGCTGCAAGAGCTTCTCTCGAAGATCTGCTGTTATGGTAAGTTCTTACGTAACTGTACTATCTTACTTCAAGAGGAAGCTCTTGCAGCAGGTGCCACAATTAGGACTGAGTCCCAAGCAGTATAAACATATAACAACCCCTGGGAGGGGGAAACAGTAAGGAGAGAAATAGCAGGAGAAAGGAGGGTCTCTCAGGAAACCAGACCTTGCAGAACTGCAAGGCCAAACCCTGCTCTGCATCTGGAAACAATGTCAAGGCTGTAATGGCTGATGAAAGTATGAACAGAACTTCAGGTAGCGGCAGCACAAATATCAGCTGCTGGTACCCACTTCAGTGCCATGAAAAAAGCAGTGATAGCTCTGGTAGAATGAGCTCTGACTGGCCCTGAGGTCGACCTGTTGTGCTTCTCATTACAAAAGGTAATATAATGTACCAACCAGCATGAAAGCATCTGTTTGGTGACCAGGCGACCTAAGGACTGTTGGGCAAATGACACAAAAAGCTGATCAGATTTCCTGTCCTCCATGGTCCTAGCCAGGCAACATCAGAGAACCCTATGGACATTCAAGGAGTGAAGAAGAGCTTCCCCCCTATTAGAATGCTCCAGGTAATGTACCGGGAGCTGAACAGATTGATTCATGGTGAGCTCAGAAACTACTTTTGGCAGAAACTTTGGGTTAGTGTGACGATCAAACCTGTCCTTGTGAAAAACAAGGTAAAGTTCTTTACACATGAGGGCTTGAAGTTCTGAAATGCACCTTGCTGAAGTGTTAGCTACCAAAAGCAAAGCCTTCCAGGATAGAAGACGGAGCTCAGGCTCCATGGCTGGTTCAAAGGGAGCAAGAGTGAACTTCTCCAGGATGAAAAGGAGATCCCAGGGGGGAACAGGATCCCTGATGGGAGGTCTGATATGAAAAATACCATGCAAAAAGGCCTTGGAAACCTCCATCTGAGCCACCATCTTATCAGAAACAGGGAAGTGATAAGTGGAGATGGCAACCAGGTACACTTTGATGGTGCAATAGCTGAGACCTTTCTCTGAAAGAGAAAGCAGGTATTCCAAAACTGAATTAACTGGACAGACCAATGGGTCCACCCTCTTGGCTGTGGCCCAGATACAGAAATGTTTCCACTTCACAGTGTAAGTTGCCCTGGTGGCAGGTTTGTGCGCCTCTATCAGAACTTTCGCAATCTGATTGGAAACACTGAATCTGACTTTAGCTAGGTCCTGAGGAGCCAGGCATGCAGGTGAAGAGAACGCAGATTTGGGTGTATCAGGGACCCACTGTCCTGTGACAGGAGGTGAGATGAAAGTGGAAGAGGCAGTGGAGGCTCTGCAGCTAAATGCTGGAGTAAGGGAAACCAAATCTGTTAAGACCATAGCGGAGTGACCAAAATGAGGGTGGAAGACTGTGACTGCACTTTGAGGAGAACCTTCTGTAATAGCGGGAAAGGAGTGAACACATAGAGAAACCTCCCTTTCCAGCAGAGGGACAATGAGTTTTGCCAAAAAGCACCAGGCTCTGGACCTAGCGAGCAGAAATTGGGCAGTTTTGTGCTGAATCGAGATGCAAAGAGGTCCACATCTAGTGTCTCCCACTGACAGAAGATGTAATCTGCAACTTCTTGAAGCAGCTCCCATTCGTGAGCTTGCAACTTTGTCCTGCAGAGCGTATCGGCTAGTATGTTTTGTTCCCCGGGAACATGTACCACCAGCAAAAAGAGTTGGTGCTCCAGAGCCCAGTCCCACACTCACATGGCTTCCCAGCAGAGGGGGTAAGAGTGTATGCCACCCAGCTTGTTGATGTGGAACATCACTGAAGTGTTGTCCGTCTGAACCAAGAGGTGGCCCGGCGTCAGGACCAAGACTAGGGCTTGTTGGGCATAAAGGACCGCTCTCAGCTCCAGAAGGTTGATATGCAGGTCTTACTCTATTGGGGACCAAGAACCTTGGGTGCAATATATCCCCAAATGAGTGCTCCACCCCACGAATGAGATGTCCATGCTCAGAATCTGGGATGGTGCCTGTATGTGGAAGGGGATGCCTGCCAGCAAATCTTTGGATGACATCCACCAGTGTAATTCCCAGTGGACTGGCTCTGAGATCCTGATCAAGGCATTCAGACTGTCTAATGTCTGATCCCATGGGACCCTTAGGGATCATTGGATGGTTCTCATGCGCAGATGCACCAGAGGAACCAAAACTATGGCAGCGGCCATATGCCCCAACAGCCTGAGTAGGAACCTTGCCGAGGCTCTTGAGGCTGAAGAGATCTGAGATGCAAGACCTGAAAGTGACCCACCCTGTCAAAGGGAAGAAAACCTTCCCGAGAGTGGCATCCAGAAGAGCTCTGATAAATTGGAGAGTCTGGACTGGGAGCAAATGAGATTTGTCCCTGTTGATGGTGATTCCTAAGCGCTGAAACAGCGAGATGGAATCCCTGATAGTTTCCAACAGGTGAGACTTGGAGGAGGACAAAAGAAGCCAATCGTCCAGATAGGGGAACACAAAGTGACCCTGTCTCCGCAGTGCCACAGCCACTACTGTCAGGCACTTGATGAAGACTCTAGGAGTTGAAGAGAGACCGAAGGGAAGGACTCAAAACTGATAGTCCTTGTCTTCAAACCTGAACCTTAGGAATCTTTGATGATTCCTGGTAACGGGGATATGCAGGTAGGTGTCCTGCATGTCCAGGGTTGCCAACCAGTCTCCTGCTGAAATGAGCAGAAGGAGAGTAGGAAGGGAGACCACCCTGAATCTCTTGTATGAGACCCATTGGTTCAGATCGCTGAGGCCCAGAATAGATCTGAGATCTCACAACTTTTTCAGAACTAGGAAGAAGTGGGAGAAAAACCCTCTCTCTCTCTTGGCCGGTGGCACTGGCTCGATGGCCTTTTTGTCCAAAAGGGATAATATCTCCCTTCTGACCAGTGCTCGGTATTCCCTTGGGTAATGGGATAGAGGCAGTGGTCTGTTGGGTGGAATAGAATCGAACTCTATGGAGTGCCAAAACTCCACAAGATCGAGTACCCACTGGTCGGAGGTCACTTTACCCCACACATCTGTGTAGAGTGAAAAGCGGCCTCTGACTGGCTCTTCTGACTGAACTTCTAGGGAATGAGGGTAGCCTGGATAGTCAGGCAGTAGGAGGTGGAGGAAGGGTGGCAGTGGTTGCTTTGGCCTGTCTAGAGGCAGAGGCAGAAGATGCTTTGACTCCTCCTCTTTGACTGAAGCCACCTCACTGGGAATGGTGTTGGAAGTGAGGCTGCTGAGGCTGATGTCCCCCATGGCCACAAAAACAAGGTCTGTGAGCTCGACCCTGTTTCGGGTGGTACATGGACTGCTTGGATCAGATAGTCCTGCCGGAGTCCTGCAGCCTGGTGATGATCTGCTCTGTGTCTTCACCAAAGAGCAAGGAGCCCTTGAAGGGAGCATCCAGTATGTTGGTCTGAACATCTGCATTGAACCCAGAAACCCGAAGCCACGCATGGCATTGAAGGCAAATGAAAGTGGCAGCCGCCCTAGAGGAGGTTTCTGCATAGTCATAGGCTGACGACAGAACGTGGGTCCCCATGTCTCAGCCAGTCTGAAGTAGCTTAATAAGCTCTGCCCACTGAGGACAATCAGGCATGCTCTGCATTATGTCCAATCCCTGTTCCCAAAGGGCATTCTGGAATTGGACCATGTGTGTCAGGAAATTTAGGCTCCTGATACTGCAGGTGGCAGCAGAGTACACCTTGTGACCCATAGAATCCAGCGGCTTTGATTCTCTGTCAGGCGACTGGGTGCTCAGGTGTTGGGCCTCTGTGAATGGTCGTGAGCTGCTGAAATCACCACTGAGTCCACTGCGGGTGGTTCAGCCAAAAAGGGGTGGTTCAAAGATGCCAGGTAAAGCCAATGAGCCTTTTTAGGCATGGCAGAGGAGGAATGAGGTCTCTTCCAGGTCGCACAGGTGACATCCTGAAAGGTTTTGACCATAGGAGGGATGACCATTGGCTTAGGGTCTTTTTGGTGGAGATATTTAGCCAACCGAAATTGTTTGGGGTCCAGGGCCTCAGTGTCCCAACCCATGTTGGCCTGGATGTACCTCATCACCTCCATGAAGTTCAGATCATCTGGAGGGGATTTGGGAGGTCCCTCCAAGGCCCCTAGTCTGGCTTTATGTCACAGTCTGGATGTGAAGAGTCCAAATACACATAGAAGTCTGGTGTGGAAGAGGAAGGGGATCTGTGTGTAACCCCCTTACAAATGGGGGTTCCTAAAAGCCTTCCTGGAGCTTGCCTAAATGCTCCCTGCCTAACTGGTGCTCAGCGCTATGGCACCAAAAAGCGGGCAGTGTGAGTGCTTTTAAAGCCTCCAGTACTGTCTCTTTAAGGGCTGCCTGCTCGCAGGCTTCAGCGGGCTGGTATGGGGGGACTGGTGTTTCCTTGTTTGAATCCCACCTGAGCTGCGGTGTAATCGCCCCATCCTGTAGTCACTGAAAAGCGCAAAGGGAGCCCTTCTGATAGATGTGACTGTTTGGCTATAATCCTTTAAAGCATTAGTGAAATTACAGTTGTCTAACCTGCTTTCATTGCAGCTGGGACTTTGTGTACTTGGCCCCTCCATTTTGGACCTGGACTGCTGAGCCGGGCCAATAGGGTAGCAGAGGCAATTGAAATGGAGTAACTGGCTACCAACCAGGATTGGGACTCTCAATGGAGCCTGCTGACCAATGGAGATTCGGCTAGTAATTCTGGGAAGTGAAGTCTGGATTATGGCACCTTGGTTGCACCAATAGGGGCAGTATCAAGTGATTGGCATCTGCAGCCCACCTATGGGATTGGGTGGCACCCGAATGGAGAGACTTGCCCTAACTGCCAAAGGGCAGAGATGTTGTGGCTGTAAGTGAGGAAGGAGCTCTGGGCTCCTGCACCATTGAGTTTTCACGCGGGAAGCACATGTGTGGAAGGCCATATTCAGGCAGCTCGGTTGCCGGTGAGTATCGGACTAAATCCACTGGGTAGGGGTCAGAGGAGGCTGTGCAGGAGCACAACTGCTTACCAGGCTCACCCTGTAGAGGACTGGAGAATCTGCTGAATCGCGCTCTGTCTGTCAGGAAAAAGTGAAGCTGCGTTGACTCCCTGATCTGCTGTGAGTTCGGTCGAGCCCTAGGAGCAGCTGCCTGGTATGGTACCTCTCTGTTGCTTTTCATATAAATGTGTGGAGAAGTGTCTGAAGTTCAGGCTCGGCCCTGCGAGTGGTGTGAGAGCGCTTTTCCTTCTGGAGTTGTGAGTACTAAATCAGGGTAACTCCCTGTTAAATGCTCCTAGCAAGGGCAAGATTTTCTGGTTACTTTGCTGACTGCACTAACTGAGCCTGCTGTCTCCATCTAATCTTCGTAGGAATTAAATGCTCATTTGTGTCAGGGCCCCAACCAGCTGCATCGAGGAACTAGCCTTTAGGGCTTGGGTACCCACAGACAGTAACTTATAGGTTAGGCCTGTGCACAGAGCCCTAGGTAGATACTCATATATTGTAGTGGTAAGCCAATCACCCTGATTCCCCCCAGTCCCTGTTATCTCCCCTTAAATAAATCAGATTGCTTGTTTTGCAAAAGTACACTGGCTAGTTTGTGTATTAATGGTGAAATACTGCACAGTGAATATTCTGTAACTGTACCTTACTTTTCAGGGGGTCCCCGGAGTGAGCTGAGTGGTTCGAACCAGGGGGGTAAGTGTCTATGGTAAGGACACTGTAACTGAACTGTGTGGGCCACTAGTGGGAAGAAAGGGAAGGGAAAGGGGAAATTGTTTAACCAGGAAAGGCACACTAAGCTGAAGCTTGTTTCCAGGTGCAACCTGGGAGCACGAGAAAGTTAAGTGACTTGCTCAGGGTCACACAGTATGCAAGTGGGGGCTGTGAGATTCAAACCCACGTCTCCTGGTCTACAGCTCAGAGCCTTAAACCACTGTGCTATACTGCCTCAAAGAAAGGAGGGTTGCAGCAACCCAGAGGGCTGTGACCAAGTCAATCTCGACTGTTCTAACCCCAACCTCTGGGTGGAGGCACCCACCAATGGATCTGGGCCCCTCACCCTGTTACAGTTAAGGCAGGCAGGGGTAGTAGCCCTTAGGATAGCGCCCCCTGGGGGTTACATGTGCCTCTTCCTTTTGTGCCTCCTGTCTGGCGAAGGGGAAGGAGAGTGGGAGGAACTACTGGACCTGGTCATCCTTGTCTTCTTTTTATGTTTTTTAGGAGGGGGGTTCCTCGTCCACCCCACCATCCAATGGTTCAACATTAATAGGATCTGGAACCGTAACGGGCATGGGAGGGGGTGCACCCGCTGGTAGGTCCTTTTTTAGTGTGTCCCACCAGTGAGAAAAAAAGCTCCTTCACTTGAGATAGGTTCAACCTAGGTGAACCAGGCTTAAGGAGAGGAGGAGTACCTGAGCCCGAGCCAGTGTCGGCCCTGCTGTCAGGGGGTACCGGCATCAGATCCGCACCCTTATACACTGATGAAGGCCTAAGGGGGGAAGTCGGGGTGGCGTCATCACCTCTGTCATTGGGGTCTGGCATCAGGGGGGCCAGTGATCGAGGAGAAGGTGTGCCAGAGCTGATGTCGGGAAGTGCCTGGGTAGCCGGTGTCGGTCGGACAGTGACCAGTGGCAGAATAACCTTTACCTAGACAGTGGCCGGAGGGGTCATGGGTGGACACCGGTCAGGTGTCCGCTTATCCATAGGTACCGATGGGCATCCTTCTGAAGCATGAGCCCTGTGATGGTTGGCTTTATGACTGGTGGACTTCTTGACCTAGCGCCGGTCTGTAGCCGGAGGAAGGTGCCAGTCGGAGCTGCACTGTTTTGGTGGCAAGGAGGAGGCCCTGCTGCCAGAAGACCCAGAGGCCTTGCTTGACTCCCAGAAGTCGGCCTTCAAGGAAGAAGCTGAGCGGGAGGAGGGCTTACCTGTGCCCATTGAGAAAGCCTTCTCGGTGGGCTGAAGTACCTTCTGGGGCTGAAGAGTGGCTCCAGAAGACTTGGACACTGTAGAAGAGGGCTTAAGGGCCATGAGATGGGAGTTGTGTCACGAGGACTCTGACTTTGAGCCTAAAGACCTGGGCCTAGAATGACACCTTCCTCTGTCCTGCTCCCAGTGCTTGTGTGTCTTGCGGGTGGGTGGGTGGTCAGATTCCCCCAAGGAAGAGGCCCGTTCTATGGCAGCAAGTTTGGTTTCAGCAAGGTAGGCCGTGAGGGACTACTGGCACCTGATCTGAGTATGGGAATTAAAGGTCTGAGAATGAGGACAGGTGTCGGTGTCGTGGTCGGGCCTGAGACAGTACAGACATGCCAAATGACCATCTTTGGTGGGAATCTGTCACATAGAAGTGCACTTATTGATGTGAGTAGAGGACATAGATGCAAAAGAACAACGCAATATTCGAATCGGTGAAGTATGAATCGATTGGTACTACTGATGGTAACTGAGTGAACTATCCCTGACCATGCAGTGGGAAAGAACTGAGGCACATGGTGAACTCCTCCCTTACATGGGCTGATGCCATGGGTGGGGCCAACGTCGGCTGGGGGGGTATTCCTACGTCGGTACTGCTGGAAGAAAAAATTGCTGGAACCACTGCCAGGTGGCATCAATCCAAATTGAGGATCCTGCTGCAAGAGCTTTCTCTTGAAATAAGATCTACAACTTTTGCATCAATCAGATCAGCCTCAGCTGATGTGCGTACCCCAACTCACAGATCTGATTTTCAAATTAATATTTTTAAGTGCTCCCATGCTTGCGTTTCAATATAAAACATATTGCCATGTTCAAGACAAAGCCTACTTTCAGGCCATATATGCATTTCATGTGCTTAAAATATGCATAACTCTTGCATTCATGAGTTTACATCATTTCAGGACCACCATGCTCAGACACATTCTCTTCTCATCAGGAATGTGAAAAAATTGGAACTTCAGATAAGCTATAAAAAAAAATCACATTTTGATTGAAAAATAACAATAAACTAATTTACTCTCTGGGTCCAGACTATTTGAAAGACCTCCTGATTCCTTATGCTCCTGCCCTCCAGTCAGTGGAAGCAGACCTCCCCTCTGTTCCTCAGTCATGTTTGAAATCATTGGGTGATAGGGCATTTAGTGTGGCAGTGCCGATTATGTGGAACACCCTTCCCTGTGAAGTGAGGGGGGGTTCACTCGCTGGCTGCTTTTAAATCATTATAGAAAATTTATTGTTTATAATTTATGTTTTGGTCTGGCTTCTTAACTTACTTATGTCAAATTTTAATCATTTGTTTAAATGTTTTATTGTAAGGTACTCAGAGCCTTTTGGACTGAGTGCCATATAAATTAAATTGGAATTGGAATAAAGCAAAATTGACTGCCTAGATATAGTCAGAAAGCATAAAGTCTTTGAGAGGCATACCAGTTCTGTAGGAACAAAAAAAATACTAACAGATAACAGTGCCCCAATGAGAAGAAAAAATACTGCCACCCCAAAAATAAATATGAGTTCCACTTTTCCTACATTAGCAATCTGGTTTAAAAATGCAATGATAAACATCAATAACATTATATGCATATTTCAACTTCAATTCATCTGAGAAGTTAAAATAAGAAACAATGTTAAAAGTATCTATATGCACCAAGTCTCACTGCCATAGCACACATTCACAATGCATGTGTAGCTGCTGCACTGTCCATGCTCAACAACTACATAGTGAATATCAGCAAGTGAACATGGTTGGCATTGGCCAGTGCTTGTTTTAGTTTGTTCCTGTCATGTCAAAGTACTGGTATCTGGAGTCTTTGTTTTCACAGCGTTTCCACCATGTAACCCCAGAATAGAACTACAGCTTTGAAAATCCAGCTGTGCACATCTATATATAATAATCAGAAATTTTAAGAAGGCAATAAACTGTTGGCAAGTAGCTGGATGTCATAAGCAAGACTAAGGGCTTTTTTTTCTGAGACAAAGGGCTGGACCGGGGTGGGGCAAAACACCCTGCGAGGCAATCCCCTGGCCGTGGGAGATCACCACAGCAACAGGCGGATTTGGCCGAATCCTGTCACTGTGGTGGTCTTTGCCATCAGGGTTTCGATGCGGTGATGGTATACTGGGAAACTGTGCAATGAAGCAATAGTGCAGTATATTGTTTTAAAGTGCATTAGAGCCTAAGTGCAATAGATTATGTTATATGTAGCACTTAACACGGATTATGTGTTAAATCTCTACTACACTATGATTGTATGCATATTATGTTTTGTACTATTGTGTATTTTTCTACCATTGCCCTCTGTCATATTAGCAATACTGTTTATGTCACAGAAGATCATGTAGATTTTTCCGTGTATGGTTGATTACCTCTGAACTATACCTGTTATTTGTTTTGCCTGCCAATTTATCGTAACCTCCCTGGTTGTATCTGAAAATAGTCATATTTTGTGGCTATAGCACCTTACCCAGCAAACAAAAACTAAATAAAAATAAAATAAATTAAATACTAATAGTCTAGTAAAAACTGATATTCAGATTGATGCTATCATCACTTATATAAATTTGTTTAATTAATATACATATGATAATTCATCAGATACTTAAATCAAAGTAAACTGATCGGGCAATAGTGTAATACATTTGGTATTAAAGTGCAATAAGGTCATAGTGCAATAGACAAAATCCTTATTTCATTAGGCATATCTTTGCACATTTTTGGTGTTTCTGCACCTCTGATCATGTTGATACTTATGACTCAACACTTAAAATCCCACTTTTGATGATATTGCCGATACTTAATTTATATATCAAATATTATTATTATTTACTATCACTCGTTGCCATTATTATTTTCTTACATAAATTTGCTCTAATATTTATAGGCAAATTAACCTATTAATTAATTATATAGGCAAAAAGGGACTGAGAGGGACTGAGTGAGATGGTTGTGGTCACTAGAGGAAAAAAGCCAATGGTATGGACCTGAATCTGAATTTGGACTCTTCCTCTTTTATTCCTGGAGAGGCCTTCAAGAATCCCTGAAATGAATCTTGTAAACAAAGTAAAAAATCTAAATCTCAAGAGGCTTCTGCTAAAGTGGAGCTTCCTCTTTCCATTAACACATGTAGAGACCAAAATAATGTACAAAAAGAAGATCAAGATAAAACTGAACAAATTTTAATGGATACATTTTTGTGGACATCTACTCCTCAGCTGCATAAAGAGGTTTCAGACATTATACAAGCTACTTCATATAATAACAAAAATAATGGAAACTACCCAGGGGTGATGTGAGAAAGAGAAGATCGCTCAAAGAAATGCCAAATGATTCTACCAGTTTATCTACTAACACATTGAATCAAGTGTATCTTTCAAACTGGGGCAATTTAGTTAAGGAAAATGAAGAAGAAAAAAGGGAAACTGAAAAAAAAATTTTAATATTATGACAGATTCCACAAAAAGAAATTCCATTACTCAGGAACCCGTGGGAAACAAAAAAAAGAGAGAAAAATCTCAAGAAAAAAATTCAGTTGTACATAAATCAAGAAATGCCCCTCAAAAAACTTTTGGACTGAGGCCCATATTGAAAAAAAATAGATCCAGATACACAATCAAAAAGCAACAAAAAAAAAAAGAGGAAATCAGGAAGGAAACTAAAAATTTCAAGAAAACTGGATTCTATTGCCAAAGATGAGACTATGTTAGTCTCCTATTTGGACACAACAACCCACACTAATAAGGAAAATGTCAAAGATATTTTAAATGGATTTTGGCTTTCTGGAAATGAAGCTGTTATAGCAATTTGTAACATGGCAAATAATGTGTGCCGTGTATCCAGCATAACAATAGGTGGAAACACACTTGGAGGTACAAAATGAAGCAGTCATTAATTCCCTAGAAATGACTGCTTCATTTTGTAGTACAAGCACTGTCCACATGAAAAACGCTACCTGAGCACACAAAGAGAACGTTTCCATTCACTCACTGAGCCATGACCATAGTTAGGCGGTTTCGAGCAGCAGCGAAAATTGCATCTTTCCCGACAGTGAGACATGGGCTGAATGACAGTACAGAATAACAATCTAAATGTTGAACTCGGAGCAGGCTGCAGCCACAGTATGAACTGATCTTAGACATTTGAAAACATGCCGCTGATTAGCATACAGTAACTCAAACAAAAATGCATGTCTTTGTTTCTGTTTTAAATAATAATATTGGCAGTCAATTTCTGTAGCACCTCCATATTACTAGTGCATTAATCACCTCAACAGGAGGGCATTTCCCAGGAATTAATGCATGGTTGGGTGGAGGGAAGCACTCGACCTGCGGCCTCATGCACCCCAACCATGCATTAATTGCTGGGAAATGTCCTCCTGTCTCAGTGATTAATATTTACTTATGGTATCCATCAAAATACCAACAAAACCCCTAATTCATTAAATAATTTAGTGAGTCAATTACTAGAAAGGGAATTGGTTATCCCAAATGGCAGGAACAATCTGATCTAAGTAGCAAGAGATCTTTAATCAAATGGGGCACCAGTCCATTTAATCCTCTCATATAGGGAAATTAACAAATGGATCTGGAAACAGATATTTTCCCTTCAGTACCTAGGTCTGTCTGCAGAATCACCCCTTGCCATAGTACATAATTTACATGAATCAAAAGAGAGCTTTTTACAGGAAAATGTATATCAAAAGCTGTCTTAGAAGAGCAGCTAAGGACAATTAAGACTAAACCCTTTACGATTACACATGAAAGGGATCAATATTTTCTAACATTGTATGGTATTGAAAAAAAACAAGATATGAGTTACAACATTCTCTCATGAAAACTGTCTGTTATATTCTAACAAATATACTGGGATTGAGATTGGGTTACAAAGGAGTGGAATGGGTCTGGAGAAAAAATGGATGCATCAATCAAGGGGAAAATTACTTTTTTCTGTTAGGGATGTTGGTTTGCACATTCTAATTTTATCTGAAGCCCACAAATTGGACAACACTGAATATTCTTTTATGTAAATGGCCTGATTTCAGAACCAGGGCACTCTGGGTGGTATATCTCTTCATGATATGGTAAGGTGCTTTTTTCACAACTTTGGAATAGCAGTCTCAATTACAAATTAATATTCCAGCTCAAAATCGCTATCAGTGTTTAGTTGATCTGGGACAGGATTGACTGCAAGAGAATCAGTTATCAAATCTGGTCACCTGTAAACCAGTAGGAAGATACTAGTCTCACTGAAATCAAGGTAATAGATTTCAGAAAAGCTAACTTCACCAAAATGCAAACTATGTTCACATCCATAATGGAAGGCAGAAACTTGGGGGATGTAGAGGACTTCAGGAATACCCTAAAGACTGTTCTGCGCACAGTAACAACTAAATGTGTAAAGCTGACCAGCAAGTCCAGAAGAAGGAAGAGTCCTCTGTGGTTCTCAAATGAAGTAGCAACCAAAATCAAAGAGAAATGAAGGGCTTTTACACAACTTAAATGAACAAAGCAAGAAGCAGATGGAGAAGAATACAGGAAAAAACTGAAAGAGGCAGGAAAGGCAGTCAGAAGAGCAAAAGTGCAGACCAAAGAGAAAATAGCACAGGATGTTAAAAAGGAGACAAAACCTTCTACAGATACATAATACAGAAAGCAAAAATTAAGAGAGGAATAGTCTGAATAGCAACCAAAGAAGGCAAGATGGCAGTGAGGGACGGGGAAAAGGCTGAAGCCCTAAATGAGTTCTTTTGCTCTGCCTTCACTATAGAAGACAGTGGCAAAGGTCCCATGCTAGGTCAGACAGAGCATGATGGTCAGGGAGTGGATACTAGCCCCTTCACAAAGGAAAGGGTCCTAGAAGAGATGAGTAGACTCAAGATGGACAAGGCCATGGGACCTGATGGTATACACCCTAGGGTTTTAAAAGAACTTTGAGAGAAACTAGCCACACCACTGGCTGAGTTCTTGAGCAAGTCACTAGACAGCATGGAAATACCTCAAGATTGGAAAAGGGAAACAGTGAACAAGAGCTGGAGCAAAGAAGAGGCAGGAAATTACTACCCTGTCAGTTTGACCTCAGTCATAGGGAATATTATGGAGTCATTACTAAAGAAGAGGGTAGTAGCATCCCTGAAAGATACCAGAAAAATGGACCCAAGGCAACATGGCTTCACAGTGGGATGATTTTGTGAGAACAACATGATATTTCTTCAACTGGATCACCAGAATAGTGTGATCAGGGAGGAGCAGTGGACATTGTATAGCTGGATGTCAGCAAGACCTTTGACACTGTCCCTCACTGAAGGCTAGCAAACAAGTTGGAATAACTGGAGTTGGACAAAAGTTAGTTAACTGGATCATCAACTGGCTAAACAATAGGACACAGAGAGTACTAGTAAATGGATCCCTGTTGAGGGAAGGTAGTGTGAATTCCCACAAGGGTCAGTACTGGGACCTATCCTCTTCAACATCTTTACAGGAGACATCACAAATTATCTAAAAGAGAAAGTCTGCCTGTTCGCAGATGATACTAAGCTCTGTAACAGAGTGGACTCATAGGAAGAGGCAGACAACATGAAAACTGACCTTAGAAAGTTGGAAGAATGGTCCAGGGCTTGGCAGTTAAAATTTAATGGCAAAAAATGTAAGGTAATGCACCTGGGTAGGAGGAACACAAGAAATAAGTATACACTGGGAGGCCATCAACTCGAAGAAACACAGATAGAGCAAGATCTTGACATAGTGACCACTGATGACTTAAAGGTTGGAAAACAGTGTGAGAAGACAGCACAGAAAGTAAATGACAGTCTTGGCTGTATTAGTAGGGGTATTACTAGTAGGAAGCAGGAGGTTTTCATGCCTATCTACAGATCCTTGGTAAGGCCACTGTTAGGAATGAAATTGTTTCTCATAACCTTAGTAACCAATAACAATAAAAAAACACAGTAATAGATATGAATGATAAACAAATGATATGGGTTCTCCTGCATTGTGACCAAATGAGACCATCCAGCACTCATGTAAGATTTCAAAAATCCCTTTATTAAGAGAAAAAACAAAAGGTAAAACTTACAGCAGGTTACAAACTCCATAGACAGCTATGGCTATTGGCAGCATACATGGCTCTCATCATCATCAGAGTGCTGTGAAGGATCTGCTCTTCAGAGCCTCTTCTGGTGTGGCCATGGAAGGACACACACAGAACAGGGCCCCAGGCTGACATTATACACACTTTTTCCTTACATAAGCCTGAGATATTATCTTCTCATATATTTCTGAGTAATGTTGTCATAGCTACTTTGTCAAAACAATTCTTAGAACAAAATTAGGAATAATATTTCCTACTAAAGGGTGTATACCTGTTACAAAAACAATCTCTAGAGGATGAATGGTAGGGGTATACCGTGGCTCCAAAGGCCATGGTTGCTAAATCTAATAAAGGAGCAATTCCTGAGTCCAGACTGTATACTAATAATTGGACAAAGTCTGGACCCACTAATTTCATTGGCAGGAAGCCATTCCTTAAATCAGAAAAGGTTCCTTCCAATAGGCTGTGCAATTCTGCTTGAATTACACTATCATGTTGAGCCTCTAAAATATTATTTTGTGTAACATGAAAAGACATTTCTATTCCCAAGGTAATATTTTGAAAATTCCTCACAGTTTTGTTGAGTGCGATGTGGATGCTATTGAGGGCATTTACTAAGTGATCAATGGTAGCTCCCTGCTGGGACAGCAAGTAAATTTCATATGCTTCAAAAAGATCCCAAAAATGTTTAGGACTTTTTGAGAACTGATAACAACTCTGGTCCCCTGGTTCATAAAAGTAGCTGTCATTGCCTTAGCTATGAAGCCCCGAGACTTTGCAGCTGCTTACAGCACTGTCCCTGAGTGCTGTCATCCCACTGTTGGTTAACACACTCCTTGGCCAGCAAGATTGTGGAGGTAAATTTTACAGTTGCATAGTACAGTGGATGACTGTCCCTATAGACACAGGCAAAGAAAAGGGTACCAGCCTCATCACTCTGAATAGTAATATCTGCACAGGTATAAGGAGTCCGGATTGCATTACATAATTCCTGTGGGGAGTCAAAGGTAGCAGCAAGTATAGTACACTGACTGCCATTTATTGTTTTTATATTATAGCAATGCAGCACCTCTACAGAAATAGCCTGACCTTCAACTCTCTGTTTTTGCTTTTTATGATCACAATAAGTATACTGACACCAAGGCAGGTCAAAAGTAACAAAAGACATTTTCTTCCACTTAATGTTCTAGTGAGCAATGGCATTGAGAAATGTCTGATAAGAATTTTGAGTGGTGATACAAAAGTTATGCAACCCATCCGGGCAGGCCAAAATGGCTTTACTTTGTACAATTGCAGTTCGGTTTATAACCTTGGATGGCCCCATAGGATCCCTAATATTGTACACTTCCATTTCTCCACATGCCCCGAGCATACCCTCAGGGTTGTTCCTGAGAGTAAGGATGGCACACAGGCCGAAGGTTTCAAAACACTTTTGCTGTTGATTCCTTTTACCAAAATGTGGATACCCAAAGGAGAAATCAGAATTAGGAATATTTCTCCTGTAGGTATTATAGAGATTATTAAAGTCTTAACTAATTGAATCCCAAAGGGACCATCCCTCTTTATTATTCTGTACCAACCAGTTTATATAGCTTGAATCCCCAATCATTTGTTTATAAAGGCCAAGAGGGCTCAGTGGGATTTTAACTGGTATGACCAAGGTTTGATTACTTAGAAACACTGGATACAGTAGTAGCGCCAAATTTGTCAGGCAATTTTGTGAGATTCCATATTTATCCTTCACCAAATTTAGGGAAAACAAATCCTCTAAAATTCTTTTTGTTATACATACAGAAAGAGGCCAGTTCCTATTACAGTTCTTAAGTGCCATCTGGTAGATTTTCAATGACACTATCAGATGAGACACCCCTCTCTTGCTAGCAGTGAACACACTAACAAACAAAACAAAATCCCTAACTAAAGGTTTCACAATTCTCAATAGGGATTTTTAAAAATCCTTAAAAATCCTTTGACTAATCCGGTGCTAGTACTGTACATCAACTGATCATAAACAGTTCTGTTGCTCACCTGTATGGGCGTGTCTCACTGAGTGTAGGCCACTTTTAGGAGTTCATGTTTTCTCAAGAGACCTAAATTCAAAGTGACATTAGTAGCCCGAACGGAATCATGAAGATTGCTTATCTTGTAAGTCATATTAGTAGAGCGCCCCTTAAAGGTAGCGTCCCACCTTTCTGAGTGAAATGAATATAGCCATATTTTTATCACACAGGCTACTATAACTGAAGTCCACAGTACCAGCAGTGAGATAAAAACACACCAACGTTTTTTCATTGTGTCCATGATAAAAGTGCAAAGTGAACAGAGTTCAAAGTCAGGGAAGCAACCAAAATCCAAGGTGGAATAATCCAGGCAAATAAGTCTTTCTTAGTCTTTAAAAGTCTTAGCAAGAACAGTGGAAGATTGCAGCTTTTGGAGTGAATAAATACATAAATGTTCAATGTCTGTAGTGTCTGTCAGTTCAATTAAATAGCACAAAAACCCCTGCTGTCCTGAGAATTTTCTGGGAGAAATAACCGGCACCTTGCTGCTTTTAATGGTGTGGTTATTTCCCCGTCAATTCATCTCAATTGGATTTGAATGGGATCTAGGTGATTAGGCCTTAAGAAAAAGGGAAAAATACTAAGAAAAAAGAACAGAATTGGTACAAGTTGTAGCAGTCAATTGCCCTTGAAGGGTTTTGTTTGATTTACATGTAACCACTTCTCCACAGGTTTTTTCTTATCTGTGATTTGGAATTTTATGACAGCTGGGGACAATTTGTCTGTTACTGTAAAGGGACCCCTCCAGAATTTGTGCAGGGCATGGTCAGGGATTCAATAATCCAAAATCATGACCCTGTCTCCCAGCTGATATTCCAAAGGGTTTTCCTTAGCATCAAAATGCTGCTTTTGTATCTTTTGTGCCCGTACCAAATTAGTGGACACAAACTTGTTAATGGCTTGGAGGTTTTCCTTCAGAACAGACATGTACCTGTCCAGCTATAATTTATCACAGATAGCTGTCCCCAGACCATCCTACCATGGGTGGGCAAGTGTCCTTATCTTCCTCTCTGTCATGACTTCAAATGGGGTGAGTCCAGTGGAGGAATTTGGGGTTGCTTGAATTGCCATAAGTACTAGAGACAATTTGACATCCCAATCTTCCCAAAGATTAAGACATATTTCCTCAGCAATGTTTTGATGGTTCTATTTGCCATCTTCACCTGTCTGGAGGACTGAGGGTGTTAGGGAATGTGGTATTTCTGTTTGATCCTCAAAACAGTCATACAATTTTGCATAATGTGACCCATAAAATGTGTCCCCTTGTCTGACTCAGTGGTGCCTGGGAGCCCCCCAAGCACAAAATATTTTCTCCACCAGGTGCTTTGCTGTAACAGACACTTTGTCAGTTTTGCTTGGAATCACTTCTACCCATTTTGAATACAAGTCTGTAACCGTTAGGATGTACTTGTTACCCCTAGCAGTAGATGGCAATGGTCCTGTGAATTCTATTTGCAAATTACACCATGGGCCATGCTTAATTTGTAGTCTCAGCAATTCCTCTTGTGTATGTTGTGCTGAATTGATTTGCACACATACTATACAATTAGAACAGTGCTTTTCTATGCCTTTGATCATCTTTGGCCACCAGGCTGATTTTCTGACCAATTGCCAGGTTTTTGATAGCCCTTGGTGTCCTCCCTGATCATGGCACAACTTTAACAATTCATGTTTGATATGCTCTGGTGCAATAAATAGAGTTTCTACTTTCTTTGGACTTTTGTACATCAATAACCCTGATTTCTCATCCACATACAGTACACGTTTGAAGGGTCTTGATCACTTAACTTGATTTGTGCTCCAAGTTGTTTTAGCTGGGGGTCTGCTTCCTGCATTTGCTTTAAATTCTGCTTAACAGTGCTTGCAACGGTGACCACTGTAGGAGAAGGAAGCTGCCAAAGCTCTCCCTCCCTTTGGGCACCAGTGCAAGCAAGAAAGTCAGCCTGGGCATTTTGCACAGCAAGGAGAGCTTACTTAGAGTATGCCATAACCTTTAAAACATAGACAGGGAAGACCTCATGCAATGGCAGAGTGAAAATAAAGGACCAGTGAGAAAGGTATTAAATAGGTTTGCCGTCTGAGGACATGAAGTTGTTGCGTTGCCAGAGGGCAAGAAACTCCATTAATGCTAGGCAGAGACAAGATGAGTGCGAACAAAGAACCACAGGAGGTGGAAAGACAAGAGTGGGCAGTAAATGCAAAGCATAGCAAATGGCTGTAAGTTCAGCTGCTTGTGCAGAGTGTGGACTACAGTGCATAGCAATAGATAAATTAAAGGACGGAATGTACACACCAAAGCCAGTGCGGTGCACCCAGTCCACATAAAAGGAAGACCCATCAGTAAAAATACAGGAGGCAGTGGATGTGAATGCAACAGAAAGGCATTCTTTGGAAATAGCAGACTGAGGGAGGGCCTTAGTGGACAGGGATGTGGCAGAGACTGCAGAGTCATGGGGTTCCCCTAGGAGGAAGGGACTAGCAAGCTGAGAGTTAGCAGTGGGTGAGACTTCAAGGTCTCTGTCCTGCAAAAGTAGGGCCCACTGAGTAAGCTGATAAATGGAAACAGTCCCCTTCTTTAGCTTGGGTGAAAGAAGGAATGAGGTAGATTTATGTGGACAGTGCAAAATGATTTTATTGAACCCAGTAATGTATGTAAAGTACTCAACAGCCCAGAAAGTGCCCAATAAATATTTTTCACAGAGGGTGTAACTTTTTGCTTTTGTCTTTAAAGTTTAAAGAAAAATTAAACATTCAATTTAAGGCTAAGCTTTTTGTGCACCTTACAGATGTTAAACTGCATTTGAAAGTCAGTTTTCTGGACTTTAGACTTTAAATCTAAATGGCTTATATAATTATTTTAATAATATTTTTTATAATAAATGGTAAACCTTGGTTATCTGAACTGCCAATTTATTGCTTATGCAGAAGGACATAGAGAAATCTTTATGATGAAATGCAAGACTGTTCTCTCCTGTTTTTTTCTTATCTATGTCTGTCCAAACCACATTTCCCTTTTTAAACTAAAGTGTATCCTGAATTGAACCCCTTCTAAAGTAGTTTTAATGAAATAAAAACAGTGTTAGTTTATATGGAGACAATACAGATGGCTTTGCCGGTAAGGGAAGCTGGTGCAAGCGCAGAGGCATTTAACCCCTTCCCACTTCCTGGGAAAGACATGTGGTAGATAGCACAGAGGGTGGCTGTACCCCAAGAGGTTAACACTTTGCTATTATAATAGTGCAATGTGCACTGGGGAAAACATTAAGGTAAAAACCGTCTGGCTTAGATAAGGTGACAATATAATGGAGGGTCCCCCTGCAATCGAGATGACACACATAGACCACGCAATAAAAAACAAATAGCTACATGAGAGATAGGTGTAGTGACATAAACCAAAAAGGGTTAAAATTTATTCTAAAAGTGCGAGTGTGGCAGAGCATCTGCATAGGAACTGAACCCAACCATAAAAAACTTTAGGCTGTGTAAAATGTAACTGCAGCTTTACTATAATTCAGTAATGGTAAGACATACGTAAGCATAAGCTGACTGGTGACTGAGGGTCAGATATTCAAAACTTTGCCTCAGGGCTAAATTAGCACTGCCCAGCATGCAAAATTAGCCCAGAACCAATAGCCCGCTATATTCAAAAGTGATAGCCTCGGTGCTAAACTTGCTAAATATCGCATGCTAAGGAAGCCAGACAAACTGGGCTGGAAGTGCAATGCAAAAATAGCACAGGAAATAAGACAGCTCTGAATACAGCAACCAGGAAGTGCAAACCACAACAGCAGCCCAGTGCACAGTGAAGTGAAGAAAGGTAAAGGTGAACCATGTTGCCAATGTGTGTGCTAGCAAAGGAGTGGATTAATTAAAACTGCAAGCACCAGCACATTTGAAATTCTGCAGAAATGTACCATGTTTCTGAAATGTTTATATGGAGCAAAAGACATCTGAGCAGTGCAAATGTTTGCCCGGGGCAAAAATTTGCAATATTAAAAAAGTGACATGCAAATGAGCCTACTTAAGCAATCTCTGGGCAAACATCCAGATTAGCATCTCATTATGTCCTGATTTGCTTGCAGTTTGCCCAGCACTATTGTTGAGTCCCACAGCCCCACCTGCAAGTAGAGGGGCTGGCTGGGTTTGCACACAGCTCCACCTGTAGGTCAGTCTGAAAGTGCATGGTGGTAGCTGCAGGCTACATCTATACAGAACCGCATAGAATATTGTGGCCCAGGGGACTGCACAGCATGGGCACAGGTGGTGGTGCTGCATGCAACTGTCAAACTGTAGTTCCTGCTACAGTGCATAGTAGACACTACAGTAACATGGGGGCCTGTAGTGTGAGGGACACATCAATGCTTATGGTGTGTAGAGCATCAATGACTGCTGCATCTTACATAGTGACAAGCCCACCTTGCAAGTGTGTACTGACAGTGGACATTACTGTTATGCTGTTGTGTGACCCATAGATCCTGCAAGACTGGCATGAGATACTCACAGTGACATATACATGGCTGGCTGTGTGCTGTGGTGTCTGTACAGATGTGTGGTATGTGGAAGGTGGGGGCACATACCACAGACAGGCACACTGGTGTTGGGGTATTTGCAACACTGGACCAGTTGCATTGTGTGGATTGTCCCAGACTTGTAGCAGCACCCAGTATGTGGTGCAGACTGGCCACCTGTACACCCTCCCCTGAACACCCTCCATGCCCTCAGTGCTGCATGTGTGTGCTGGATTCTGTTGGTGTCCACTGAAGGGTGGTCTACAGGTGTATGCTGTATGGACACACTGTCATGGTGTCCACTAGGTGTTGCGTCACCACTTACTGCCTGGCATAGCTAGGATCAATGGCAGATGATGGCATCATAGAAGGTGCCATCCATGTGCAGAATGTTTTTTCCATGTCTGGTTTCTTTCTGTGTTTACTTTTTACTGGTTAGAGTCGTACAATGTCACACAAAAGTCACGCAAAACTGCAAAGCCACTGAGTCAGACAATGCTGGTTTGCCCAGATTTAAGACTACCTTTTCCTGGGTGGTAATATTCACCGCTGAAAATGTCATGCTAAGTAGTGCAAAAACACTTTGCACAGTGCTAATGCACTGAATATAGCATTGCGCCTATATTCATGTACCTGCCCCCCTTTTTGCTGCTTACATACATTATACTTTTGCGTGGTACTAATGGAGTTTGCCAGCACTATTTAACCTTTTGAATATAGTGGACTTGTGCAAACCCCATGCAAATGGTTTGCTGCCAGCGTAAAGTTTTGAATATCTGCCTGAGTGTCCTGACACTGAGTAACATTAGAATAGATACAGGTGTAGTCGGAGTAGATAGGATGGAAGGGGTGGGGTAGAGTTTAGTACAGGAAAGTGGGGTGGTGGAGCCGGACTCCTGAGTGCTATGTTAGAGGAATGCACAGATGATGCATCCTCAGTAGTGAGAGAACAATGAGCACCCATAAAACTAGAATAATAGAAGGCGACTTCCCTACATCTGACCCTGGGTTAAAAACATTGATAGAACAGGAAGCTGTATGTAATTGAGACATAGCAGCCTGCTGTTGAAGCAGTTTAAAAGTCAGGTGAAACTCTGAACTTGTTGACATAAATTAGAACTGAAGCATTGCAAAAAGTTAAACTGTTCATGATATTCTACACAAGTAACATAAAAGTACTATGCATTACCTATTCCTGAACTATGTTTTGGACCTGCTTTAAATATATGACTGCATATATTTCTCTTCTTCAGCCCAAATTAATAACTGGCTTTGTACAGCCCATTTAGAAACATAATCAACTATGAAATGTCTTAACTGGTCTGCATTATCACTAGAGGTAGCCATTATGTTGTGGCTGTGTGTTGTGGATAACTTCCTCCCCCTGGGCTGCCGGCATTTTACCCAGAGTTATCTGGAGATATAATAACAACACACACAAAAATTAGGATCCTAAATACACTTAAAGTATGGTACCACAATAAACTATAAGCTGGAAAGGGTCTTAATCAACAATCATACCCAATATCTGGGGTGCCAAAATGTTAGGAATGAAATTGTTTCTCAACCTTAGTAACCAATAACAATAAAAAACACAGTAATAGACATGAATGATAAACAAATGATATGAGTTCTCACGAGTTGTGACCAAATGAGACCATCCAGCACTCATATAAGAGTTCAAAAATCCCTTTATTAGGGGAATAAACAAAAGGTAAAATTTACAGCAGGCTACAAACTCCATAGACAGCTACGGGTACTGGCAGCATACATGGCTCTCGTCATCATCAGAGTGCTGTGAAGGATCTGCTCTTCAGAGCCTCTTCTAGTGTGGCCATGGAAGGACACACACAGAACAGGTTCCCAGGCTGACATTATATACACTTTTTCCTTACATAAGCCTGAGATATTATCTTCTCATATACTTCTGAGAAATGTTGTCATAGCTACTTTGTCAAAACAATTCTTCAAAAAAAATTTGGAATAATATTTCCTACTAAAAGGGTGTATACCTGTTACAAAAACATTTCTGAAAATATGCTGAACATTCTACGTCAACAAGCCATATCATCACACTAAAATTCTAGAGGTGTCACACTGATAATAGGCCTTTCTCTATTTCCTAGCTTATAGAAGTTGCAAGTCACACTACTCTGTTACCTATAGATAAAAGTTGTTTGTGTCAAAAAGACTGAAAAACAACTTGTTGTCATATGTTTCACCATGAGTAAGCCTTTCTGTGTATGTCACGTTTTCTGTGAGCCTGGTTTGCCCTGGTCAGCATGACAGAGCAATCTCCCCAATTTCTTATATCGAGTTATAAGTGTGGACCACTCTCTCTCCCTTCACAGCCAGTAAATACTGTGGCATAATGTATAATTAGCAGTATAGAATATTGGGATATATCATTTCATTACACAGCACTTGAAATACTTCAGTCAGTTCTGGAGACCTCACCTCAAAAAGGACATTGACCATTTGGAGATGGTGCAAAGAAGAGCTACAAAAATGGTGCAGGGTCTACACCACAAAACATATGAGGTGCGACTCAGGGAGTTAAATATATACTCCCTCAAGCAAAGAAGAAACAGTGATATAGTCAAAACATTTAAGCATGTGAAGGGGCTAAATACAATTCAGACAGGTAATCTATTTCAGTACAACATAACAGCACATACAAGGGGCCATAATTTGATGTTGTTGAGAGGTAGGTTCAAAAGTAACCTCAGGAAGTACTTCTTCATGGAGAGAGCGGTGGAACCATGGAACAGCCTGCCCAGGAGCTGCTAGTATCAAAGACAATTAGAGATTTTAAACTTGGATGGGATAGGCATTGCAGACAGGTTATGTTGCTGGCAGTGTGGGGGGGTAGTCTTTTTGGCCAGATTAGATGGATCATGTGGTCCCCATCTGCCATCATTTTTCTTATGTTCTTATGTTCTCAACATCGAACAAGGAAGTTATCTAGAAATTTCAGAAGAAAATCTAGTAAATTCAATTTCTTCTTGGAATTTAGCAGGTCATTCAAAAAGTATCACTGACCCAGAATTCAAAACATTTGTCTCAAAGCTTACTATAATTTGCATGAAACGTGGGCCATGGATAATCTATATTTCAAAGGTATTACATGTGTCTCAACTAAAGCAAAAAAGGAAACCAAATACTGTAGACCAATAGGTGGTTTAGCAACCTTTATTAGGACACAGAAAAATATTGATATAAAATGTTATTCTGTTGTAATACCAAATCTAAAAATCACATTGATACACTAACAATGAATTGTTATATGTGTACTACTTATTCTCCTTCTCAAAATACAAGGTAATGTGATACAGTAGAAGCCACTTAATTAGGACACAGATAATGGGGACATCTGCTTTATTGGGACATCCCACGGGGCACCGATTAAATGGCTATATTTTCCCATGATGCTTTTTGTTGGTTAAATGGGATTGCTCTGCTGCCTAATAGAGACAATCAGTCTGTTCACAGCTAGACTTGTCCCTCACCATGATACAGTAATCTCTTCATGGCATCTATTCTAACACCAAATTAGGTGTGAACTGTAGCTGTTATCTGACAGTCACTTGCTAGCTGCTCTTCTTTCTCCCCAGCCCCACCCCATAAGTGTTTTTCTCTGTACAGCCTAACTCAGCCTGGTTGTTCTGAATCAAACACTGAACTGGCTCTTCTCCTTTAACTAACCATGTCTTTCAGCAGCATCTTTCAGCAGTGAGACAGCAAGAGGTGAAACTTTCTTTTTTTGTTAAACTAGAAATGCTCCAAACCAAAGCAAACTGACCCCCTATTCCCACACTCATCAAGCTCAGAATACCCAGCCATATTCATGTCTTTTAATCAGAGAAGGAGCAGGATTAAAAATGCCCAAAACAAAGCAAATTAAACCCCGAGCTCAATGCTCAGTCACCAGATTCCTTAGCAGCATGCTTGCCGCTCTCTGTACAGCAGATTGGGTCTGGTCCTCCAACTAGCCATGACCAGTCTTTTAATCAGTTAAGGAGCAGAAGGTTTAACTTTCTTTTCTGAAAAATTTAAATGCCTGAACTGAAGAAAATTCATCCCCGAACCCCATGCTCACCATGCTGCTTCTAGATTCCTTAGCAGCATACTTATTGCTCTCAGAACAGCAGCTTGGGTCTAGTCCTGCAACTACCATAATGAGATACAGCAGAAATTGAAACTTAAAAAATATAAATAAAACAACAAAAAATAACTAATTATGTAAAACTGTGCCATACAAACTGTTCTGGATCCTGATACTGTTCCTGAGCTGAAAAGTACTGCACTGTACTAAGTGCTGCAAAAGCCGTTTTCAGTGGCTTCAGATAAATGGGATGGCTGGTTAATCGGGACAAAAAGCCTGCCACCAGCGTGTCCCCATTAAGTGACTTCTACTGTATACAAATTTGGGAAGAGCTAGTGTTACAACTTCAGAAAGCTATAGCAGCATCTCCAGAAGCTGGAATACTGATTGTAGGTGATTTTAATGCTAGACTTGGTATTATGCATCCATCTTCATATATAGAAGAGGGGCTTGTAATTTCAAAAAGAACTCGAGACAAAATTGTAAATAGACATGGCAGATGGCTCTTATATCTTCTGGAAAAATTAGGTTTAATCATACTAAATGGGTCTCTTAAAGGTGAAACTTCAGCATACTATACCTGCTCATGTTCAAATGAAGCTAGTGTGGTGGACTATATGTTTGCATTCCCATGGCAAACATATTATTTTTTTAGAATTTGAAGTTATCTTATGTCCTGAGAGTGATCAGTATCCTCTGCTCCTTAAGTTAAAATTTTCAATTGATAGTACACATCAGGAAGAAAATTCCTTTGTACCACAAATAGAAATAAGGAATCATAGAAGGGTTTTATTTTCTCCAAAATTATAATCAAAAATATCAGAACTGCTAACTAGTTTGGAAAACCAAGAGAAACTAAATATTCTAACACCTAATTCATCAGCATGTGAGGTCTACGCAATTATCCGGTATATTAGTAGGACCACCCTGCCACTTTTATATTGTCTAGCAAAAGTAAAAACACATGACAATTGGTTTAATAAGGACTGTAAAAAATGTAGAGTGTTTTTGTCAAGATTGAATGTTTTTAAGCTTTAATCCATTCAAAGAAAATTATTCACTTTTAAACAAATATGGGAAAGAATATAAGACATTTTTGCTTTCTTAGAGTTATCTATTTGGAGCCAAACAATGGTCCTCCATGATAGATGTCACACAGGCTGCTGACCCAAAGAAATTTTGGTTGTTAGAGGCCAAGGGAACAGACAGTTAAGCGTCAAATATTTTAGCATATAGATTACTAATGATCTGGGTTAATTACCATCAAAAAATCTTTTTTAATAATTCAGTTGCTAATTCTCGAAATAACGTTATTTAGACATTACTGGATTCTTCTCAACACTTAAACATCAGTCAGTCAGTATGAAATATCAGAGGCTATTAAGCAAAGTAAAGCAGACAAAGCCCCAGCACCTGATATGATTCCCCCATTTCTTTATAAAATTCAATTAGAATGGTGGAGTAACCTTTTGGCCATACTGCTTAATAAACGTATAGAAGAGAATTACATTCCCCATGCATGGAAGGGCACTATGATAGTACCAATCTTCAAAAAAGGAGATCCAAATCTTCCTGAGACTTATAGACCAACTTGTTTAAGTGACTGTTTAGGAAAAAAAAATTCCAGAGTAATTTTGGCTAGATTAAATTCTTGGGTGGAATGTTGCAATATTTTGAATATATACCAGGAAGGATTTAGGAAGGGATATTCAACCATAGATCAATACTTTATTTTGCATCATATTGTGGAAAAATATTACATTAAGAAACATATACCTATTTATATAGTGTGTGTAGATTTTAAGGGTGCATTTAAAGGAGTCTATAGGGCACTTCTCTGGAAAAAACTATTTAATCTAGGAATGAATCATACAATACTATGAATAATCACTGGTCTTTATTCTGAAAACTGGACTACAATGATATTCAACTTGTTGAATAGCTTTTCACACTCCTTTGAAACAAACTAAGATGTGAAACAAGGTTGCATTTTAGCTGCATTATTTTTAATGTGTTTGTTGAGGATCTTACAACTTCCTTTTTAACAGAAACTTCTCATTCCACAACACTAAGGGGCACTCCAGTACTGGCCCTCATATTCACTGATTATTTAGTTTTTTCTGTTTCTCCTCTAGGTCTGAAAAGACAACTCATACTGCTGCAAAAACATTGTATTCAAAACAAATTGCTTATTAATACTAAACAGACTCATGTTTTAATATTAGGAAAATGAAGTCCAAAAGCTGTTTCGTACTTCAAAAATATTCCCTCAGAAGTGGTCTCTTCCTATCATTATTTGGGTTTTTAATTTTCTAATAATTGTAAGACAGTAAAACATATCTCATACACTTTAAATAAGTTGTCCCAGACTAAGAATGCTTTATTGAGATTTAATACTAGGTATGGGGGATATTTGATAGTTTCTATTTTATGTGCATCAGAAATGAAGATGAACACTGTAGCCCTGTATGCAGTGGAGATATGGTACTGTATGATAAAACATTAAGCAATTGGAAAAACTTTTACTCAGTAATGTAGATCCATATTTCAAACAACCAGGTCAACAGCCTCAGAAATCGCAAAGGCAGAGCTAGTCCAGGTAAAAAGGAAATGCTTAGTGCTTTCTGTTAAAATAACCTGCTGGATTAGATGTATACATTCAGATCCAAATAGATTAAATAAAAAAATGTATGACAGAAAAAGTGATTTGATAACTAGAAATCCATCCTCACTTTGGCTGAAAGATATATTGGACACATTAAAAATGGTTAAATTGGAATATTTATGGGCAGACTCACTTTAAATATATCTCACAACTATGCAATGTTAAAAAATAAACTCAAGCAACTATCACACAACACTGATATGAAGAAAATTAGGACATCGAAACTACATAGATGTTACACACAAAATAAAATTAAGCATGTTCTAGAGCCATATTCACTTTTCCTCCCTGATAAAAAGGATAGGGCCATATTTATTACATTTTGACTCAAATTATATCCATCTAAATTTCATCAGTATATCTTTTCTTAAAACAAACCAATTGATTAAGATATATATTGTGACTGTGGTCAAGATGAACTATTAAATAAATGTTTCTATTGGTCATTATTTTCATGTAATGTATTTTCTAAAGAAGAGATTCTTAGAATTGTTAAGAACACACCTACAGATCTTGTCACTAAGACTATGTCAAGATATTTAAAATGGATTTATTCAGTAATGTCTTGTAGTAAACAACTAGTTCAACTATTAAAAAATTGTGATTAAAACTTGATTTTACATCTTCCACTGGAGTGACAGCTTTCTATGACTTTCCTGAATGGAACTCTTCTTTTATACCTAATATTTCTGGGCATCTTTAATGATTACAAGTTACATTATTTCTATGCTATTTCCAAATAGAAGACACCTTGTTTTCATGTTATAATACCCTTAATTAGGGTACAGCATCTTCTAAAGTCTCCCCCAATGGAACATATCAACCTGTTGTAGTGATTTAACATACATGCTCTTGTATCACGAGTTTTAAATTTCCTTCAGTGACCTGATGTCCCCTAAAAATAACATATCATTCTTGCCTATAAGCCAGGTCAATTTTGGATTGTAAAATTGTTCAAGCATATGGATCTATTGGCAACAAAAGTTTCAAATATTTGGTACAAACCCATGAATTAGGTCTAATGGAAAGTTATTTAAAGGTTTTATGTGAAAACTTACAGTCTGTATACATTTGCACATCTCAAATTTTAGATATGTGATGTATGTATTGTATTTTATAAAATGGTTGTGTATGTTTATGTTTGTAATGACTCATTCAGAGTCGAACAAATAAAGTATTTGAAATTGAAATTGACAGATGAAGAGCAAGGAAGTTACTCTAAAAAAAACTGTGTGGTAGAAGTGATATGAGTGCTTGAGTGGTTTATCATGCAACTCCAGCACAGAAGCATGAAAGTGAGCATGTTGTGAGGGGGGAAGTAAAAGTGGACTCTCATAGCTAACCTAAGTATCTCCACACCCAGATGTCCCTCTGTGAGACTTGCTCACATGCAGCAGTCATGAACCTCAGTCACTAATGTCCATGGGTCCCGAGCTCCATGCAGAAGCAAGGGATAGCCTCAGAGGTGGAGATAGGTTAAAAACAGGGCTTCCAGGAAAGGGCAATTAAAAAATTATAAGTAATTTAACATGCTGGAGCATGCACATGCAGAAATAAACAAAAACATTTAAAAACCTGTAAAAAATATATGAAAAGCACAAGCCTTTTTTTCCATTTCCAGTTTTTAACCACCAGATCCCACATTGTATTTTCTGACACTAGGTGCTGAAGCACCATATCAGATTACCCCCATCCCTCTTCCCTACACTGGGTGCCCAAACTTGGTGTCAGTTGTATATTCTATTTTTAAGTTTTGTTAGCAATGGGTGCCCAACCCCAGTGGCCCACAAACAGTACCCCAGCAAGTTAAACTAAACCCCCCACCCTCTGCCATGAATTGCACCCTACTTAACCCCACTGTCAAGCAAATCTCATCCCCAACCCACTGTGCAAAAGTTCCACCCCACCCCTCTTGCCCCACACAGCTCACTTACAAAACATTACCTTCCCCTCCTTCACCCACCCATGTCACCATCCTCCTCTCACACGTCTATTTTGGTACAGCTATATTTTCTGGTCCTATGGTGTGTGACTAGCACAGACCTCCCTCCACTTTTTCAGGTCATCTTCTGGTTTGAAACCATGCAGACTATCAGTAACCAAAAAGAAAAACAAAATGCCAAAACAACACTAATGCACATGCCCACAGACGTAAATGTTTTTTTTTTTTAAAAAAGGGTTTAATTTGCTGTCCCCAAAAACATATTTTAAGGCTAAAGTCAAACCCCATAATTGTGTGGCAGTGATGGGGTGGTAAGTATCCAAACTGCTAAATTTCAAAGAAAAGTTTCACATAAAAATGCTATGGATGACTGGAAAAAAAACACCCCAAAAAAGCCCCCCAAAAAAATGCACTTGCACTGGGACTTCATTTTTACACATTGTTTTTTATCCCCATAACATTAACATTTTATAACATTTTAAGCCAAAAAGTTTGAGGATGACCTACTTACCCCCCGACCATCCAACTTGCACATTCAAAGCAGCCCAGGAGGTATTTCACTTAATGTAGGGCATGTGGAGCACTGTGTAAAGTGTGTTACACATCCAAACTTTTCCTAGGGGTCCGCTGCTTCAGTTATGGCCCCGTGCTAAGAAATGAAAACTACTGCTTCTTGATGGTCTTGTTGCCTTATGCATGAAGCAAAGCACTGGTCTGGCCTCATTCCCAATAGATCTGTTGTTCCATGCAGTATTGATATGCATTATAGTTGAAGCAAAGCACAAATAGTAGGGAGATCAAAAATTAGCGTAAAAATTCCCAGGAACATTGGCAACTCTGTGGTGTGGTTTTCCCTGTGATCTGAATGCTCTTGCAATGCAGGGTTAGCATTAACAAAATTTTACACTCTTGTCAGATAAAGTGTAATGCTGACACAGTATTGCTTGCTTAGGGTGTTGAAATTATGGTAATGCCAATGCTCAGAACACAAAAGTTGAGCACTCACCACCGAAATAAAACATATGCCAAGCACCACATGTTTAACAGTGGCACTTGGGTTAATATCCCAGTACTGACACTGTAGTGCAGCATGAGAGGGGTGCTGCACTTCTGAGGTGCCGTCTTTCGGATGAGATGTTAAACCGAGGTCCCATCTGTCTGGATTGGTGGTAGTTCAGGTGGATGTTAAACTAGCACTTATCGAAAAGAGTAGGGGAATTGTTTATTGGCAAAAACCAAAAACCATCAATACAGATACTCAATAGAAACAAAATCAAATAAAAACTGGAAATAAAGCATCATTGTACAAATATCAAATGAAATAACAGAAGAATACAAGTAGGGAAAAGAAAAAAATACAACAGTTCATATCAAATCCAATAAACATGCTTCCAGTATTCATGAAATAGAGAAATCGGAACATGACGGTATTCAAAATCTTTCTGTATCCATAAAGTCGATTCAACTTGACTGATCACCACCATTGGTGAAATACAGGTATGTTGTATGGAAAAAGATAATGCTTGCCAAAGATAAAACTTGATACAAGCAAAGATTACATGAAGAGTGCTAGGATGAAAACGGGAAAAATACCCTGAATAGTTTCCTAAAACTAAACATTCATATGTAATCTGACATGCTATTCTCCACCCCCATTTCACAGACAAAGCAGACCAAAACTGTACTGTATGTGGGCAATTATGGAAAAAATGAGTCTGGGTTTCTTCTATACCCACGCATTCAAAACGAATGCAGTTCCTTTCTGCTAAAGCTTTATGTTTTAAATTCCCCTTAACCCCGAGCTTCCCATGGCAACTCAACCATGTAACATCCCACATCCGACCAGGAATCCTCCCATCCGTGAGCACTTTAAGAGCTAGGTGTATTTTCGTGGAGTTACTCCTGGGAAAATCCACCTGAACAAAAACATTTTGGGACATTATACATTGATAAATACCTTTCTGGGAAAGCCTCAAAACCTCATCTTTAGCCACCCTCCATGCACAAAGCTTAGTTACCACTATTGGCAAAAAGGAGGGTACCTTATAATTAATTTTCACAATAGGTGCTAGAGTAGACCATCGTGATAAAAAATCCTGGAGAAAATCCATAGTCCAGGCATCCCATGGATGAAAGGTTGTGGTTGACTGTTCTTGAAATGTAGTTTTAATGAAAAAAGAAAAATAAAAGGCTACCAGATTAATCATGCCAAGACCACCCGCCTTAATTGGAAGATAAGTAAAATCCTGTTTAACTGGGTTCAATCTGCTACCCCACAACATTTGAAAAAAAATACTATACAAATGAGTTTCCTGATGCCTAGGCAAGGGAAAAACTGAACTTAAATAAAGAAATAAAGGAAGTAAAATTTTTTTGATTATTAATACACGTTTCTGTTTAGAAAATGACCAGTTTTCCATAAGTGTACTTTCTTTTCACCTAGCACAATGCGAGATTGCCAAATTATATCATTTAAATCTCCTGGCCCAAAGAAACAACCTAAAATCTTGATGGGCCCTGAAGAAATAGTTATCTGTCCAATCATAGAATCAAAAACCCCTTCACCTATAAAAACACCAACACTTTTCTCATAATTTACGGATGTTCCCGAGATCCAACCAAACTGGTCCACTACATGTAATGCAGCTAGTCCTTCAGCTACATCCTGGAGCATGAAACACATATCATCCGCATATACCGCCAAACACTGTGGCGGAACTTCTAGAGATGGAGTTAAGCCTCGTATGTGTGGATGATGAAGAATTTCCTGAACCAAAGGATCCAAAATGAAGGTATATAATAAGGGACTGAGTGGACAACCCTGGTGCACTCCTCTACAGAAATCAATCCCTTCCCCAACTAAACGATTAACAATTGGAAAATTTTGGGCATTGCTATATAAAAGTGCCACCCAAGTTCTTATTTTTGTAGAACACCCATAACGCCGGAGAACATCAAATAAAAACCCGTGTGCCACCTTATCAAAGGCTTGAGCTTGGTCTAAAGAAAATAGATACCCGGAGAGTTTCTCCAAGCGTCCAAACTCACACACATTCCATAACAGAGTCAAATTCTGATGAATGTGTCTTCCTGGAATAGAACATGTTTGCACTGGATGTACTAAAAAAGAAGCAACCTGTTGGAGCCGATGACTCAGATTGCCGAAAAAATTTTATAATCTGTATTTAATAAACAGATTGGTCTCCAATTTTCAATGCGGTACTTATCCCCTTTTTTAAATAAAAAACCTGTCAAAGCGTCCATAAAACCACTTGGTATCTGTGAAGAATCCAGAATCTCATTAAAAACAGAAGTCAGGATGGTACTAATGTCATCCGTCATGAGTTTATATAGTTCATTAATTAAACCATCTGGACCAGGTGATATCCCTGATTTCGAATGTGCTATTTCCGATTTAACCTCGGCCAGGGTAATTGGTTTGTCTAAAATAAGAAAGTCAGAGGGAGTAATGGTAGGTGGATGAAAATTAAACAAATCCTCCCATTTAATGTTGGGCTGAAAAGCTGTACCATGGTGGGATTGCAAAAAACTCCCGGCTATGTGTAGCATGTCAGTGTCTGCTGTGCATAGGATCCTCTGAAAATCATAAAGACCCTCCATAAGTTTACTGTCTAGAGTTTGTTTGCATGCTGAAAAAGGGTCCGAACTTGGTGAGGACTTAAGCCCATAAGATAATTCTTTATGAATTTTGCAAGCCTTCCCGTAATGGTAATTCCTCATGCTTTGTCTGGGAACGGCCATTTGTTCCTGTATATGAACTTTAGAAGCCAAGGGAAGTGACAGTAATTTATAGAACTGTGCTCTGTGTTTTAAGTAGTCAAGATAATCTGTGGACTGGGTATTACAATGATGAGCCGTAGAGACCAGCCGAAATTCCACTTTAATGTCCATCCACCAATCACCCCAGGAATCATACATCCCAGCTACCGAACGTCTTCTGTCAAAAATCTGAAGTAAACATAGCTGAAAACATTCAGCAGCAAGAACTGTCGGGTTCAGTTTCCACCTAGCCAGCAAGGCAGGAAAAGCCAGTGGAATCTTAGTTAAAGAAAATTTTGCTTGTAACAAGAAATGGTCCAAAAATTCACATGGGGCCAAAAAAAAAAGTGTAAGGTAACAAATATCTGGAAGAAAAAATAAGATCAATTCGTGTTGCAAGGCTGCCACATTTCTAAGTGAATCCCAAGTCAGAATGTAATGTTCTATGAACACCTGTCAAGGAGGCTGTCGACAATAATTTAAACAAAGCATGAGAATCACAATACATTTTACACTGCGTTTGATTTAATATCCAACCCACAATTGAAATCCCCCCCTAGAATAATGTGCCTAGGGGTAGACAAGTATTGTTGTATTTCTGAAAACAAGGCAACCCTGGCAGATTTAACCTGGGGTGCATAAACATTAATGACCCGGAGAAAAAATCCTTGGCAGACACAGTCCAGGAGCAAAGCCCACCCTGGGGCTATGTCTACCAAGCCGGTGACTTGAACAAAAGGATGACAGAATAATACCCCCACCCCATCTGCAGCGTCAGGGCCAAAGGACCAAAAAGAGGGTCCAGAATGCCACAATTTCTTGGTGTAATTGACATCTGTAAGGGTAGAGAAATGCGTCTCCTGCAGTAAAATAATATCTGCAGGTAAGGTTTTACAAAAATGTAAAAGCCATAGACATTTTTTTGAATTCTTGAGGCATCAAGAATTTAAGGAAGATATTGTCAAAAAAGCCAGTGAGCATAACTAAGATTTGTCCTTTTTATGTTTCTGTCCCGACTTCTTTTTGGATGCCAGTAATTCGGGTCCTCCCTCCTCATCGCACTCCATCCCAGACAAGACCCCTGAGGCCACTGATAAATCAGATTCAGAGTCTCCTTCCACATCCTGCAGAATCTGAAAAGTGTTATGTGTAGTGGTAATGGGTGCTAAAACAAGTTTTTTTGCGTGAGATCGTGTCACACGTCTTGGGTGAGGTGCTTGGAACTCTGGGGCAGATGGGGGGCCAGAAATGGGCACAATAGGAGCAATGTACTCCTGACCTTCCTGTAGTTGAACAACCGCAGGAAGTATACTAGATGAGTTGGATGCCTCTCCCACAGGAGGAGGTGAACCCGTAGGGTCCGGACCAGGAGGATTAGGATCTTGGGAGGCTGCTTTCTCTGTATGTGGCCTAAAGTGGCCTTGGGCATCTGAAATCAAAGTTTCCTTATCTATCCCACCTGAATTGTTCTGTCCTGCATATGGACATTGATGGTAAGCATGTCCCTGGGCATCACACAGATTGCAGCGGAAAACATTGCGACAGGTACTACTGTCGTGATCAAGTTCCCCACATAAGGCACATTTGATTTTGTCACAAGCACTGCTAAGATGATGTGGGCTCCCACATTAATAACGTGCCTTAGGTTGACCTGGGTAAAAGCAGACACCTCGATCCCTTCCCAAGAAAAAGCTATTCGGAATATGGTGAACCAAATCTCCCACAATATGTAATTTTATCTTAAACTTCCAACTATCTGTCCAAATGCCCTCCCCATCAATAACTGGTTCAGGAGGACCCAAGACAGTGCATTTGCTCTCAAGCCAATACAAAATGTCCCCCACATTCACCCCTTCACTCCTAAACATAACATGTACAGTCTTAAACAGTGGTTTTGTGATAGGAATGGCCCAAAACGGAGCCCATAAATGGGTCGTTTTAAGGGAATCATACTTTTGCCAACATTTATCAAGACCCACAAATGATTTGAAACTGACATCAAAAGTGTCTTCCCCCCGAATATTAATAAGGGTGTAAATGTCTGATGCCTGAAAATTCATAGATCCTTTAAGTATCCTGCGGGCCACAAAGAAACGATCAGGTTGTTCCGGAAGCCCACCCCTGTACCTAAGGCGGACAGCGTTCTGTCTGGGGGCTTGTTCCAAATGATTGTTTCAAAACAGGTCCAAGAAGTGAGGACCTTTATTAAATTGCTCCCTCCGAGGGGAGGAAGGATGGGGGGGGGACGCCTGATGTTCCAGAAGTAACCCCTGAGTCTGACCCAACATGAAAAGATGAAAAAGTCCCACCAACTGAGGCAATACCTGCCTCTGCCTGCAATTCCCCTGGTTGCACTGGCCCTGGAGACTCCTGAGCGGCTGTACCCTCCGGGAAAAAAGTAACCCACTCAGCATCCGGAATCCACTTGCCATCCTTTTTCATCCAGCCTGCATCGAGCAGGGCTGTCTCCTTGCTCCAGTCCATGGCTGGAAAGCCCCCTGTCACCACCTGTGACTTCCGTGTAGCTCCACGCTCCTCCTCCAATGCAAAAAGCATCCTAGCCACACCAGAGACTAGCAAATCCTCCTCCTCCACAATCGGGTGCTCTGTGCGCCGCTCACTGACCTGCGCATCGTCTGGGCCGCAAATCTCCTCATTCTGTGCTGCAATAACATCCGTATGCTCTGACCTTTGATGTCCTGCATCTCCCGTGTCTCCCGTAGCACGGTACACTCTGCGGTCTTCTCCGAAAGGCTCCCCTAGTATGCACACAGCAGCGCTCACCAGCGCACTGTCCTCTGTCTCCATCGCATTAACAACAGCTCCCCTGCCTTCCACAGGTAAAACTTCCAGCTCCATGCCTAGTCGAGCTCCAAATGCCAAACGCCGTGACAGTCAGCAGGTCCCCCTACAGCTAGCATGCAGTAGGGAAATTTCCCCGGTGTCCTGGCCAAATTTCCCTCATTCACTAAAAAAATACCACCAACAGCTTAATCTGGTTCAAGGTCAGTTGGCATTCATCTGTATCCCCCTCCCCCCGGGTCATGCCTGAAAATAGGCAGGATTTGTCTAGTGCACTTACCTGGTCAACAAAAACTAAATAAATAAATAAATAAGCAGCTAAGTTGTCATTTATTGACAATCACAAAAAAACTTATATAATTGCTTGCCTGCCTGCCTGCCTAGCGTGTTTCGGATACACCTGATCCTTTATCAGAGGTTAATCCTAATGCCAGCACTGCATTGCATGTTTATTTAGACACTGAGGGACACATACCACACAGTTGGCAAGTTTTCAGGGAATTTTTTACCCTAATGTTCCATTTCTTTACATTTTATAGTTTGCACCAGCCCTAATGCATGCATTAACATAGTTATTTGCAGTATATAATAGAACCATGGTAGTGCCTCTGTATTAGGGTGCAGTAGGTAGTTTTGTGTTAAATCTCGATTTCTGCACCTTAATAACATGGCCATCCCATGACAGAATAGCTTAATATTTGATGTTCACACAGCCAGTGGCAGGATCTTTGGATCCTGTAAATTTGGTAATGGTTAGTTGGTTCAGCATTTTAAAAGTTTTAAATAATACTGAAACATTTTGCTCAACAATAGCACAATAACAACTGGTAGCTGAAACTGGAAACTTTCAGTTTTATTAGAGTTTGGCCCTGGACTAATTCTTTACTAGGTGGCTTTATTGGAAAAAGTTGAGTGTTTAAATTATTTAAAAACAAAGTACTGTTTACGGCCATTCACAGAATGCTAGTTTGACATTTTAATTATAAATAGAATTTCAACATGTGTAATTCTGTGCTGTCTTTAATTGCTGCAAATTTTATCTTGGCTTGTCTGACTGTCCTGTAGCTGGGTGAAGGGTGTTAATTGTCTGGCCTCTGACCTCAGCTACGTGATAACTGAAGGTGGGGCTTAGTCACAGTTAAAGCAGCAAACAGAAGTTCATCTTCTCAGAAGAAGCCAGAAGGTGAAGGAAGGAAACATATTCAATTCAGTGCTTCAGAGTAACTGGTAACTGGTATTTTTCTTTTAAACTTAGATTGTAGGCTTGTAGTGACACTATACTTTCTTTCTGTGTTGTCTTTACTTATAATTGTTTTTGGGCTGTTGAAAATTTAAAAAATAGTGGTGGTGTAATTCTGTGCTGTCTTTAATTGCTGCAAATTTTATCTTGGCTTGTCTGACTGTCCTGTAGCTGGGTGAAGGGTGTTAATTGTCTGGCCTCTGACCTCAGCTACGTGATAACTGAAGGTGGGGCTTAGTCACAGTTAAAGCAGCAAACAGAAGTTCATCTTCTCAGAAGAAGCCAGAAGGTGAAGGAAGGAAACATATTCAATTCAGTGCTTCAGAGTAACTGGTAACTGGTATTTTTCTTTTAAACTTAGATTGTAGGTTTGTAGTGACACTATACATTCTTTCTGTGTTGTCTTTACTTATAATTGTTTTTGGGCTGTTGAAAATTTAAAAATAGTGGTGGTGTAATTCTGTGCTGTCTTTAATTGCTGCAATTTCCCCCACCCCTTCCCCCAACTCTTAATTATATGCCCTGATAAATCTGATTGACAGGAGCTAAAACACAGGGTATAGTAAGAGGTGTGAAGTAGAGGGCATAAGGGGAAGAAGACCACCCTCAGCACGACAAGTGTTTTGACTCATTTATTTATTTATTGGTTTCTTTTTCCTTAAAAAATATATATCTGAGGATCAGTTACAGGATTTTAATACTGTAAATAAATAAAAGAGAACTAAGAGAGCTTCAGTAGCAGATAAGTAGTGGAATTGCAGTATAATGTGGGAGTGGTGCAATGTAGTGGCTGTGGGCAGCCATATTCAGGCAGACCTTCTGGACACTGAGGTGCTGCCCTATCTGCATGCATCTCTCGGGACTGAGGGATGAGGTAGCCAGACTCAGAGCGGAAGTAAACTGGGTCAGGAGTACCATCACCCCTGTCCAGGAACCACCCAGTCCAATGCAGCTGCCTCAAAGGATGCCGAGAACGAGGAGCACTTGGATGACAGTGGGCTCAGGGAGGGTTAGAGCAGTCAGGCAGAGGCACATCCCAGATCCTATTCCTCTCAAGAACTCATATGCCACACTGGCAAATGAGGACAACCAAATAGAGGTACCCAGGGAAGTGAAGGAAAGGATGGAGGTTAGGCAAGGAGGTGACCTCAGTGGGGAAAGCAGTGGACCCCAGAGGAGGAGGAAGCAATCCTGGTGGGGACTCCATCATAAGAGGGATCCAGCTAGGAACACAGGAGGGGAGGACAGGGAGGTGAGGTGCCACCAGGTGCCACGGCATGGAGGGATGGAAGGAAGATACTGGGGATCACTGGGAAGGCAAGACAGGAGGGTGAGCTGGATGTCATTATCCACCTAGGTACTAATGACTTGGCAAATGGGGAGCCAAAGGAAGTTCAGGAAGAGTTTAGGAAACTGGGAGGGTCTCAAGCAAGTAGCTACTTCTGTCACTTTCTCAAGTACTACCTGTGAGAGGCAAGGAGAGCATAGGAGTGCATGCACCAGGAACTTTAACTCATGGTTGAAGAACTGGTGCTGTGAGAAGGGTTTGGATTCATTGGTGACTGGGGACCCATCTGGAGGGATGGAGGTTTGTTCAAGCCTGACGGCCTGCATCCATCCTGGAGGGAATCCAAGCACTCAATGATAAGTTTAAATGCTACATTGACAAGCATTTAAACTATAGCAAGGGGTGGCAGGCCAGCAAGGATGGTACCTACTTCTCACCCCACAGCTAGTAATGGAACCAGTGAACCAGAGGGTGGCTATCTCTGCAAAGCAGTGTGCAAAAGTTGGAGATTAGTGTCCAAAAGGTGGATAAGCAGAAAGGGGCAAAATTCAGCAGAAGGGCAGACAGCAAGGAGAACCAGGGATAAATGACAACCAAGGAAGGGGCTGGAGTAGAACAGTGAAGCAGTCTAGGAGGTCAAATCATGGAAAGCCATGTGTGCAAATGCCAGGAGCCTTAGCAACAAGATGGAAGATCTGGAGGCTGTCATGGTACAGTCAGACCTGGACATTGTGGCCATCACTGAAACCTGTGTAATGATAACCATGACTGGGAGATGGCCATACCTGGCTACAACATATTCAGAAGAGACAGAGGCAGGAAGGAGGAGGAGTGGCACTGTATGTGAAAATGACATAAGGGCACACAGATCCAGGAGGAACAAAATGGGGGAGAGATACTGTGGGTTAAGCTGGAAAGGAAAATGGGGCCAGCCATCTGCACAGGTGTGGTCTATAGACCACCAGCCCAGGAGGAAGAAACAGATAGGAGTTGATGCTAGCCATCCAAAGGATGGCTGACAAGGGTGAGTGTACTGGTTGGAGACTTCAATATACCAGATGTGGACTGGAGCATCCCAGCAGCAGCATCAACTAGAGCAGATTTATCCTGGACTCCTTCAGGGTGCCTTTCTCAAGCAACTGGTCATGGAACCAACTCGGCAGAAGGCAATACTGGACCTTGTGTTCACAAACAGGGACAGTGTGATGGGGTAACAGTGGGGAGCACCTGGGTAACAGTGACCACCAGTCATTGTGGTTTGAAATCACAGAAAGAGCAGAACCAAACCACACAAAAACACGTATCCTGGATTTTAGGGGCAGACTTTGGGAAAATGGGGAGATGCTTGAAAAAGGCATTAAGGGAATGGGACAGGAATCAGGGATTGAGGAACAGTGGCAGTATTTAAAATGGGATTATAAGAACAACAGAATTATGCATTAAGCAGGTTAGCAAGAGGAAAGAAAGAGGAGACCATTATGGTTTTCCAAAGAGGTAGCAAAGAAAGTGAAAGCCAAAAGATTGCATTCAGGCAATACAAAAGACACAGGCAGAAGGGATAGGAGAAGTACCAGGAGAAACAAAGGGAGGCAGGGAAGTCAGTAAGGAAGCCAAAGCTCAGACAGAAGAACACATTGCAAAATCAGTGGTTAAAGGGGACAAACCTTTACAGGTACATAAGTGAAAAAGAAGGACAAAGGAGGGATAGTTAGACTGAAGGGGAGGATGGGAGGAGCGTGAGGATAACAACAGTAAAGCTGACATATTGAACAGGTATTTCTGCTCAGTCTTTACTGAGGAAGAGGGGGGTAATGGGTCTGAAGGGAGTACAAGGGGTGAGAATGGTGCAGAAATGGACACAAGTCCCTTTACACGAGAAAGGGTCCTGAAGGAACTGGAAGTAATAAGAGTTAACAAAGCAATGGGGCCAGATGGGGTGCACCCCAGGGTCCTTAAAGAACTAAGAGAGGTGGTGGCTGAACCTCTGGCTATCCTGTTTAGCCAATCACTGGAAACAGGGGAGGTACCCAAAGACTGGAGGACAGCAGATGTAGTCCCCTTATACAAAAGTGGGAACAAAGAGGAAGCAGGAACTACAGACCAGTCAGCCTCACCTCGGTAGTGGGAAAGATCATGGAAGCACTACTGAAGGAGAGATTGGTGGAACATCTGGTTGTCAATGGACTACAGGACCCAAGGCAGCATGGTTTCACCAGGGGGAGGTCATGTCAGACCAACCTCATTGAATTTTTTGACTGGGTGACTAGGGAGGTGGATCAGGGAGGGCAGTGGACATGGCCTATCTGGACTTCAGCAAGGCCTTTGACACTGTGCCACATAGAAGACTATTACACAAACTGGGGAATATGGGTGTGGGCAGGACAGTAGTGTGGTGGGTAGGTAACTGGCTGGGTGGCAGGACACAGAGGTGGTGGTAAATGGCTGTCACTCCACAGAGGGAAGAGTGACCAGTGGGTACCACAGGAATCAGTGCTGGGACCGGTCCTATTCAACATCTTCATCAGTGACATTGCACAGGATATAGAAGGCAGAATTTCACTGTTCCTGATGACACAAAGCTCTGTAACAGAGTAGACACACCAGAGGGTGTAGACAGAATGAGAAGGACCTGCAGAAACTTGAAGAATGGTCAAGGGTTTGGCAGTTGAAATTCAATGCAAAGAAGTGCAAGATAATGCATATAGTACAAAACCCTGGCACAATATATCAGTTGGGGGTGAGGATATAGCATGCACCAAGCAGGAAAGGATCTTGGGGTTGTCATCTCTGATGACCTCAAGGTAGGGAAACAGTGTGACAAGGCATCAGGTAAAGCAAATAGGATGCTGGGATGTAGGCAGGGGCATCACCAGCAGGAAAAGGGAGGTCATAATTCCACTATACAAGACACTAGTGAGGCCCCACCTGGAGTACAGTGTACAGTTCTGGAGACCATACCTACGTAAGGACATAGACAGGGTAGAGAAGGTTCAGAGGAGGGCAACAAAGATGGTGCATGGGTTGCATCACAAATCCTATGAAGACAGGTTGAAGGAACTGAACATGTACTCCTGGAGGAGAGGAGGAGAGAGGGATATGATGAGACATACAAGTATCTTACAGGAGGAACAGGGTGCAGGAAAACACTATTTTTAAGCGAAAAGATGTTTCAGGACTAGAGGGCATGGGATGAAGTTGGAGGAGGACGATTCAGAGGAAACATGAGAAAGAATTTCTTCACAGAACGGGTGGTGGACAAGTGGAACACCCTGCCAGAGGAAGTGGTGGGGGCTGAAACAATCACGGGATTTAAGAATGCATGGGATAGACATAAAGGAATTCTAGAGGTCAGGGGTAAGGGGAAATAGACTTCTAGGAAAACAAACTGAACTTACAAGCTCAAATGGGCAGACTAGGTGGGCCATAGGCCCTTATCTGCCGACACTGTCTATGTATCTATGTAACATTTTATTTATAACTGTGTTGTTATGACACTGATTTATGTCAGTTTTGTGACAGGGTCCAATTCTGTTACTTGAAATTTACATTTTTGTGCAGGCTCGAGTCACAAGCACAGCTCCTGATTTTGTTACATTGCGAGCAATTGGGAGCCATTTCCTATGCTGGTTCCAGACTCCCTGCATATTTCTCCAGTGGTCAGGAACCCATATCCACTGCAGACTACCTCTTCCCACCCACCCAATCTAAAACCACCAGCAGGAGGTGCCAAATGCCGACACCAGTAATCCCATTCCTGCTTGTTTACTCTTTACTAAACTTACCACTGGCAGATGCCCAACACTGCCACTTACATCCCCTCCTGCTCAATTTTCAGTAAAACTAACTGGTAGCTGGTGACCAACTCCACCACCGGTACCCCACTCCCACCTACCTACCCAACTGATACTAAAACCAATGGAGATGGATGCCCAACCCCACCACTGGCACCCCCTTTTGTCGAACATGTACTAAAAAAAAAAACACCTCAAACACGATGTACCACCCACGCGCCCCGCATCGGTGTTCAAGTCTGGTTCCAGGTCATGTTTTCAATTATCTGTCATTGTAAATTTGAATGTGACATGGCTTCTCAATGTCTCTTGATGCACTCCTCTATCTGCAGGAAAGACAAAAATGAATAAAGAACCTACTGTAATTATGAAAACTGGACTTACTTTGTTTTTAAAGGAGAAAAGAACTATCTGAACCCAGACTTTTGGAACATTTGGTAAATTCCAAAGAGGTGCTTGTGAACAGGGGTGGTAAGAAACCCAACCTTTAAATTCAGTAAAACAAAAGTTATGGGTCTTAGAAAAAAATGACCCGCACAAAAAATTACTGCCTGAGGAAGGTCACATGGGTGACTGAAGTGTTGAGGCTTTTTTCCGAATGCTCCCCACTTTTGCATGGTTTGTTATTTTGCACTGATATTTGCAGTTGGGTACTTTAAATAAATATGTGCATAGGTAGAGTAGATCTTTTGTCTCATCTTTTTCTGGTTCCACCTTATTTGGTATGTTTTCCCCATAAAAGGAAGCCCTATGCAATCTATGTACATTGCACACTTCTGACTTAATATTTTATCAGTCCCCCCCCCCAAGACTCATAACTTCTTTTTCGCCAAATTGTATGAACTGGGTAGTAAGTACCCCTGCTCATGAACACCCTATTTCAATTTTCATGTCTGTTAAGTTGGCGCGCTACTTTACATAGGGTAACAGAACCCTGTGGGAAGCAAGCTATTGTTCCAAGCCTGTGCACAACAGGTGTGCAGCTTCCCAAAGGACCCGCAAGGTTCTGTTCAATGCAAGCTACAGGTCTGGTCTTCCACCCAGCAGGGCTGCTGCTCTTGCATATGATCTAGATGCCCCTGCACAAAACAAGGGCACAGGTCTGCTGTAGTGAGCACCTTTATGAAGCTGCTTCATGTGTAGCACACAGGGCAACTAGCAAAGCAAGCTGCATCTCTGGCCCAGTGCACTTCACTATGCAGCTGTTCTTGAGTGGCCTACAGGACCACTTACAAAGTAGTTACAGGTCAAGCACAGGGAGTATCACTATGCAGTCACTTTATTTGTGGCCCATGGGGCCTCTCTCGAAACAAGCTACAGGTCTGGTGCAGTCAGTGATGCCATGTAGCTGGTTCATGAATGCCAGGACCACTCACAAAGAAATCTACAGGTCTGGTGCAGTCAGTGATGCTACGTAGCTGGTTCATGAATGCCAGGACCACTCACAAAGAAATCTACAGGTCTGGTGCAGTCAGTGATGCTACGTAGCTGATTCATGAATGCCAGGACCACTCACAAAGAAATCTACAGGTCTGGTGCAGTCAGTGACGCTATATAGCTGGTTCATGAATGCCAGGACCACTCCCAAAGAAATCTACAGGTCTGGTGTTGTCAGTGACACTATGTAGCTGGTTCATGTATGCCAGGACCACTCCCAAAGAAATCTACAGGTCTGGTGCAGTCAGTGACGCTATGTAGCTGGTTCATGAATGCCAGGACCACTCACAGAGAAATCTACAGGTCTGGTGCAGTCAGTGACACTACGTAGCTGGTTCATGAATGCCAGAACCACTCACAAAGAAATCTACAGGTCTGGTGCAGTCAGTGACGCTATATAGCTGGTTCATGAATGCCAGGACCACTCCCAAAGAAATCTACAGGTCTGGTGTAGTCAGTGACGCTATGTAGCTGGTTCATGTATGCCAGGACCACTCCCAAAGAAATCTACAGGTCTGGTGCAGTCAGTGACGCTATGTAGCTGGTTCATGAATGCCAGGACCACTCACAGAGAAATCTACAGGTCTGGTGCAGTCAGTGACGCTATGTAGCTGGTTCATGAATGCCAGGACTACTCACAAAGAAATCTACAGGTCTGGTGCAGTCAGTGACACTATATAGCTGGTTCATGAATCCAGGACCACTCACAAAGAAATCTACAGGTCTGGTGCAGTCAGTGACACTGTGTAGCTGGTTCATGAATGCCAGGACCACTCACAAAGAAATCTACAGGTCTGGTGCAGTCAGTGATGCTATGTAGTTGGTTCATGAATGCCAGGACCACTCACAAAGAAATCTACAGGTCTGGTGCAGTCAGTGATGCTATGTAGCTGGTTCATGAATGCCAGGACCATTCACAAAGAAATCTACAGGTCTGGTACAGTCAGTGACGCTATGTAGCTAGTTCATGAATCCAGGACCACTCACAGAGAAATCTACAGGTCTGGTGCAGTCAGTGATGCTATGTAGCTGGTTCATGAATGCCAGGACCACTCACAGAGAAATCTACAGGTCTGGTGCAGTCAGTGATGCTATGTAGCTGGTTCATGAATGCCAGGACTACACCCAAAGAAATCTACAGGTCTGGCAGTCAGTGACGCTGTGTAGCTGGTTTATGAATGCCAGGACCACTCCCAAAGAAATCTACAGGTCTGGCAGTCAGTGACGCTACGTAGCTGGTTCATGAATGCCAGGCCCACTCACAAAGAAATCTACAGGTCTGGTGCAGTCAGTGACGCTATGTAGCTGGTTCATGAATGCCAGGACCACTCACAAAGAAATCTACAGGTCTGGCAGTCAGTGACGCTGTGTAGCTGGTTCATGAATGCCAGGACCACTCACAGAGAAATCTACAGGTCTGGTGCAGTCAGTGACACTATATAGCTGGTTCATGAATCCAGGACCACTCACAAAGAAATCTACAGGTCTGGTGCAGTCAGTGACACTGTGTAGCTGGTTCATGAATGCCAGGACCACTCACAAAGAAATCTACAGGTCTGGTGCAGTCAGTGACGTTATATAGTTGGTTCATGAATGCCAGGACCACTCCCAAAGAAATCAACAGGTCTGGCAGTCAGTGACGCTGTGTAGCTGGTTCATGAATGCCAGGACCACTCACAAAGAAATCTACAGGTCTGGTGCAGTCAGTGACACTGTGTAGCTGGTTCATGAATGCCAGGACTACTCCCAAAGAAATCTATAGGTCTGGTGCAGTCAGTGACGCCGTGTAGCTGGTTCATGAATGCCAGGACCACTCACAGAGAAATCTACAGGTCTGGTGCAGTCAGTGATGCTATGTAGCTGGTTCATGAATCCATGGCCACTCACAAAGAAATCTACAGGTCTGGCAGACTGAACATCACTATGCAGCTGATTCATGACTGTCTTGCAAGGCCACTGTTAAAGCAAGTTACAGGTCTGTCACAGTCAGCATCACAAAGCAAGTTACATGTCTGGTGCATTGAGCATTATTTTCCAGCTGATTTTTTGGTGGCTGGCAGGAAAGCACTGGATCTGGCACAGCAGATGTCACTATGCAGCTTATTTGTGAGTGGCCACAGTTACTGGTCTGGTACAGGGAGCATTATCATGCAGCTACTTTTAGAAATATTTTCCAAAAAAGTAAGAAAATAAAAATTGCAAATAACTATGTGATTGCATCTATTAAAAAGTAGGGAAATGCAACTTTAAAACAACTGGTGATGGATGCCCAGTCTTGCCTCTTGTACACCCCACCTGACCCAACTCTTTTTTATCCCCCCCTCAGCCCCCATCAGCCTGACTGGGCCCGCAGCCTCATAACCCATCTTCCCTGGGACTTACCTCACCCTCAATGTTCCTCCCTGTCTTACCCATAGGGTGGGGCCTTCAGAGGAACCCCCTGTTTTTTCCTTCTGTAGGATCTCTAACTCAGTTCTTCAGGGGATCGCCATGGTTGATAGTGTGGTGCCTATTGAGCACAGTGGGTGGCATCTTGTGGTAATCTGGCATTTTCCTTTTTCATCTCTCCACCCCGGGAGACATGGTATGCAATGACATCATGCTGATGTCTGCCATGCCTCCACAACCAAACTGGCTCAGGCTGCCATCCCCCAACTTCTGCCAGGGGCCAGTCAGGCACTAAGTGCCCCCCTCGAAGAAGGAGAGTAGTGCATCAGATGCTCTGTCCTCCTCCATCTGGCCAGCTCTACAACAGCCCAGGCTCACATCTGAACCCCAGTCATCAGTGTCGCGGGCGGTAGCTTTACTGCTGCACCGGGGGCTGCCCTGCTGACCCAACTCTTAAAAAGCCAACAATGGGTGCCCAGACCATTCACCGGTACCCCTTTATGCCTACTGCTGCACTTCTAAAACAACTGACAGTGGGTTCCTGGCCTTCACCAACTCAAAAGCCCTACCCTTCACCCCATCCACTGGCCAAGTTTCCCTTCTTACCCTCTTCCCCCATCACACAGAATAAACAAAACACCTTTGCCTGCCCTCTAGCATCCATACCAATCCCCCAACAGTGCCCACAATCATGAGTTCCATGTTGCAATTTCTCAGTATCCCTCTTCATGATTTCTGAATGTCCCACATCACATCATGATTCTTCAATGTTCCATTGAGCATGAATACATAGATACATATATGTGACAATAGAAAAGACTTGTGGTACATCCAGTGCTGGATTTTCAAAAGCACCCCCCCCCCTTCTGCATGCATGAGGAAAATCTTGTAGGTCTGCAAGGTTTTTCCACAGGTGCCATGTTTTCCATTGCAAAGTAATTTGCAACTGCCTCCATGATGTACAGCAGCTTGCAGCTGTGTTTTGGTGCAGCTGCAACAAAATGATATACCTGGTGATACCAGGCATGGCATCCCCCACAAGATGGGAGAGGCTTCCGGGATGCTGCTGACTGCCACAGTCTGACCCCTCCATGGCCTGGTAGGGCCCCCTGCTTTTCTCTAATAGCCAGCTCTTGTGTGTTTCACACAGAGTGTCATTGGGAGATGGAGGACAACCTGACTAGGCTAGTCCGATCCCCGTAGCTACCCCAGCTGTCCTTGTGATAATTCAGGATTGGTGCCAGTGTGGAGATCTTTTTCCACACCAGCAGCTACAGATTGGGACAGCCTCAAAACTCTTTGAAAATCCAACCCCCAGTCTGCATGTAAATTAGTTATTATTTGTGTGATGTCCCATGGCCTAATGCCTTGCAGGACTAGTTCTCTTCCCCTGGCACTACCTCTTTCAGCATTACCAGTTCCTTAAATATGTCCAACCCCATGCTGAACTCGTTGATTGCCCCTGCCACCACCACTCTCTCAGGTGGCTGATTCCACTGCTTTACCACTCTCTTAGTAAAAAAGAACTTCCTGATATCCCTCTTTGATGACCCTCCCCCAGTAGTTTTCAATCATGCCCTTTTGTAACTGCACTTTAATTTCTGGTAAACAGGTTTAAATTATCCACCTTGTTGATATCCGACAAAAACCTGTATGTTTCTATCAGATCCTGCTCCCCCCCCAATCTGGCCTACAGCAAGTATTTATTGAGGTTATGTTCAGTTTATTTTAGTGAGCCATAGGCTATTACTAGATAAAAATAATGCAACAAAGAACAGCAACACCTTTTCAAACATAGAAATTAAAACATTCATAATACAGTAAAGCATTTTATTAATATATTACTATACATTCAGAGACTACTCCCTATCTTCATTGTGCTACAATTATAAAAGGTGAATCACAGGTTACAAGATCTACTAGTAGTGTTGATACACAGAAATTATTTAATTCCTAGCTTATTCCATGTGCAATTTTTAGCTACCAAAAGTGCAAAAGAAGCAATAACGAACATCATGACTTCATTATTTGAATGTAAAAGCCAGGAAATCTTTGCATCATTATTATTCATATTTTATCAAACTAGTCTCAAGCCAGTGTTTTCTGGCAATCACATGGACTGGACAATCCAAGACATAGTGATTTATTACATGTGTCACTTGTTCTCCACATGGACAGCTAGTTATTCTTTCCATTCCCCACATAAGTAAGCTCCCATAAATAATCTGAGACTTCAGACAAGCAAGTTGCCTTCTAGGTTCTCAGTTTGTACAAAACACTACATATTATTCAATGGCACAGAATTATATAAGTTTTCCATATTCAATCAGAATACAGTATATAAGGAGGCAGTACAGGGTAGTGGTTAATAACACTGAGCTACAAACCTGGAAAACTGGGTTTGACTCCCACAGCCTCAACTTGCATACTCTGTGACTACGAGCAAGTTACTTAACTTCCCTGTGCTCCCAGGAAGCACCTGGAAACAAGCATCAGCTTAATGTGTCTTTCTTGGCCAAAAATTGTAAACAAACATAAAAAAAAAAGAGCCTGCAATCCTCGCCAGATCTAATGGCATATCTACAGTAAGTCTTTTATCCTCATTATTGCCAGATTACAGAAATAGACCAATTCCAAACCATTGGTATCGTCAAAATCAAATTAACAATTATAAGCCTAATCATTTAAGCTTTAGGTTTAAAGTTCCTAGCCATCCATAGCCCACTTTGTTATCTAAATATCAACTTATAGGCCTGTATTTTTAAAGAGTTGCAACAGACGCAGCAGCAAGTTGCCTGACTTATGCATCACAAATTGCAGATTTGGTTGCATCACAAGGGTATGCTACTATCAGAAGATTGTTGTGCCACAATCTGCTATGCCCACACTTGCATCTAGTTTAGTGGCTCAAACTGATGCAGAAGTGATGTAATTATGGCGCAGCCCACAAATATGCTGTAACTGCCACAATTATGAAGCAAGTGTAACCGTCGGTTTGGACACAGCGATGAACATACAGTGCTATTATATGTTACATCCGCATGATGCAAATTTGTGTATCTTGATGCAACTGTTATTTCTGAACACTTTTGAAAATACAACCCATTGCCTCTTTCCAAATCATTTTAAGTATTCTGTCATCAGGCATTAGCATCAAGTGTCACTAGTGTGTCAGGGCTGCTATCTGTGCAAGAGAGGAGAGTAACCACATGCATGTGTCTGCCTACAAATGTGCCCCTGGCATAACATTTAGAAGGCATATCATACATCTTAAAAATTGATTTTGCAGCCTATCAAGCCCACGCCACTTTTCATCTGAAACCCAGACTTCTGCACCCTAAAGATTACTGGCCTAGATATTCCAAATTCCCCTGCAAACTTTCACAAGTGCCTGCGCTGTGCATCTGAGATGTGCCAGCCAAAAATAATAAGATATTCAGCTGATGCACCATGAGATGCACTCATGCATGTCTGGCTGAATATCCTGAAATGCTTGATCGTGCAGTGAGAGATGCATGGTGCAGCAGGTGACCTGAGTCTTATGTGGAGCATGGGGACATGCGCGTTGCAAACTGCTTGCACAGTGTGCAAAACTGCAATATTCAGCCAGGATATGCAAATTACCTCATTGCACATTCCAAGCCCATTTCCCACATTTGCATCACATTACTGGAATGTATTCAGGCCATTTGCATACCCTGGGCATGCTCAGTTCCAGCTTTGCAGGGCTGACCCATCACTACACAAAGATGAACAGGAGGTATTGCAGCCTAGCAGGGAGGTGTGATGAAAGGTATGTGTGTGGGTGGGTGTACTGCATTGGCCTGGATACAGTGCTATTACCCATAGCCATGCACAGTGAAGCACAAAGAACTGGCATTGACCACTAGCTGTAGTACACTCCTCTTGTAATGTTCTGTCACCAAACTCTGACAACACAGCACAGCACAGCGACACATGGAGGGATACTCACACCTGGTTGACTAGCTCCCCATAACCATGTATAGGGTCAGACAGGGGTATGGGGGCACACCTGGACAGTGGCCACTGGGTTACCTGGATGTGCAACAGGGGTGGGCACAGGGTGATGCAGGCTGCTAGGGCTACCACATGTATGTGAAACCCCAGCTCCATATGCTGTATAACATCACCTGCAGTGCCCCACGCCCCAGTATGGGAGGTACCTGGTGGACTCTGCGAGGGATGGCAGTGTGCAGAAAGTGACCGGCTGCAGGGTGGCTACATCCAGGGAGCAGTGTGGGGTGTTGCTCCCCAGATGGTGCCGGTGGCTCAGGGTTCATTCATCCTGGCATGGCTGCTATGTGTGGGTGCCTGGAACATATCCTGCTGCACCTTCAGACAGCCTGCCTGCAGTTCTGTGGCCTGCCTGTGGGTGGCTGGCCATTTAGGCATGCTTATTCCATGCCCAACTTTGGGCAGCTCATCTCTGAGATGCACTGTAGCTGCGCCGCACATTTCAGCTGAATATAGTATGTGCAGCACATTCATGGGAACGCCCCCGCTACATGCAATGCATACATTATGGATGTGCGATGGTACATCCGGAGTTGCACGATTTAGCTCTCCTTTGAATATCATAGTTCTGCCCATCGTCCGGGATGCGCAGTGCATCTCCACTTTGTGCCATGCATCTGCTTTGAATATATAGGCCACTATTTTTAACTTTTTCTTCAACAATATTCATTGTTAATTAAATGAGTTACCACAATATTTGTGTGCAGAACTATTTATCCCAGCCAATTCTTGACACTAGACTTTTTTTTTTGATATTTCCCAGTGTTAATGTCAAACTCCATAATTTCAAAAATTCACTCCTAGATATCTATAAATTTTCACAACTAGTAACTGATGTTCTTCTTAGGTACCGTGATTGACTCATTCTATTATATTTGCCAAATGCTAGAATTTTTTAATTTTTCTCTATTAATGTTGAGTTTTTGAACAAAAATTAACTTGTAAAAAAGGTTAAACCCCTTTGTAGCCCTATAGTAGTAAATGAGAGGAGAACTGCATTAGAAGCATATAGTAATAATGGAATTTCTGCTTGGGCAATCTTTGGTGGAAAACTGTTTTTATAATGCATCAGATTAGTGATCTGATTTACACGGGCTTTAAACAAACAAGTTCTGGCAGAGCCACTACGGCTGTAAATGCATTAACTAGATAAGAGTGTTTCAAGGGCTTAAACATAAACATAAATTGCCATTGTATACACTAACTGAATCAAAGTATGGTACATTGAGAAAAGGCAGATATAAAAATAATGCCACTGGGCTCAGTTTTCAAAAGGTTATAACTGGTGTAACTTGACTTGCACCCAAAAAAATGGTGCAAGTAGCTAGTTACACCAGCAGATAGACATACAGTATTCTGCAAAGCAACCTGTGACATGCTGCAGGCTGCTTGCACTAAAGTGGACTTATGCCACCAGTTATGCCTTAAACCCCATGCGACTTGGCGCTAGGGGGTTTACTGCAGCAGTTGTGCCCTGTTCTAGAAGGGCAGCAACTGAGTCTTCCAGGGCGTTATTCTACAACAACCCTGGGAGAAATACGCCAATGTAAGTTACACCAGCATATAGCTGGTGTAACTGTATGTATACCCCCACAGGTTGCCTGCATGTGTAATCCACCCATCCACCTGATGGTATGCCACCCTCATCCCCAACACTGCCCTGACCCCAACACACTAATGTCCTGCAGGACTAATTCTTCCCCCCCAATGCCGCAACCCAGACACAACATGGCAATGCCCTGTAGGGCTATCCATGCCCCCCAATACCAAAAGGCCCCATAGGGCTGCAGCATGCCCCCGACCATCAGTATTTCTGAATCAGACCAGCAGGGCTACACACACATCCCCCAAGCCCTGATCCCCAATGCCAACTGCCTACAAATGGCTAATCCTGTTATACTGCGAAGATAAATACATAACCCAAACCTGTACTCCCTGGTAGTCTAGTGCTCCCTACCCCCCACCCAGAAGTGCCAGACCACCCTGCACCTTCCCTACCCAGCCGGCGACTAGCACAGTCCACCTCTCACCACTACAGCCAGCTGCGGACTGATTTCTAGCTCAGCACGTACTGTATATAGTACACACTCAGTGCATGAACTGTCATTCATTCACTGAGTGCGTACTAGATACAGTACACGCTGATATTGGGATCAGTCAGCACCTGGCCATGGTAGTAAGAGGTGGGCTGTGCCAGTCATCAGCTGGGTTGGGGGGGTGCCGGATGGTCTGGCACTGCCGGGTGGCTGTGAGGGGCCACTAGACTACCAGAGAATGTCTGGTATGCATATTGTACATACTGTACAGTACACAGATGACTTGGGGTGCCAGTCAGGATTCGAGGTGGGGGGATCCTTTGGGCACTTACGGTGGGTGGGGGAGTCCTCTAGCTCTGCTGGGCTCTGTCTGCTCTTTCTGGGGATCAGGGCATGGGGGGCACTTGCACCCTGCTAGACAGTGGTTGCGGCTTTTGATGAACTCACCAAGTACGCCCTCTGTTCGACATACCTAGCTAGATGTCGCAAGTCGCAGGACTTAACCGCTGGGAACCTACCCTATCTAGAATCAAGCGCAGAGTCCTGGCCACAACTGAGTTTGGTGCAAGTCACCTTTGGTGGTGACTTGTGCCATTCTTCTAGAATCGGCCCCACCATCTGTATTAGTTACCTATATGTTTCATATTTTATTCTATGCACTGTTATAGCAATCACTTCAACAGAACCGGGCCATCATATACATGAAGGTACTGTGCCTTAATTGCAAACACTGCTGAGACAACTATATGTTGTGACAAGGTGGAAGATAAACACAATGTTCAGACATGTTTGGGAAGACATTTGATGTGTTTAATTGATTTTTTGGGAGACTGTTATACAGTACACGCACACATATTTAGTAAAATATAATAAAGTGCATATACCCAAATGTCAATGTAAATCTTATACATTTCATTCCAAGTTGTTCCGTTAGAAGGAAGATCTTACTGTACAAGGCCTAAAAATGGGTGTTAGATAAAAGTAAACTGAGGTAGGTGTGTTATTGAGGGTATTGCATAGATTATCATTTATTGCTGCTCCACCCCAGGCACACACAATATGAAAATCAACAACCCCTTGATACGAAGCAACAGATATTAGTACAAGGGGCAGAAACAAGTAGGAGACTGAGTAAGTGGGTAGACAATCATGAGTATGGTAAGTCAAATAACATTTCAAAAAGTCTTACTATTAACATTCATGTTTTACAAATGCGCCTGCACAGTTGATAATTTTTGTGAAAAAATAACAATGGGAGTCATTCCACATATGTCCACAGGTACCACGCATGCAGGTGGAGGGATATGAGGCCCAGATGCACCAGTCTGCCCTGCTCCTGAGTCAGACTGTCATGGCTGAGAGGCAGAGGTACTGGGGATTTCCATCAATAGCTGTTGAAGCAGAGGGAACCAAATCTGATGAGGCCAAAGAGGAGCTGTTAGAATCATGTGAGCCCTTTTTCCTGTAGCTTCAGGAGAACCCTATGAAGCACTGGGAAGGGAGGAAAGGTGTACAAGAATCTCCCTGTCCAACAAAGAGACAGTGCATCTCACCAGAAAACACCACACCCAGGAACGAGCGAGCAAAAATTGGGTAGTTTTGCAATGGATGGGGAGACAAAGAGGTCTATCTCCAGCCAACCCCACAGGTCGAAAAAGCTTTCGGCCACCTCTTGATTTAGCTCCCATTCATGAGTCCTGACAGTGGTGTGGCTGTAACTGTCTGCCAGGATGTTGCTGATGCCTGGTATATTGACAGCAGTCAGGCAGAGGTCATGTTGGACTACCCAGTACCACACTCACATCACCTCCCATCATAGAGGGTTTGAGTGAGTGCCTCCCTGTTTGTTCAGGTACCAGACCACAGACATATTGTTGGACTGAACCAAGAGTGTTCCCAGACATAGAAGAGGCTGGAAGGCCTGGAGGGCATACTGCACTGCCCTCATTTCTAACACATTGATGTGTAGAGACTCTTCCAGCTGAGACCATGTTCCCTGGGTCTGATGGTCTTTTGGTGGGCTCCCCAGCCTTGACATGAAGCATCCATTGTAAGGGTCATGGTAGGAGCAGGGGGTTGAAATGGGAACTCCCATTGAGAGACCAGACAACTCCTGCCACCAAAAAAGATAATTCTTCATGTACCCAGACACTAGGACCCTGTGGTCCAGGTTGTCCAGCTGCTGATCTCAATGGACATGAAAAGCTCATTGGGTCACCCTCACATGCAGCCTGGCTAGAGGAATTGTAGGTATCACAGCTGTCATCAGCCCAAGAAGATGGAGGATCAACCGGGCTGTGGTCCAGCATGAGTTGGCTACTAATCTGGCCTGTTCATGCAGAGTTTCCACTCTGTCTGATGGGAGTAAAGCCCTACCCTGGACCGTATCAAGCACCGCCCCCAAATGAATTGTAGGTGCTGGGAGGGGAGAGGTTGGACTTGGGATAGTTGACTGTTATTCCAAGTCTGGAAAAGAGGTACAGGGTGAAGGAGAGGGACTCCCTCAGACTGCTCTGTGATGGAACTGACAGAAGCCAGTCATCCAGATACAGGCACAGTTAGATCCCTCTGCTGCATAGGTCCACAACCACCACTGCTAGGTACTTGGTAAAAACCCATGGTGCCAAGGATAGGACCAAAGGGAAAGCCTTGAACTGGTAATGTTCCCCCTGGAAGGCAAACTGAAGAAAGCAGTGGTGGGTCTAGAAGACAGGGATGTGCAGATAAGCATCCTGCATGTCCAGTGCACAAAGCCAATGGCCCTTGTGGAGCAGGGATAGAAGTCCCTGGATGGTGAGCATGCAGAACCTCTTGTACTCTACTTACAGGTTAAGCATGCTGAGGTCCAAGATGGGTCTTAGGTCACTCATCTTTTTGGGCACTAGGAAGAAATGAAAGTAGTACCCTCTTCCTATCTGTGCTGGAGTCATGGGCTGTATGGCTGACTTTTGCAGAAGAGCCTGGATCTCTTCCTCTATCAGAGACAGGTGCCTTGGAGGATAATGAAAGAGGCCTGGGTGGTTCTCCGGAGGCCTGTCTAGGAACTCTGTGGTGTGACCTCTTACTATGAACTAAAAAAACAAAAGTCCATGGTTATCTCCTGTGACCCCAGAAGGTGGAGGGAAAATCTCCCCCCGGTTTTCCCTAGAGGATCTGGAGGAGGCAGAGAGGGTTCCCCCATGAGTCAGGAGGCAGAGGGGAGGGAGCCAGAAATTTCTCTAGTGGGCTTCTTGGACTTGGCAGGGGGAGTAGGGATTCCTGGTGCTGGATACCAGCACTTGGTCTGGCGTTTGACAGTGGCCTTTTTGGTCTGGCATCTCTGTTGCTGACGAAAAGGCTGTTTGCTTTTGTAACCCCCACAGTACATGAAGCGGACATCACAGAGGGATTTACTGCAGCCCTGCAATTCAGTGATAATATCCTTGGCATCAACTCTCAATAACACGGATCCCCTGAAAGGGGCATCCAGGATGGAGATCTGGAGGTCTTGTGCCAGGCCAGCAATCCTGAGCCACGAATGTCGCCTAATGTAGACAGCAGTGACTGTGATGTGAGCAACTGAGTCTACTGTGTCATAAGTGGCTCGGAGGGCATGAAGACAGGAGATTTTAGCTCTTCTTATTGTCTTGGCAATCTTGGCCTTAAGCTCCTGGTCCTGGATAGCTTCCAGCATGGACTCGAGTGAGGCCAGGGGAGAATTTCTGATAGGAAACTATATGAGCCACATAATTAAGGGACCTGAGGGTGCAAGTGGAGGAGGAATGGATCCTGTGACCGCAATTGTCCACCTGCTTAGACTCGTTATCAGAAGGAGACATGCTCAAATGTTTAGGTTTAGAGGACTGGTCATGGGCAGCCGTGATAACAACCAAGTCTGCATTAGAATGGCTAGTAAGGTGTGAGACCCCATCTTGGGGGGGTACATCCTGTCTGCCTTTTTTTAAATAGCCAGAATGGAGGAAGACTGTTGCCAGATAGTGGATGTCAGGTCTTCATTGGGCCCAATCCAAGACAGTATGGAAAAGGAGCTCCTTTCCAACCCCTAGATCAGTGGATTCCCACCCTTCCATAGAAGGCTCCTCTAGGGGTCGGAAAGGAGGCGGGAGTAGAGGCTGCAACTGGTTTCCGACAATCAAGCTCCGAGGCTAGCTGAGTCCTGGCCTTCTGAATCAGGGTCTGAAACACTGCCTGGATAGACATAGAAACATAGAAGTTGATGGCAGATAAGGACCGCTAGCCCATCCAGTCTGCCCATTTCTTTTTCTGTCTTATGAATGTGCCATTGGCCTTTGCTCTGTCAATGGCCTATCTATTCATACTCATCTGTATTGCTTCCCTATGCCTATCCAATGCCTGTTTGAAGCTCTGCACTGTATTCATATCCACCACTTCCTGAGGCAGGTCATTCCATGCATCCATCACCCTTTCTGTGAAAAAGAACTTCCTCACATTACCCCTTAATCTGCCTCCCTCTAATCTCATGCTATGTCCTCTTGTCCTGCTGTTTTTCTTATATTGAAACATGTTATACTCTTCCACCTTGTTAATGCCTTTAGGGTGTTTGAATGTTTCAATCATATCAGCTCCCTCTCTCCTTTGCTCTAAGGTATACATATTGAGCTCTGTTAATCTGTCCTCATATGTTTTCTGATGCAGTCCCTGCACCATTTTGGTTGCCCTTCTCTGGACTGCCTCAATTTGGTAAATGTCCTTGTGAAGGTGTGGCCTCCAGTACTGCACACAGAACTCCAGAAGAGGCCTAACCAGTGTCTTGTAAAGAGGGATTATTACCTCCCTCTTCCGACTTGTGATACCCCTACTAATACACCCTAACATCCCCCTAGCCTTACCTACTGCTTTAGTGGTCTGCTTGGATGATTTCATGTCATTGGTGATGATGATGCCCAATTCTCTTTCTTCCCATGTGACTGCCAGCAACTCCCCTCCCAGCCTATAGGTGACTTCCGGGTTTCTTCTCCCTATGTGCATCATCTTGCACTTCTTTGCGTTAAACCACAGTTGCCACTCTTTTGACCATTTTGCTAGTTTATCCAGACCTCTTCTCATTCTGCCCACCCCATCTGGATCAACTACTCTGTTGCAGATTGTGGTGTCATCTGCAAACAGACAAACCTTACCCTCCAGTCCATCTGCAATGTCAGTGATGAAGATATTGAAGAGGACTGGCCCCAGGAGTGATCCCTGGGGTACCCCACTTGTGACTTGCATCTCTTCTGACTGTATACCATTTACCACCACTCTCTGTTTTCTGCCTGTCAACCAGTTTTCCACCCAGTTGACCAACTTCTGACCCACTCAAGCCTACCCAGCTTATTAATCAATCTTCTATGTGAAACAGTATTGAAAGCTTTGTTGAAGTCGAGGTAGGTGACATCAGCTGCTTCCCCATGGTCCACCTCTCTGGTTACTCAGTCAAAGAAATCTATGAGATTACTTTGACAGGACCTTCCTTTTCTAAACCCTTGCTGTCTTGGATCCTGTGCTCCTATGGATTCCAGGTGTTGCACTATCCTTTCCTTAAGGAGTGCCTCCATAATCTTGCCCACTACTGACGTAAAACTGACTGGTCTATAGTTCTCTGCCTCCTCTCTGCTACCACTCTTGTGGAGCAGGATCACATGAGCCCTTCTCCAGTTTTCTGGGCCCTCTCCTGTGCTCAGAGACTCACTAAGCAGTTCTGATAATGGCTCTGCTAGTTCCACCCTTAGCTCCTTTTGTACCCTGGGATGTATGCCACCAGGTCCCATTGCCTTGTCCACCCTGAGCTTATCAAGCTCTTGTAGGACCCTTTCTTTGTGAATGGACTAGTGTATACCTTCCTCCCCCCATGTCCATGATGCTGAGCTGTGGACCCTCCCCTACCTTCTCTTCAGTAAATACTGAGCAGAAGTATCTATTTAGGATAGATGCTTTTACATGGTCCTCCTCTTCACATGCCCCCTTATCCCCTTTGATCTTAGCAATACCCCCTCTAGACTTTCTCCTTTCACTAATGTATCTATAGAAAGTCTTGTCACCTTCTTTTACTGTGTGTGCTAGTGTTTCCTCAGTTTGGGCCTTTGCCTGCCTTACTGCCTTCCCTTAGGGAAGTTTGATATGCCTCCCTATCTTCATCCTGCTGCATTCCCTTATATTTTGTGAAGACCAGCCTTTTTGCTCTGACCTTTTCTGCTACTGTTTTTGAGAACCAAAGTGGTTTCCTTCTTCTTTTGCACTTCCTTTTCTCTCTAACACAATGGGATGTTGCTTCAAGTATTTCATCCTTAATGTTTGCCCACTTTGCCTGTACCCCCTCACCTGTATTTCTTTTTGCCAGGGCTAGCTTAACTCTGTTGGCCATCTTATCAAAGTCAGCTCCTCTGAAGTCCCATATTTTTGCCTTGGAATGGGATGATTTAGTTCTAGTGGCCAAATTGAACGATACCATGTGATGGTCACTGGCCCCCAGGTGACCTTCTACCTGGAGACCTGTGATCCCTTCCCTGTTAGTCAGTACTAGATCTAGGATAGCCCTGTCTCTTGTGGGTTGCTGTACCAGTTGTTTGAGGCTCTCCCCCTGCAGGGAATCCACCATATGTCTAGTTCTGGCAGATGTTCTTGCTGGTATTGACCAAACGGTCTCTGGCATGTTGAAGTCTCCCATTATCAGAACCTCCCCTTTAGCTGTCATGTTTTGTATATCTTCTAACATTAATGTGTCTATCTCCTTCCCTGGTCTGGAGGCCTGTACACAACCTCAGTTTGTATGGTTGTCCCATTTCCTGTTTCCAGGCTGACCCACAGTTCTTCTGTCTCCTTATGTGTATTCTGAATTTCTGAAGCTTTGATATTTTCATTGACATAAAGGGCCACCCCCCCTTTTTGCACCTCAGTTTCTTCTGAACAGTACATAGCCAGGTACTGAAGTCTCCCAAGTGTGGTTACTGGTAATCCATGTCTCGCTAATGGCTACCAAGTCCAGTTTAGCCTCTGTCATTATTGCCTGCAGGTCTGGGATCTTGTTTCCAAGACTGTAAGCATTTGTGTACATGATTTTCCATTGGCCAGATTTCGGTGTGTTAGTTGTTGGGTGAGGTCTGGCATTTCCCCTGTGCGTCATATGGGGAGCCGGACCTTTTTCCTTACCTGGTAATGCAAATGAACTACAAACATGCTGAACTCCTGTTTGACCACTAGCTGAGGGGGGAGGGGTGTTCTTCCATTCGACGTATGGGGTGCTGCACCCGTCTCCCCATTTGCTAGTTTAGTCTCAGGCTGCTGTGGAGGCTGTGCCTGAAGCTGAGGAGGAGGTGGTGGAAGAGGAGGCTGGTATACTGGATAGCCCTGCATCTGATACTGAGGGTATCCATGAGCCTGATAGGAGTATGGAAAGCCAGTATAAGCATACCCTTGATTAGACATAGCCCGGTGTCTGGTACCCTGGTACATAATGTGGTTGATGATCAGGCGTCGGATACCCCAGCAAAGGGTACATTGAGTATTGTGGGGTTGGATAGCCTGGAACATTGCCCATAGGTCCAGCAAGAAGTGGAGCTGAAGGCCCGGCAGGAGGTCCAGAAGGACCAGGCATCAGCCCAGTAGGGACATTCAAAGTGGCTGGCATTGGATCAGGTACAGGAATATCCAGCACTGGAAGATTCAGCATCTGGGGGCCTGACAAAAGGCAGTCCAGCATTTGAGGAATGGCCAGAGTGCCAGACATACCCTGACATGGTGAAGGGTTACCTGGTGAAGGGTCACTTGACACTGGGGTGTGAGTAGAACCTGATGGAACACCCACTGTCATCTGGGGAGCCAAAGTCCAAGATGGCAGAACCTGGTTGTCCAAGAGGGCTTTGGTTGAGGAGGTCCCAATGGAAGATCCCCAGAGGGATTAACAATAGGCCCAGTGGATGAACCAGGAAGTGACTGACCTGGTGAAGGAGGAGGAACCACCAAATTAGTGCCCACCTCCGGCTCTTGATCTTCAGGCAAGCCCAGAGGGTCTGGTTGGGTCAGTGGGAGTGAGGAACACTGTAAAGACTTCTTGCTTGTCCGGCAACTGGCTCAACTTGATGGTGAGGGTATCCTGCAAACCTGACAGGAGAGTCTCAGCTGTGCAGTCCCCAGAAGAACCAGAGAGTGACTTATCAGCCATGGCCATGCAGACATGAAAAGAGCTAATGTCTGACTTAGCAGCTGGGGCCATGCAGACAACAGCAGAGCTGGAGTCCAGCTTACCGGCTGTGACCGTGCTCTCTTTGGTGGGGCTAGGGAGTGACTTATTGACCTGGCTGCTGGCAATAGACCCTGAAAAAGATATGGGGCTAAGGAGCACAATAGGGGTTTCATCATCCAAGAGGGGCCCCAACTGCACCGTGAGGAAAGCAGGCAGGGAGGCCGTGGTCTGATCCACTAGAGTGGTAGGAGACCTGTCAGTAGGAATACTTACCAAAGTGGAGGCCCCACCAGTGTCAGTGGGGCCTGATGGTCAACACCAAGTGGATGGAGATCTATCCTGGTCTCAGTGCCTGTCCTTGCCCTTTTTCTTCTTTTTGGGTTCTGGCATTGGAGAAGAAGATTTTTCCAGCAAATTCTGCAGCTCTTTTTCCATCAAAGCTAAGCACTTCTCCAGCAAGTGGGCTTTGAGCTTTTTCTGGTACCTATTCTGTGTGGCCTGGTTGAAGGATTGGCAGGGTGCACAGTCCTTGACCTGATGGTTGGGGCATAGTCAGATCATGCTGCAGGAATGCTCATCTGCATGCAGGATCTGGGTGCCGCAGGACATGCACTTCTTCTTTTCGATGCATCACCCAACTGTTCATGTTCCTGAATTTTACCTCCAACTATATCCCATGCTGTAAATTTGTCACTGTTATTTATTTGCTTATCCTTTATTCTGTACATCCCTCAAGATCTCTGTATTAGACATATTTATGTCAGACCTGTTTATACTGTATTTTACTATGTAATTGTTTGAGCTTGTGTTCTATTCTCTTTTTATGCTTAACTGGACATTTGTGTAAATGGGCATTTTTGCTCACATACCTTTCAGTATAAAATAAAAACTGATTGATTAACAACTGGACTGGCAGACCTGAATCACAGCAGTTCTGTAAAAATCCAAACTGGCCATACTGGGTGCAACTTGCACAAATACTGCTGGTCCGGTCACTCTGGCATCACTGTTCAGTCTGACTTTTACATATCTGGTCCACTCCTGGAAGTCTGTTTTTCAACTCTTTCTTGGCGTGGTTGAAAATGGAGCCATCAGAACCTGACCTTATAGGTAAAAGCCAGACCAGATCATCTGGAGTGAGTGGATCAGCAATATTTGCACAAGCTGTGCCCAGTCCAGATTTTACATCTCTGGTACAGATCTGGTGATCTGGTTTTAACCCATACCCTACTGCATGTAGCTTAGTGACATACTGTACAGATGGATGCAAAGTCTAACCCATTGAAGGTTGAAGTTTCAGAAAACCATATGCTAAAAATACAAAGACTCACTCAATTCTTGATGATCCCCCACCCCCAAGTCACACTTAGTCCTCTACCAAAGTCATGCTCAAATATTGGTGCCACTACATCCACACTTTTAAGCTTTTAATGCCATCATGCCTCTGCTGCTGCCATGAGCTCCCCCATCCACGAAGTCCCATTCTGCCTGTGGCAGCCCCCCCAAAACCAGGTAATTTTCCAGGGAGCAGCTCTTTACACCACATCAGCTAAATTATTGCTAAACTCCTTATTTTTAAAGATTTTATTGAGAAATGTTTCTCTTGGTATATCTATGGTCAGGAAAAATGAATTTGTAAAAGAAACTAAAGCCATTTATCAGTTCATTTAATCACAATACATAGGGGATACATAATAGGCAGGAGTATGATATGGAAAATATTTTCACTCCTGCAGCGTGATCTCTGGATACTCGTGAGTGGCGAAGCCATGAACGAGAGTATCCAGAGGTCACTCTGCAGGAGTGAAAATATTTTCCATAGCACAAGACTGCACATAATGTATGTTGTTTACACACTAGGGATTGGATGATATGTTATATTCTACTTAATTTCTGTGTTTTTTGTCATTTCTTAGTGTGTGGTTTGTGTTATTTTTATTTGGTAGTTCTCATTTAGAAATCTCTTCTGCTGAATTGAAAAACAGTTTGCCTTTTTAGTTTGGTTAAAATGGTAACTGCTGTATTTTTCTGTGCTCTGCGTAGTGTTCTGCTCCTTTCTGTGTGAATGTGCTGTGTTTAGTGCTCATCTCCTCCTTTCTGTGTGAAATGTAATGCTGGAATGCTGCTCCAGGGAATGGTGAAGAAGAGAGCAGCAGGTGACTAATGGGGTAGCAAGAGTGGCTTATTTTATGACGAGGTAAGCACAGTGGCTTTATTTAAGCAATAATGCATGACAGGGTGTGTGTTGTGCTGGGATAATGTCACACCTGAGGTGATTAGGCATGAGGCTGCATCCCAAGTGTGACTAATCACCCCAGAAGTGACGTTATCCCAGCACAACACACACCCTGGAGTGCATTATTGCTATTATACAATGGCTCGTTTGTAGCTGGAAAAAACCTTTAAAAGTGCATTTTTTTACAGTTTTTTACTTTATTTATCACTGTGGAGGAGTATGAAGGAGAAAAATAGTTCTGTTTTAGCCAGTAGGTGGTGCTGTTGTTAAGTGAGTGGCTTTGTCTGTTGAAATGTATGCCCCACACATACACTTTTCTCTTCGTTTTGTAGGTCTCCTCACAACTTTTGTTTTTTTTTGTTGTTGTCCTCTCAGTGCCTTCTCAGATTTTATTTTGTTTTTTAGCAGAAAGTACGTTAATTTAAACAGTTCATGTAGTGCGGCTGTGAATGAGAAGCACCTTATTGATCTGTCCTCGAGCTTTCAGGATCGCGGTTTCAATGAGGAAGTGAAATCGGCCGTTGCGTTTCTTTTAATGTGTAGTGAAATGGATCGAAAAGAAGCTTAGAAGTGTGTTTCTGAATAATTGGGTGGGTCATTTTGTTTTCAGCTTGTTGTCCTCAGAGTGAGTGAACAAGGAATCTGGTACACACTGCGCGCTGTTCACTGAAGCTGCTCGGTTGTGGGGGGGGGGACTGTCATGAAAATTAATATTTTTTTTATTTTTTACATGAACTTTCTTGCAGCAGGAAACAACACTGGTGTTTGGAGGCCGGGGGACACTGATGGGTTTACTGTTTATTCAGCTTGTGTGTGTGGTTCAAATGCTGGCGTGGAGAGCAGATCACAGGAGCAGGCTCAGTGATTTTAATAATGGCAGATGCGGTCATTTGTGTGCTGGGACTAGACCCGTGATGTTGTACTGGGATAACATCACAGGTCCAGTCCCAGTCTGACTAATTAGAGTTCAGGAAATTTTTTGCCATTGTATAATTTTTTTTATCACACTCTGCTGAAGTAGGCTGCTAAGTTAATCTCATGGTGGTGATTTTATGCTGAAATAAAGTATGGGATATCATCTCACCCCTATTATATAAAGCATGTTATGAACTGATCAAATTCTATGAGTAACCCAAGCCAAACAAAAATTAGACACACACATGCCTACCTATTTGCAAGTGAAGGAAATGTGGTTACTATCATTCAGTTGTACAACACCTATAGTCACAAATTGCAGGTTAAGAACATTCAGTACAGGGTTTTATTTAACTCCAAAAATTGATTAGCGTTTTGCTCCTAAAAGTGCTAAAACCTTGTGTAAATGCACAACACTTGCCTCACTGTGTTTAACAAACATAACACTTCTAGAAAACCTATATAAATACTTTCTGTACAGTTAGCATTGTCCCAAGAAAAAAATGGTAATCAATTATTTAACACCCTGCAGTAGAATATAAACAGTAGCCCAGAACTGCCTGCCTGAGAAAATGAAGTTGGTGTATTATTTGGAAATAGGCATCACTGGGACTCTTTGCTATGGACTGTCCTGCAAAGTAGCAGAATGACTGCTCTTAGGGTGATGGTGTCAAATGGCTTAATGAGGGCACAGCAGAGCTTATTTGTTATGTAGAAAGTTCCAGGGAGTGTTTAAACCATTCTACTTCCAATAGCTTTCTATAATGTCTGTACTATCCATTGGTAATCTGACACAGAATGACTGTCAGAAGACAATGACTTAACTTTCTGTGGGCTCAATTAACTCCTCAAGCGAGAGGAAAAATAGTGCTATACAGCTTCCTATACACACACACAGGCAGCGTAGTAATGAGGCTTTAGTAGAAGAATCTATTTTTTTTGTTTAAATCTTTTAATAAGATTTTACACATGTAAAAACAGTTACAGACATTGTAAAAACACAGACTATATACACTTAAAACTTTACTATTTACATAGGTCCACATATATGAAATAAATCATGTTCTCTTGTCCATTACAATTACTCTATAGCTTTTTGTTCATTTCATAAACTTGGATTTAAATTTATATGCCACATATACCCTTATTCTCTTTACACTATTCGTTGTTGATCCCTCCATTTATATCTTAGGTCCCCATCTGTAAGATCACTGCTTCTTCCACAGTTAGTGTTGCCAGGAAGAGGCTCCATATAGACAAGAAAGTCTCTATTCTACCTCTAACCTGATAGGACCTCTTTTTCATTACCAAAGCCCCTATAGTCAGAGCGCGCCACTGCTCAATGGAAGGGTCTCTTGCTGACACCTGGGTGTTCAAGATGGTCTGCCTGGCCTGTGAAAGTAGCACCCTAACTCATTTTCTATGTAGGGACCATTCCTCTCCCCCTCCCATCTCTATGCCAAAGAGAAGGTCAATTGGATTGAGAGGTATGTTCGACCCCATATTCCCACTCATGGTCTGTGCTATCTTTTTCCAAAATGTTTGTAATCTGGGACAAGCCCAAAAACAGTGGAAGTATGTACCCCTCTGTTCTTTGCACCTGTTACAAATATCAGACACTTCCGGCTGGCATCTGTGTAGGACCACTGGGGGACAGTAGAGCCTATGTATAAATTTATAAGCTGATTCTTTATATTTATTTGACAACAATAGGCCCATATGTATTTCTAAAATGATTCCACAGTTGTAGTCAGAAATTGAGAGACCTAGGTCCTTTTCCCATAGACCCTTGGTATTACTTGTCCTATCTCAAAGATTGTCTTGGATTATATGGGCCATAGTCCCCACCATACCCTTGGAGTCCCTCCTGGCTCTGAAAATCAGGGCCTCTGCCTGTTCCAATGAAGATGTCTGTGGTCCCTGCTTCCTTATCTGTTTACAGTAATCCCTGGCCTGGAATAATCTAAACAAATGATTATTTAGTACCCCTCTGTTCTCCTTAAGATCCTGGAAAGAGCATATGTCCTTCCCCCTAAGAAGGTCACCTATACATTGCACCCCTCTAGTGTTCCATTCCTCAAATCCTGGGTCTACCAGTCCTGGGTGAAAGAAGTGGTTCTCACATAATGGCAGGAGCATTGTTTCTGCCTCTGAACTTCCCAGATCTTTCTTATTCTGTGCCCAGCTCTCCAATACCATTAGCACTAGGGGATTTATCTGAGCCTGAGCTACATATGCTTTCTTTCCTCCTCTAGCTAAATATGGCAAAAGCCTGCCCTGGGCCTCCATTTCTTCCAGGTCTATCCAGCTGGCTGCTTCAGGTTTGGCATCCTAGTCATTGACAATTCGCATTTGCACAGCCAGATAATAGCTCTTCATGTCAGGAAAATTTAATCCCCCTTTGTATGTGCCTTTAGCCTGCCCAAGCTGATTCTAGCATTTTTCCCTTGCCATAAAAATTCAGAGAAGCCCCTTTCCAGCTCTCTTATTCAGGCCCATTGGGAGCATCTGCAGCAGGTAGAGGATCCTTGGTAAAATATTCATCTTTATTAAATTCATTCACTCCATCCAAGACAGCGGCAATGCTCTCCACTTCCTCATTTCTGCTACAATGCCCACAGTCAGTGGACTATAATTCAAGCCATAAAGTTCCAGGATAGTCTTTCCAGTATTTACCCCCAGGTATTTAAAGGATGAACTGACTTCCCTCAAACCCCATGACTTCTTCCCTCTTACCATCCCCTTCCCCAGATACATTATCTCCGACTTATCTAGGTTTATCTTATAACCTGAGAAGGTAGCGAACTCCTCTACGAGTTCTAATAGAGGGGGAATGGAGTTCTCTGGGTCACTTAGATACAAGATCATGTCATCCGCATAAAGTGAAAATTTGTGTTGTTTGTCTCCCAAACCCCCTATTCCTTTAATATGTGGATTTTGTCTCATGGCTATGGCCAGAGGTTCAATTGCCAAATCAAATAATAGTGAGGAAACATAGAAACATAGAATTCGATGGCAGATAAGGACCGCTTGGCCCACCCAGTCTTCCCATTTCCCTACCTAATGGATAAGCTGCAGATCCTAGTTAACCAGCAGCCTACTTCTTCCTACCCCCCACCCCCTAGAATGGCCTTATGACTGTCCCATGCATGCTTGAATTCCACCACTGATTTTGACTCCACAACCTCCTCCAGAAGGCCGTTCCATGCATCCACAACCCTCTGTGAAAAATACTTCCTAAATTACCTCTGAGCCGCCCCATCTATCTTCAAATTGTGCCTTCTTGCTCTTGCACACCTCTTTTTGAAAGATGCTACCCTCTTGGACTTTGTTGATTCCCTTGAGGTACTTGAATGTTTCTATCATGTCCCCCCCTCCTCCTTCTCGAGGCTACACATAAGTCTTTTTGTTTCCTCTTCATATGTCTTCTGGTGCCTAATTCTGCACCATTTTAGTTGCTCTCCTTTGGACAGCTTCCATCCTGTCTATGTCTTTATGAGATTGGGTCTCCAGAACTGCACACAGTACTCCAGATGGAGTCTCACCAGCTGTCTGTACAGAGGATAATAACTTCCTGTTTTCTACTGGTGATGCCTCCCATGCATCCCAGTATTCCCCAACCTCCTTGCTGCCCTCTCACATTGCTTGCCCACCTTCGGTCATCTGATATGACTACCCCAGGTCCCTTTCCATTTTTGTTGTTGTTAGTATCTCACCCCCACTGTGTACTCTTCCCTGGTTTTGTTTCCCAGGAGCATTACCTGCACTTCTTAGCATTGAATCTAAGCTGCCATACGTTTGACCATTCCTCTAACCTTGCCAAGTCCCTTCTCATCCTTTCCACCCCACCCTGTGCATCAACTCTGTTGCAGATCTTTGTGTCATCTGCAAAGAGACATACTTTTCCTTCCAGTCCCTCTGCAATGTCGCTTATAAAGACATTGAAGAGGACCGGTCCTAATACTGAACCCTGCGATACCCCACTAGAAACCCTCCTTTCTTCTGAGTGGACTCCATTTACTATTACTCTCTGTGTCCTATTCTCCAGCCAATTCTTTACTCAGGCTGTCATCTTGGGACCCACTCCCAGGCTGGCTAACTTGTATATTAATCTGTTGTGTGGGACTGTGTCAAATGCCTTGCTAAAGTCTAGGTAGGCCATGTCCACAGCCCCTCCCTGATCTACTACTTTGGTCACCCAGGCAAAGAAATCTATCAGATTCATCTGGCATGACCTTCCGACTCTGAATCCATGCTGCCTAGGGCCCTGTGCCCCTCTGGCCTCTAGATACTTGACAATTCTTTCCTTCAGAAGTGATTCCATCATTTTCCCTATCACTGAGGTTAAACTAACAGGTCTGTAGTTTCCTGCTTCTGCCTTGCTCCCACTTTTGTGAAGGGGAATCACATCTGCCCTCCTCCAGTCCTCGGGTACCACTCCCTCCTCCCATGACTTGTTAAAAGGGTAGTCAGTGGTGTCACTAGTTCTACCCTTAGTTCCCTTTAGAATTCTGGGATGAATCCCATCAGGTCTCATTGCTTTGTCCACCTTTCAGTTTTAAGAGTTCTTTCAGAACTCTTCCTCTGTAATGGGCTGGTATCAACTTCTGTATCCAGAGTGTTTCTACTGTTTGTTTTAGGTACCTCCCCTTCATTTATAAATACTGAGCAAAATATTTGTTTAGTATCTCTGCCTTTTCACGGTCTCCTCTGCCCACCCTCCTCCCCTTTATTAAGCCTCACTATCTCTCCCTTGGTCTTCCTTCGTCCCTGATGTACCTATAAAAGGTTTTATCCCCTTCTTAACTGAGTTGGCTATCTTTTCCTCGGTTTGGGCCTTTGCTGTTCTGACTGCCTTCCCAGCCTCCTTTGCTCTAACTGATACAGTTCTCTGTCCTGTTCCTTCTTACGATTCCTTGTACTTCCTGAATGCTTTCTTTTCTCTTGAACCTTCACTGCCACTTCCTTTGAGAACCATAGTGGTTTCTTACATCGCTTTGTTTTGTTTATTTGCTTCACACAAAGGCTCGTTACCTCTGTGATGGCAGTTTTATTATTCCCATTGTTCTTCCACCCCTCCTTCCTGCCCATTTGCTAGTGCATTCCTTAGGCACTCACCTATTTTGGCAAAGTCAGCCTCCTAAAGTCCAGTACTTTTGCCTTTGTGTGGCTTGACTCTATTGCTGTGTTTATTGTGAACCATACTGTTCAATGGTCGCTAGTTCCCAGATGGCTACCCACTTCTACATCTGTGATCCTCTTTCCATCTCCATTTGAGAGAACCAGGTCTAAGATTGCTCCCTCTCGAGTGGGCTCCAATACTAGTTGTCTAAGGCATGCCCCCTGTAGGGTATCTAGAATAACCCTACTCTTCGGAGTGGCTGCTGCAACTGCACTCCAGTTAACATCTGGCATATTCAGATCACCCATCAGCTATATCTCCCCTTTTTCTGCTATTCTAAGTATACTTTCTATCATTTCCTTGTCCATTTCCTCCCCCTGAGAAGGGGGTCTGTATACAACCCCTGTGCAGATTGTGGTGCCATTGCCTGTCCCCAAATTTACCCACAGTGCTTCTTCTCCTCCTCCCTGTTTACCTTTTTGTTCTGTTGCTTTTATTCCTTCCCTTATGTAGAGAGCTACTCCTCCTCCTCCTCTTTTACCCTCCCTGTCCCTCCTGTAGATAGTGTATCCTGGTATGTTTACGTCCCAGTCATGGTTTTGTGTGTACCATGTTTCTGTGACTGCCACAATATCCGGATGTTCCTCCTCCATCAAGGCCACTAATTCAGGAAGTATGTTACCCAGACTATGGGCATTGGTACTCATTGCTCTCCATTTTTTGATGGCTTTACCTTCTGTTGCAGCATCCCCCACTGACCTTTCTACCTCGGTCTTTTTCTCATTTAGTACCCTGTTTTGTAGGGAGAGGCTGGGATTTTCCTGCTGCTTATCAGTGCCTCCTTTGACTAGTTTAAAAGCTTGCAATGAAGCATTTAAACTGATTGCTCAAAAGACTTGTTCCCTTCCTGGACAGATGCAGACCATCCTGCCAGTATAGGCTGGTGTCCCTCCAGGTGGAACCCCAGTCCCCAGTGAAGCCAAACCCCTGTGCTCCACACCATTTTTTCAACCGTTCATTAAACTGCATGGTGCTAATTATCCTCGCTTCCCCCATGCCATTGACAGGCAGCATGTCTGAGCACCTCTGAGAAGCAGACACCCCTGCCTTGTCCCCCTAAACAAGGCAAACTGCTCTGAAAGCACCCCGTTGGCCAGCACCGCGGCCTGTGGAGATCCATACAGAGCCTCCACCATAGCAATAAATCTTTCACCCAGTCCAAATCTGTTCAGCACCTCAAAGAGGTATTCCCATTCAGTTCAGTCAAAAGGCTTCTCGGCATCCAGGGACAAAATCGCTGTCATCCCTGGATGCTGAGAAGAACAATGCACCACGTTTAAAACCTTCCTCACATTATGGTAGAAGTGCCTACCCTGTATAAAACCTGTTTGGTTTGAATGGATGGCTAGAACCTTAGTGTAAATCTTAGCATCTACATTCAACAGGGATATAGACTGATATGCAGCACAATCCTGGGGGTTCCTTCCGGGTTTTGGTATGACACAAATCGTCACCACCTCCATGGTAGGAGGCAGTGGGTTTCCCTTCCTGTGCTTCTGGAATACTTCCCACAGCAAGTCCACCACTTCCTGTTCCATTCCTTTATAAAACTAGGCTGGAAGGCCATCTGGCCCAGACACCTTACCTGGCTTCATGCGCTGTATGGCCATTCTGATCTCTTCCTTAGAAATTTCTCTGTCCAACTCTTCCCTCTGCTTCTCAGTAATTCCCTGAATTTTGACCTTATTTAGAAATTCTCTTGCTCTATGCAGTGTACCTTCACACTCAGCCTTATATAGGGCCTGGTAGAACTTCTTAAACCTATCCCCTATAGCTTGGGGCTCCCTGATTAGGATTCCTGCTTCTCCTCGTACCTCCTGGATTCTCACTATCCGCCTTCTACCTCTAATAAGGTTCTCTAGCATGGGCCCTGGTTTATTTCCCATTCATAAAACTTTTGTTTCACAAGCCATATCTGATTTCTTGCCTGCTCAGCCAGCATATTATTAAGTGTCCCTCTTGCCATTGCCAGCATCTGTATAACCTCCTCCCCCCCCCAGCTGCTCTATGCTCCAACTCTTTAACCTGCTGGTGTAGCTCCTCTTGGCGATTACGCTGCTGCTTCTTATATCCTGCCACATAGCCTATAATAGCCCCTCTTAAATAGGCCTTCCCTGCGTCCCAAAACACCTGTCTGGATGGTGCAGTCTCTTTGTTGAGCTCCACGTACCTCCCCAGCTGCTCTTTCAGAAAGGTCCGAAACTCCTCCTTTCCCATCAGGTACAATGGGACTCTCCATGAGGTGGGCTTTGGCCTATTGGTCTCAAATTCTAGTGCCATAATCACCATGGCATGGTCTGAAATGTGTATGGGCCCATGTCTAACCTCTGTCATCTTGTGATGCCAGCCTCCTTCAATGTAAATGTGGTCCAACCTGGACCACGTCTTGTGGGGGTTGGAGTAAAAGGTATATTCCTTAAATGTGGGATTGACCATTCTCCATGCATCTAGTAAATCTAAATCCATTAAGCCTTCCCTCCATTGTTTCATGTAGCTTCCACCCTACCCCATCTCCCGAGTGATCCATGATTGGGTCCGGAGTACAGTTAAAGTCCCCCCCCAATATCAGCCCCTGAAACTGTTCTCTTATGAGCAGAACAAGAATTTTCCTATAGTACGAGGGCTGAAACACAGCAGGAGCACAGCTACTCCCAAAAGTGACCTGTGTCCCATGCAGCGTTCCCTCAACAAACACATATCTCCCCTCATTCTTGTCTTGCACCACTCTTGTAACCTTAAAGGGAAGGTGCTTGTGTATCAGTATCGCTACCCCCCTCTTATGTGAACAGAAGGACTCAGCGTGGTATGACCCAACCCAATTCCTCACCAGCTTCTGGTGCTCTGAGGGAGTCAAATGTGTCTCTTGTAGTAAGGCAACCTGAGCACGCACCCTCTTAAGGGCTGTCAGAAGACTGGTGCACTTAACTGGGGAGGAGAAGCCTCGCACATTCCACGAGACAATATTCACCCTCTCCTTCTGATCCATTTTACTATTAATAAATGCAGCTCTCTCATCTTTGAACCAGGGATCAACTCCGTGACCAGCCTAATATATAGCATTTCTTTTCGTATTTTATATTGTATTGTGGACCTGACATACAATTCTAAGTCTAAACACATAACATATAACATTTGAACTATATCCCCCCGAACTACATACACTACAGTCTCCCCTTCCCCCTTTCGAAACATACAACATTACTACAACTAATATGTTCTCCCCCCATGGTTATTCTAAAGGGTTTGATACAAAAAACAGTTTTGATCAACCTTCCCCCCTGCCCAGGTTATTATATTCTTTTTCCACCTATCCCTCACTCCTCCATCTTATTTAGGCACATAGTTAGTCTTAATCCCATGGTGTTCCTCTTTCTCTTCCATCCAAAATGTTAACAAGAGTAATCATCTGTCCTTTCATCTTAGCATCCCCTCTCACTTTTTCACTGGCCTCTCCCTTCCCTCTTGCAGTCACTCTAATGTATATCATCACTTATATGTCTCTGTCCCCACTTTTCCTTATTCAGATTGCCTCTCTCGTTTTCTTTCCTCTCCCCTCCCCACTCACAAGGCTAGGCCCCGCGATTCAGCCATAATGCGCAGGCACTCCTCGCGAGTTGGATCTCACTACCCTGCTTGTTTGGCAGCATGAGGGGCCAAAGGTTTGCAGGCCACATTTAAAATCTTTCCCTCATGGTCCTTCTCAATGACCCCTCCAAGATTTGGAAAGGTTTGCAGGCCACGTTTAAAATCTTTCCCTCATGGTCCTTCTCAATGACCCCTCCAAGATTTGGAACCAAAGCAGTCATTCCTCTTCAACCTCCCCATGATACTGCCAGATTTTAATTCTCATATTAGCATTAAGTTCCCTCCCCTAACCCCTTCTACCCCTCCTTCCCTGCAGATGCAGATATACAAATTCCTCCTCTCCCCATCAATTAAGCAAGACTGCGTACCTTTTTCACTCCACCAGGCTAGGCCACATGAATCATCTCCAATGTGCAGGCCCCCCTCGTGGATCTGGTCTCCACAGCCCTCCAGTTCAATGGCACAGGGGCTATTCTTGCGTGTGTCACAACTTTCAATCGTTCCTTGAGGCCAGGCTCAGCCATCTCGTAGTTGGGACATTCTCCCTGCTTCTCCTCTTTCTTCACATACACAGTCCAGATTTGCTCACGGAGAGCCCAGGGAGTTTACAGTTCCAGCCAGACACTCTTAAAGGGGAACCCCCATAGACTGCATCCCTCGATCATCTGAAGCGATGGTCAGAACAGGCAGCCTCGATTCCTCACACCAAACTGCAACAACCAAATTTTAATTTGCCATTTTGCATATTCTCTTTAACTATTTACAGGGCAAACTGAATATCTCCACCAAACCAGTATATTCTCTCCTCCTTCTTTCAGGGCAATCAGCCTATCTTCTTCTTTAACTCCGTCACAAACTTAGTTGCCTTCTCTGCTTACCAGAAGCTATACATAGCTCCTTCATGTCTAATCTTCATGGTGGCCAGGAAAATCATGTACCATTCAAGCTTTAAGTGCTGACAGTCAGCAATCACTTTGTTGAATTCCCGCCTCTTTTTGCCGACCCTCGTCGAATGATCCTGGGATATGAACAGACGTATTCCCTCAAATTTAAGCTCTGTCATGCTTTTATATGCCTTCCATATCTCCTGTCTGTCCTGGAAATAATGGAAGTGAAATATTACTTGCCTCAGCAGATGTCTATCCTGGGGTCGCGGCTATACTGCCCGATGCGCTCGCTCCAATTTATAGCTGCCCCTCTTCGGCTTCAGTCCCATTAATGCTGACAATATCTTCCCACAGAACCCGAGCATGTCTGATCCTTCTTTACCTTCAGGAAGGCCCCGGAGCTGCAGATTGTACCTCTGATGATAATTTTTCTGGTAGTCCAGGGCCTCCCTTAGGTCTTGTATCTGCTTCTCCAGGTCCTCCGTCTGTTTCACCATGGGGTGCAGCGTGTCCTCTGCTGCCAAAATACAACCCTCCACCTCCTCCAGCCACTCCTGTTGCTGCTCTAGTTGAGCATCCATGGTGGCTAGCCTGCCTTCAATTTTGTTTTCCAGCCTCTCTAGTTGTGGAGACAAGGAGTTCATGAGTTGATCCTTCAGTTCTCGACCTATCGCCATCATTTCAGCGGCCGAGATAGAGATGGGGCCTGCATTGTTCGGCTGACCTGTGGCTGGTGGCTTTCTGTTAGTTTTTGTGCTTGCCCATTGTAGCTTGCTCCCTGCCGGCATGACATATTCATCCATGATGTAACGTTAGTCGTTTAATCTGCTTCCTGCTTCCTATAGGAATTTGTAATCCTATTTGTAATCCTAGAACAAATAAATATAAAAAAATATATATATATATTCGAGGGATTTCAGTGGATTTGCTATTTTTATTCACCTGGAGAATGGAGCTCCATAAAGGCACATCCTCACTCCATGAAGCTGTCACGTGACCCTCCGAGGAATCTATTTTTAACACTCTATCATGTTGTTTGGTAGCAAAAAGGAGGCAATATAGCGCAGTGGTTTAAGGTTCTGAGCTGCAAACCTGGAGACCTGGGCTTGAATCCCACAGCCCACACTTGCAAACTGTGAGACCCTGAGCAAGTCACTAAACTTCCTTGTGCTCCCAGGTCACACCTGTAAAAAAGCATCTGCTTAGTGTGTGTCTCTGCTGGTTTAAAAAAAATGATATCAGCCCTTTTCTGAATGCAAAACAGCTGATGGGCTTCCCCCCCACAGCCATAAAATGGGACCAGAAAGCATTCTTATTTGACCCGCTCCTCACCAAAGTTGAATACTAAATTTAGTATTTAAGCTGTCATTAATTTGTCAACTAATTATAGTTATTGTTAATCATCTTAAGTCATCAACAGAATAATATAACCTCTAAGAATACCGAATTCTAAGAAGTATTCAATAAACTATGTGTTTAAGAGTAAATTATTACTAAATGAAGATTAAAAACAGATCTGCAATGCTCTTCAAGGTACAATTTTTTTGAATACTCACTGAATCATAACTGAAGACTACAGTCAACTATCTTTTCATTTCCCCGTGAGAAACTGAAACAACTCTTTAACCCAAATTGTGCAAGTCTTCCATTTATTACTGTTTCAATGTGCACAATATTTTCATTGTTTACCACAGAAAATATATTTACAAAAAATCAAAATAGGATTTTATCCCTTCTCATGTCCCATTCTAATATATACAACTGAAATGTAGAGAATTATTTTGTGTACCATCCAAACACTGCTGCACACAAGCTATAATACAATACCATTAATTTTCCATTAGAATTAGGCAAACCCATTCATTCTCATCATTAACTCTTGTCACAAATCTTTAATGGCTTTCGATTTTTTGTCTTATAAAATCTGAAAAAAGGTTTACATTTAGAAATGAAATACAGTAGTTTCTCCACTAGCCAACACTAGGAGGAGGAGTGGTGATTTTGTTTCTTGATGTTACACATTCCTGCTGCCTGCTGTGAGGACCAGGAGGGATTGAAAGACTATGGGCCCAATATTCAAAGGTTAGCACATGTGCTAGCATGTTTATCATGTGCACTAACTCAGATTTGCATGAGTGTTCCTTACCGGTCCATATTCAGAAGTCCTGGGAGAGCCCCGCAAACCCAGCAGTGCCGAAGTGCTAAAATACCACTGCACCTATACAAATGAGGGTTTTCCCTCATACATACCAGTGCAACAGTATATTCAAAGGTTTGAGGTGGTGTTAAACAGTCCCCAAGTGCTGCTGTTTGCCACCATTGCAAACCACCTCTTAAATGGAAGCTAGGCCCGCACCCCTATCCCCCAAAACAGGGTGGCTGTACTGCTGCTGTCGGACCCTGAACACCAATTCTAACAAACATCAGTCCCTGATGTCCAGTGGTACCCCCACCCCATTACCTAGTCTAACATATAAAATCAATCCCTGGTGTCCATTGGTTTCCCCACCTCCCTATTGCTCCTCAGAGTATTATGCATACATCCCTGGTGGTCTAGTGTGTCCCCCCCATCCCCCTGGTTGCTCTTCTGAGCATTAAGTACACACCTCTGGTGGCCTAGTGTGTTCCCCAATGCCTGATTTCACCTCTGAATGTTGTTAGGAATTTAAATGCTGTTTGGCAAGGCAATTCTATTTATGACACCCAATCCCAGGGGCTCTGAGAACCTTATTTATATGACGCCCAATCCTTGGGGCTCTGAGTAACTCACAAAAGCAAAACAGAATAATAGAATAGTGAAATTAAAACAGTAAGTGAAATTAGAACAATAAATAATAAAATCAGACAACAGATAAGCACATCATAATGTTAAGAAAATAACATTCTTTTGCTGTGGGGAGCCAGGGCAAGCAATTCCTGGGCCACATCAGCAGTGGGAGTGGATGTGACCACATTGGTGGTCGGAGAAGGAGACTGTTGGTGGGAGCAGGACCAGGCTGACCGGAGCCACATCGGTGGCGGGTGAGCAAGCGGGGGAGTGGATCAGAGGGCTGCCACTGCTAAGGAGCAAGGGCAGTGGGGCCAATCAGCACTAAGGGCATGAATTTTAGACTGTGCGACTGGGCTATAAAGGCCATTAGCCCAGTCGCAATCAGGAGAGTGTTTCTTTTCCTGTAGGGAGCTGGGGCAAGCCATTCCAGGACTGCATCGGCGGCAGGAGAGGACGTGACTACATTGGTGGTTGGAGAAGGAGACTGTTGGCAGAAGCAGGACTGGGCTGACCAGAGCCGCATTGGCAGGGGGTGAGCAAGCAAGGGAGTGAATCAGAGGGCTGCCACCGCTAAGGAACAAGGGTGGTGGGGCCAATCAGCACTAAGGGTGCAAATTTTGGACTGTGCGACTGGGCTATAAAGGCCATTAGCCCAGTCGCAAGCAGCAGAGCATTTCTTGTCTTACACCACCCACCCTGGCCCTGACCTCTATTAAATGGTCGGTGGGGGTGGAGCCTTAGAGAGGGGTAAGCTGTGAGTGGGTGATCTAGATTGTTGCTGATTGGGGGAAAAGGGAACTGTATGCTGTGCGTGCTTGGGCACCACTGACTACCTGCTACCTTGGAGAGTGGCAAGCTGAGAGTGGGTGATCTGGATTGTTGCTGATTGAGGGAAAAGGGAACTGTAGGCTGTGTCTGCTGGGGCACCATTGACTACCTGCTACCTACAGCTGAGGGACATGACAACTGTGAACTGATTAACACCTTGGCTGGTGAACTGGTTACAGCTGATTGGGGGACAAGGGTCCTGCATGCTGAGTTGCATGGCCAACATTGTCTACTGCTATCAGAGGGGGTATATATTATACCAGATTGTATAATTGTATATGCTGTCCACAGTTGTGGGAGTAGACAAACTTTGTGAACTGTTTATTGCTACTGATCACTGTTGGGATGGGCAAAATGTCTGCTTGAGAACTGGGGCTGAAAAACTGGCTGTTGCAGGGAAAGAGGGAGAAGTGTGATAATCTGAGTTCTTCTGGGAGAGGGGACAGACAGCTAGGGTCCTTGTGTGCTACTGCCTAAATTGGTTCTGCAAGAGGGTTGTACTGCTCACACCAAAATGAGGGTAGACTTAGGGCTGGCCAAAACGGGCATCTTCGGTAGGTTGATTGGGTGTATGGGGCAGCAATAATCTTAGATTGGGCATAGAGGTTCGGAGGGTGTCCAGTGTGTTTTCAGGTGACAGGACTTAGGGAGGAGGTTGAGGGGATCAGAAGAAAGTTGGAAGGCATGAGGGGGGGGAGGAATGGGGAGGAAAGGAGTGGAAAGGGCCTCATGAGAGTAGGCGAGGCCACTACGGTGTACCCAGGGAACAGGTGGACATGGACCTTGTGGGTACTCCTGAGAGGGAGGACACGGTACAAGCAATGGATGGAAAACAGTTCATAGGAGGGTGGCCGCTCGCGGGAGCAAAGGAGGAAGGGCAAACATCACACTTAGTAATGGATTCACCCTGCTGCATCCAGGAGAGGAGGTGTAAGAGGCTGGCGGGAGGGGGGAACAGGTGGACAGAGAGGGTTTGGTCAGCAAGCCTGAGGGGGTTGGGGGCAGGAGAGGTTGCAGAACAGGAGGGGAGCAGACAGGCAGTGAGGGTTTGGCCAGCAAGCCAGGGGGATGGGGGTAGGGGAGGTGACCACATCCACAAGAGGGGAGGGAGGAAGGAGGGACATAAGCCAAAGTCGGAGAGAGGAAAGGGGGATGGAGGACCACAGGATGAGGTCGGGGGAGGGGGGAGAAATGGGATTGGGCAGGCACTCAGGCTGGGGAAGTCAGCCAAGGAGAGGGGGTAGTACGGGGTACTCTAGAAAGGTCAGCGTCGGGGCGAGAGGAATCAGATGAGGTGGGGGGAGGAAAGGAGGGTAGGGAGAAATATGCCAAACAGAGTGGGGAAGACAAGAACGGAGGTGGGGTTGGAGGCAAGGAGGGAAGCAGTAGAAGGGTGTCTGGGTGGGGGACCTGTGAATTCTGGCCCAGAAAGGGAGCCTGGGGGAGATCTGGGGGGGCAATCAGTGCCATCCATGAGGTTGAGGGGGTGAAGAGTAAACTGGGAGCCACAGGCAGAAGAAAGAGCATGATAGGACACGCACAGACTAGTGATCCCTGGACTGAAGGGGGTTGGAGGAGTAAGCTGGGGGTCGATGAAAGAAGGAAAGAGCCTGGAGGGGATCAAAAAGGCCGGTAAGTTGGGGGGTGAAGGTGATCCTGCTGGGTGACTCCATGACCAGGGGCATCCAGTGGGAGGGGGTAGGGGAAGGAAAAAGCAGCCTAGTCAAAGCTAAATGTATCCCAGGCCTATCTGTACACAAGGCCAAATTCCAGCTATACTCATTAACATTAGAATGTGAGGTATCCCCAGATTTCCTAGTACATCTGGGCACAAATGGCTTGGAGAGGAATAGTGAACTGGAAATTCAGGCGCGGTTTCAGGAACTGGCCAGGGTCTGCCACTTTATAAGAAGCTCAATCTCCTTCTCAGAGATTCTACCAGTACCTAGGGCATCCGGGGAGACCAAGCATAAACTCACAGGGGTTAACCAGTGGCGCAGGGACTGATGCAGGGCAGAAGAGTATGGTCTGGTGGGGGATGGGGAGGGACACATGGGAGGACAAGGGGTTATATGCCAGGGATAGGATACATCTCAACTTATAGGGGAAGGAGATCTTGAAACTAAAACTCACTTGATATGTTAGTCGAGAAGTGGGGTTTAAACTTGTAAAGGGGGAGGGATAAGTGAAGGAATGGAACCAGGAGGGCTGCTCGAGGTTCCAGGTCTAGGGTGCGAAAAGAGGGCAGGTGACAGCAAAGTAAATACAGCCAGAGCTGTGCAGGAAAGGGCTAATAGGGAGTGCACAGGGCCGAGACAATCGGAAAAGGGAGGAGGGATGGGAAGGAGGATGGTCCTGATCAATGCCAGGAGCATGGGCAACAAAATGCCCGAGTTCCAGGTGATGCTGGCTGAGGGATCAGCAGATATGGTGATTACTGAGACATGGGCCACCCAGAAGAATGATTGGGACCTAAATTTCAAGGGATACGCAATATTCAAGATGGATAGAGAAGAGGGTGGGGGGGTGTAGCGCAGATAGTCAAAAATGGCATAGTGGTTAGTGGAGTGGAGGAGGCTGATGGGGGGGGGTGGAAGCAATTTGAGTAACCCTGCAAATGAGGGGAGGCAAAAGACTGAAAATGGGGATGGTGTACAGACCCCCCACAATGGATGAGGCCCTGGAGGAAAAATTAGTTGAAAAACATCAAGGGGCACTGTGACTGTGGAAAGGGTAGGGTGGTGGTCATGGGGGACCTTAATATGCTGGCAGCAGACTGGGACACTATGACATCAGCGGTGGCCAGGGAGCAGAGACTGATGGATGTGTTTCAGGATGCCTTCCTGGTCCAGCAGGTGGGAGAACCTACTAGGAAGGGGAGGATACTGTGCGTTGTCCTTGCAGACAGTGACCAGATAAGGGGTCTGGAGATGTGTAGCCCACTGGAGACCATGCCATGGTCTGGTTTCTGCTGTGTCTAGGGGGGAGAATAACTGCTCTAATACAGTAGTAGTGGACTTTAGGGGGGCGGACTTCGTGGGCATGGGCAGGATTCTATGGGGGAGTTTGGACAAGATTAGACCAGACATGGCTGCTAGTAGCATGTGGGAGACCATTAAGAAAGAGGTGCAGGAGGCTACTAGTTCATGTACAAGGGTAAGGGGTAAGAATGGTAGAGCCAACAAGCCGTGTTGGTGGACCAGGGAGGTGCAGGAGGCAGGGAGGGATAAAAAGGCTGCCTATGCATGTTTTAAGCACTCCGGGGGGGTAAGGAAGAGAGGTGACTATGAGTTGACAGCAAGAAGGGTCATCAGGGTGGTTGGGGGAGCCAAGGCGAGGATGGAGCAAAACCTGGCTAGGGATATCCGGAGGGGAGGAAAGAGATTCTATAAATACATAGGGGAGAAGAGAAAAGGGAGAGCACAGATCTCCAGGATTAAGACTGGGGAGGAATAGGCTCAGGAGGTGGGGGACCAGGCAGAGGTGCTAAATGAGTACTTTGCCTCGATATTTATGGAGGAAGACAGAGGATCCATTCAGCCTGAAGGGAGGGTTGGGGAGACAGCTGAACGGAGTGGTCAGATGGAGTTGAGAAGACCGGAAGAGGCTGGGGCACCGGGTGGGCCAGGCCTAGAAGGGGATGGGTGTTTAATTGAAGGGGTGGATTGGGAGGTAGAAATCCCAGAGGACAGGGTGAGGGAGGTCCTTCGGGCACTAAAAACTGATGAGGCACTGGGACCAGATGGGCTGCATCTGAGGGTCCTGAAGGAACTGGTGGATGAACTAACAGCTCCACTAGCTGCACTCTTCAATGCCTCTCTGCAGACAGGATGGGTGCCTCAAGACTGGAGGGTGGCTCATGCGGTGCCTATCCACAAAGGGGGGTCTAGGAAGGAGATGGGAAATTACAGGCCTGTCAGCCTAATGTCTGCGGTAGGCAAACTAATGGATAGCATCATCAAGGAGAAGCTCGGGAGGCAACTGGAAAGGTTGGGGCACCTGGTTGACAAACAGAATGGTTTTGTCCCAGGGAGATCATGTTAGACCAACCTCATAGATTTTTATGACTGGGGATGGGGACCCTGGACCGACAAAGACTGGTGGACATCCTATATCTGGATTTCAGTAAGGCATTTGACTTGGTACCCTACATTGGGTTGTTAACTAAGCTGGGTGGGTGGGGTGGGAGGACAGTTGCTTAGATGGGTAGAAAATTGGCTAATGGGGTGAACATAGAGGGTAGTGGTTGGTGGGATAGTCTCCTCCCCTAGGAAGGTCTTCAGTGTGGTTCCCCAAGGTTCGGTACTGGGGCCACTCCTGTTCAATGCCTATGTCTCCGATATAGGAAGGGGGGTTAGGAGTAGGATGGGCCTCTTTGTGGATGACTCAAAACTGAGAGCACTGGCAGACAGGGACGAAGCGAGAGAGACTGTCCAGAGGGATCTGGATACCCTGGAGGGGTAGTCAAGGAGGTGGGGACTGAAGTTTAATCCAGGGAAGTGTAGGGTGCTGCACTGGGGGGTCAGAAACCCAGGTCATGTATACACCCTGGGGGGGGTCTCACTGCAAGCCACAATGAGTGAAAGGGACCTGGCGGTGGTGGTAGACACTAAAATCAATAACACTGAAAACTGCAGAAGATCTGCAGCAAAAGCAAACAGGATTCTGGGCTGCATAGCCCAGGAAATTATGTCCAGGAGGAGGGAAGTGATCCTCCCTCTGTATAATGCCTTGGTTAGGCCGCATCTTGAGTATTGCGTGCAGTTCTGGAGATCTCACCTCAAGAAGGACATAGCACTGCTGTAGAGGGTCCAGAGGAGGGCAACCAGGATGATTCAGGGCATGAAGGGAAAGGACCTATGAGGAAAGGCTAGAAGAACTTGGGCTGTACTCACTGGAGGAGAGGAGAGATGGGGGGACATGATAGGGGTCTTCAAATATGTGAAAGGGATAAACAGGGGTGGAGCCAAAGAAATGTTCAGGCTAAAGAAATGGAGCACAACCAGGGGGCATGAGTGGAAGCTGGAGGGGGGAAATTACAGGGGAGAACTTATAAGACATTACTTCACTGAGAGGGTGGTGGAGCCATGGAATGCACTGCCCGGGAGTCTGGTGGAGGAGGGCACAGTGGAAGGCTTCAAGAGGGGGTGGGACAGGTGCATGGGTAAACTGAAGCCAAAGATTACCCTCTCAGGTGCTGGGGGGGGGAGAGCGAGCGCCCAATAGGGGCTTGCTACCGAGCAGACATGAAAGACCAGCATGCCTATTCTGCTGGCTTTTAGTATGTTAGTATGCCCCAAAACAGATGCGGTAAACAGATAAGTCTTAAGCTTGGATTTAAAGATGGTCAGGGAAGTGGCATGTCTTACCTCTGAGGGAAGGGCATTCCAGAGAAGTGGCACAACCGCTTAGAATGTTCTGTCCCCCAGGGATTTTAGATGAGACTTCAGAACAGAAAGTAGTGCTGCATCCACTGACCGATGGGAGTGGCCAGGATTGTATGGTGTCAGGAAGTGTTTCTGGTTGCGGAGACCCAGACTGTGCAGGGACTTGTCAGTTAACAAGCACACATTGATGTTAATGAGCTACTGCACAGGCAGCTAGTACAGAATGTGGAGAACTGGCATGGTATGCATGAACCGGGAGGCACCAGCACCCAGCTGAACTGCTGCACTCTGTGCCAGCTGCTTGTACACATCCCTAGTAGTCTAGTGTGTTCCCCTTCCCCAATCACTTATGCAGGCATTGTTATGAATGTAAATCCTGTCTGTAATCCTCCGTGGTGTCTAGTAGTTTCCCCCAACCCCCGACTGCTGCTTCCTTATTTCAGTGAATGCCAATGCAGGACTTCTTTCTGTTTCAACATACCTGTCTGACCATCTTTTTTTTTTTGCTACTCAATTTTTGTTGATGCATAGAAAATACACCAAATTGACATAACATCACTTAATATGTTACAACTTCAAATATTATTATAATTAATGCTATTAATACTGTACTGTTAGAGGAGCTTTGCTAATGTCCCTTCTCTGTGTAGTGTGAGCAGAGTCCCCATTCGGGTCAACAAATGTCGATATTCATATAGTCCATATATGTTCCTTTGTCCATTTTCTTCTGTTCTCCTGCTAGTGGCATCTATTTAACTCTCTTCCTAAACAAAGCTCCTTTATCTATGTCAAAAACCTCACAACTTCAGAACTATGTACACTTTAAATAAAGCATAAAAACCATAACAAATAAAGAATAGATAGTGTGTGTATGATGAGTTCATCTTCGTTTTTTTTCCCCCCTTCACTTTATTATTTCTTTTTCCCACCAATAGATTCTCCCCTTATAGTACTAACAGAAAAGGCTGTAAAAACAAATACAAAAATAGAGACTAACATTGAACAATTGATGGCAGAAGGTTAAGTCCGTGACCTGTTCTCGCCTCCCTCTACGCCTGTCTTGTTATTCCAAAAGGAGGCTGGTGGAACTTACCCATTCTGTCTCAATTTCAAACACAGTTTCCCAAATCTATGCCTGTGTGTCCTGGCTAGAAGCCAAGTCTGTAGCTCCCCTTCCAGGATCATTAGGTAGGAAACCCTTCTTGTACCAGTCCCTCCATATCTGCCTGAATCTTTCCGTGTTAAGTCATAGAGATGCCGTGATTTTTTCCATTTTCTCTAACTCATTCACCTTATCCTTCCAGTTCTGGATGGTAGGTGGAGTCATGGACAGCCAACAGATCGTGATACTTTTTAGGGCCGCCAATCTGAAAATATGGTATAATTTTTTTCTGGGGTCTGGAGAGTTTTAACTGCTCCTTACTCGGGAGACCTAAACAAAGGGCACCAAAAGATCCGGGCAGAGACACCCCTAGAATTCTCTGAATTTGATCATGAACCTGTTGCCAGAAGTGGCTAAGCTCTGGGAACTCCCAAAAAACATGGAAGTGGGAGCCCACTCCCCCACAACCCCTCCGACATCTGTTCGTGTATTCAGGGTTGAAATATTTGGTAGTTGTTGGGGTTCTGAAAAAACGCATCAAAACCTTCCAGTGGTACTCACCCCAAGAGGGGGAGGCCGTGATGCGCCAGCTCTGGGTAAGTGTTTTTGCCACTCTAAGCTGTCAATTTGTAAGTTAGTTTCCCTCTCCCATCTGGTCTTGACTATATCAACCTGCCCTGGGTGTTGGTCTACCAACAGCCCATAAGTTTGGGAAATAGGTTTCATCTTAACTCTTAAGGTAATCCAGCTATAAAAAAGTTGTTCTAGATCTGCCAGGGGTCTTAATATTTGTTGTTGATGAGGGGGTTGTTGTATAAAATGCCTTACTTGTAAGAACCGAAAATGGTCCTCTTTTCTAAGTCCATATTTTAACCTTAGCTGTTGAAAACGTAACGCAAATATCCCCATCCAAAAAATGAGAGAACCTAGTAAGGCCCTTACGTTCCCAAAACCCATACCCGGGGTCCGAGTTAGGAGGGTTAAATGTTTCTTGATGTCGAATGAGAGACAGTGGGCCCAGCCCCCCAGGGACTCCCAGTCATTTACGTAGAGCTAATAATGATTTCAAGGTGTGACTAGTCCATGGGTTCCCCATCCTGTTCACCATGCCTGGGGAAACGGAGGCGGTAGGCAGAGTCCAAAGAGCCAACTTCTGGGCTTGTTCCAGCTCAATGGTATACCATCTTGAGTCCGTCCTCTGCTTCATCCAGGCATAGAGCCAAGGAGCCTGTGCTGCCAAATAGTAATCAGTGATGTCTGGTAAACCCAACCCTCCCCTCTCCCGCCGTGTAAAAGTAGTGCTCTTTTTAGCCTAGGCCTTTTATCATTCCATATAAAGTGTGATATTAAATGGTCTGTTTCCTTTAGAAACTGATTCGGAAGGGTGATCGGAAGTGTTTGAAATAGGAAAAGTAAATGCGGAAGCACATTCATTTTGATGGAATGTACCCTTCCTAATAAAGCCAGAGGGAGTAATCTCCAGCTGTCCAGGTCCTGCCTCAAGGAATCTCAGAGTCTAAGATAGTTGGCAGAAAAGAGCTGGGTTATGTCTGCTGGTACCCTTATTCCACGGTATCTGATTGTATTGCTGGCTGCCCACGTGAAGTGAAAATGGGACTGTAATTCAGGCGGTGGACGCCCACTTAGAAGAATTGCTTCTGACTTTGAAGGGTTAACTTTATATCCTGCTATAGTATGGAAATGTTCTAAAATTTTCATAAGATGGGGGAGGGAGCTGACCGGGTCACCCAGATATATCATTGTATCATCTGCGTACAGCGAGATTTTATGAGTCTGGGATTCCACTGTGACTCCTACCACCTGAGAATGTTGTCTAATCTGCTCTGCTAAGGGTTCTAGGGAAAGGCCGAACAAAAGCAGGGAGATTGAACACCCCTGACGGGTCCCTCGATACAGAGGTAATCTGGAGGAGGCGCAGCCATTCACATTTATCACTGCTTCTGGGTGGGAATATAGTTCTGATACTGCCCCTATAAAGCTGTCCCCCAGATTGAATTTCTTAAGGACAGCTTGAAGAAAAACCCAATCCACTCTGTCAAATGCCTTTTCGGCATCGATACTTACTGCTAGTTGGAGTGTAGGGGATAATCTTTGGGAGGAGATTATATTCAAGAGGTGCCTGACATTGTCTTGTAGAAATCTACCGGAAATAAATCCAGTTTGATCGGGATGTACAAGGTCACTGAAAATTAGTTGTAATCTTTGGGCCAGTATACCAGTGAATATCTTTAAATCTGTATTTAGAAGGGAGATGGGTCTGTATGATCTGCATTCTGCAGGATGTTTACCGGGCTTAAGCAGCACTGATATCCTGGCATAATTCCACGACGGGGGAGAGCAGGGAAGGACTTTTTTAGGACCGCATTGAAGGCCTCCAAGAGGGTAGGGAGGAGGTCCACCTGAAAAGTTTTGTAAAACTTGGCGGGATAGCCATCCAGTCCCAGGACCTTAGCATTTTTGAGGGAAGAAATCTGATTCTTAAGCTCTTGCATTGTAATGGTGGGTGACCCTGTCTTCTCCCTACGATCTGTGTCTAAGACTGGAAGGCGAATCCCCTCTAGGTATTGTGCAATTTTATCCTCATGTTCTGGACTCCGCTCCTCCGGATATAACTTTTGGTAGAAGTCAGCGAAACACTTCGTTATGTCTGATTGAGACGTAACCATATCCCCATCTGATTCCCTCCTGAGTTTCAGCACTGCCCTAGATGCTGCCTCTTTGCACAGCTGGGCCGCTAATAATTTGCCTGCCCTATTGCCCTTTTCATAAAACCTCTGTCTAGCAAATCCACAACTGGCCTCTATCTTTTGATTCACTATCTGGGACAGCCTTTCCCTAGCCAGGTCAAGCTCTTTCTTTATTTCTACCTGATTTTGTTGCTTGTGTTGAGATTCTAACTCAAAGATTTTGTTTCCAGCTTTCTCTGAGTTTCTCGTCTTTCCTTATTAACTTTAGATTCATATGAGATAATTTTACCCCTTTAATAGGCTTTCAGCATATCCCAATAAATCGTGGGGTGGTATCTGTCCAATTATTTAATGTATGATACTGTTGAATCTCCTCTTTAACTAATGTTTTAAATTCCTCTTTATCAATTAGGCTTAGGTTTAATTTCCAGGCTGAATGGCGACATGGGGTCCCCAGTACTAGCTTCAACAGGACAGAAGTGTGGTCTGATAGGGTGAAGCTACCTATACGGGCAGAGTCCAAAGCCCAGGCCCAGTTTGTGGGTACTAATAGGAGATCGATCCTACTGTATCCAGAGTGTCTGGGTGAATAGAGAGAATAATCTCTCATAGTCAGGTGCAAAAATCTCCAGGCATCCATCATGCCATACTCGTGAAGAAGTCTATGGAGTGTTGTTGAGGCTTTAGACCATCTGCCAGGCTGTGTTCCTGATTTATCCAAATGGTGGAAGAGTGTTGTATTAAAGTCCCCTCCCACTAACCTTAGACCAGAGTCCAAGCTCAGAAAATCTGATAGCATCTTTGTTAAAAAGGCTGATCTAAGGTTTTCCTCGTTAGGGGCATATATATTTAAAGTGCAACACTTATGGGCCCCTATTTCTGCCTCCACATAAATGTACATGCCTTCGGGATCAGACCTCACCTCTATCTCCCTAAATGGGAGGTTTTTCCTTAAAAGTATGGCTACTCCCCTCTAATGAGGCTGGTTCTGATTTGAAGAAGAAAAAATTTGTCCCACCCAGGACCTTTTCAATTTTAAATGCTCCGTTTCTGTAAGGTGGGTCTCTTGGAGCAGGGCAATATCTGTCCTAAAATCTCTTAATTCCCTCAACACCCTGGCCTGTTTTATTGGGTTGCCCAAACCCCTTACATTATACGTGGCTATCTGGATTTCAGCAATATTCAGTTGTCCAGAGCACCGGTTTGGTCTGATCCCGGAAGACTTTTCTCCATACAGCTATACTCTGGATACTCATCACACACAACATCTCTAACTTACTAAAAAAGGGAAACCAACATAATTATCTTCACAACCTTAACTATATACACTTTGTTAATAATTTCTATCATTCTAATATGCTGTGCAGCTTTTTCTTTATTTACCACTAACAATTCTACGTACTTCAAGGTGATACTATAGATGAAAACATAACCCTAATTAGGTCTTGCCCTTGAATAGGGTGGAAACTAGGGAGACCTTGGGGAGTCTACTTAAAGTACTCCCCTGCTGGCTACTTCTCCACTTAGTGGCCAGTAGGGTAACAAGCTGAGAGAGAACCCAAATGGGGTAGCTGTATTCACCCCCAACTGGGACAAAATGTATTGAAGTGTCGGGGCCCTCAATACCCAACTCACTCCACCCATCAATCTCTTTTGTTTTTTTTGGTTTTTAAACAGGAGGGGATGGGAAGAAACTGTAGTGTAATTTGATCATAGAAATTTAAGCTTAAACCCCCAGACAAATCCTCCCAACACGCCTACCAGGTGGCATGCTGCAGGGTGTCCTGTGCAACTCAGCTCAATCGCTGTCACTCTCAATCGCCTTTTACAATGCGTCGGGACTAATGCGACTTCCATCCAGCTGAGTCTAACCTGTAATGAGGAAAAATGTGTTACCTTTTACTCATACCAATTATTTATTAGCTGCCCTCAATTAATTTCTGTTTTAATTCTATGGGGAAAAGTTGTTGACTATGTCCTTTTGTAGACCCCCCCCCCCGAATTTCTGGATGTATCCCAGGCACATTCAATTGCCCCATTATAGCATAAATTGCTAAAAGCCAGAGAGGATTTTAATTTCACCTAAACAGACCCTCTTATGTTTACTATTACTTTTACCCAGTCCTTTAGAGTCGCTCATCAGCCTGCCCCTTTAGCATTCTGGGAATGGGCCTGTGTTCCTTCAATCGAGGATTCCTGTGCGACTGGGACTGGAGAGGGCCTAGCTACATTCTGTCTGACCATCTTTAAATCCAAGCTTAAAGGGACACTGTCAACCTTTTTTGCATCATATTATTTCTAGGTAAAAACCCACATTTTATGATTGCTTACCTTCTCTAAAATTCATTGATGTTGCTGGTTGCTTAATCTGCCTTCTTGCTTATTAGAAATGAAATACATGGGCATGTATAGTTACACATGGCCTTGTTTTACTCCAAATTGTTTACCTAAGCTTACTGCATACTTCCTGAACATTAGAAACCCCCTCAAATAGCACAGCCACTTGTGATACAATAGTCTCATCTACTTCCACTGCAAAATGAGTAGCTAGATAGTGTTGGGGGTGTTCCTGAGTCCAGGAAAGATGCAGTTGTAGTTGGTCAAGAAATGTAAACAAACATGTTTTGGTGTGGGAACACGAGTATGGTTGGCACTCAGTTTTTTACTTTTTAAAAGGAAAAAGGAGTCTGAATCAAACAACCAGCTACTTTAGCAGTCTCTATAGAATGAGAATAATCATATAATTTTTTTTTAAACTAGGGACACTTTGAGGCCAAATGGGGTTGACAGTGTCCCTTTAAGACTTACCTGTTTGTAATCCTCCCTGGTGTCCAGTGGTTCCCCCTCCCCCCAATCATCCATTTTAAATGTATAAATATGCCTTGGTGTCCAGAGATTCACCCCATTGCCTGTTTACACATATTAAGACAAGTCCCTCATGGTCTGGTGGACCCCCAACAGTCCCCTACCCAACCTGTCTGCTGACATCCCACCTACCTACACCCCACCTCACCCCAATGGCCGATGCACTTCTCAGCATGATACTGCACTGGTACAACCCTAATCTCACATCTGTGGCCAGCTATCATATGAGCTGTTGGTGAGTGTGCACATAGTAGAAACAACTTTGTACTGTATGCACACTCACTGACAGCTCTGGCCATGGAGGCGAGAGTAGGATTGTGCTGGTCACTGCATAGTGCTAAGAGGAACACCAGCCACTAGGGTTAGAGTGTGTGGGGAGGCCGTGTGTCAGTGGGTGTGCTGGTTGTGAGGGTCTCTGGACCATCAGGGACTTGTTTTAATACATGCTAAGGAGTGATCAGGGGAGGTGGGGGGAACCACTGGACACCAGAATGATTACAAACAGCATTTACATTCATAACAATGCTCAGAGGAGTGATTGGGGGGTAGGGGGACACACTAGACTACCAGGGATGTGTACATAATCAGAGGAGCAATTGAGGGGGTACCACTGGTCACCAGAGATTGATTTTATATGTTAGAATGGGTGATAAGGGGTTGGTGAATTTACTGGATATAGTAGTGCACCTCGAAAGACTAAACTATTTTTTTAGATTTTCTATGTGTATTGTAGAACTGCATGTTTAATATAAACAAAAGTGATGGAAATTTGGACAATATAGTGGGCGGTGCCTTACAGGCTTCAGTATTATTTCTGAATAATGACACAGCTGTTTTTCTCTCTTTTATCTGCAATTTTATGGCAACCGAAACAGCCACTAGAATCATTTTGCAAGTTGTTCTTCCACTGATGAACCATCACGAATGTAATCACCCTTTGTAAAACCACGTTTGGAGAGGATGTGGACAGATGCTGTGCACTTTGGACTGAAAGGTTGGTACATCTGTGGAATAAGCGTATGTAAACATGTTGGGCCAGATTTTCGCAGGCTGACAAACGGCTTGCATCAAGCCCTGTGCCTAAGGCATTTTTTTTTTGGCACAGCTGTGCCAAACACCTTTACTGCAGATGACCTGATTTTCAATGATCATGTGCAGTTGCAACAGTTTCCTCAGTTTATGGCACCGTGTGCCAAATATTTGGTGCATGCTTTGTAAAAAGGGTCCCTTGAATGCCACAAGCTACGAAGGTCGATCAAAAGGTTTGCAGCCTGACACAGAAAGAAATGCACCATGAACCTAATGTTATTTTATTCTTTTATTCTTTATTCATTACAAATTGGGTTTACAACCTTTGAGTCAGAGATTCATTTACAAAGGCACCTCATCACAGGGAGGGCAGACATCAAGACAGTTATTACAGTGCAGATTAAAACAGAGGATAATATTACAGGTAAGGAACATGTAACATAGATACACTTAGGTTACATAATATAGTAGTTTGTATGTTACTTTGGTTACACAATGTTACAAAATTGTGAGTTACAATCATGCATATAGTAGGTCCTCAGAGAAGACAGCGGGTTACATCCCTATTTAAACCTAGTAGGGAAGGAGTGGGTCTGGGAGAGGAAGAGGCTGTCCAGTGAACATTTTCCACGTATAGTTACATTAATATAAATGGAATATGCCCTAATGGCATATCGATCAAATGTTTTCCTTTGTAGGTGCATGCTGGACAAAGTTTAATAGGAGATAATCATTTGAGAATGCATAAAACTGAGATCAGAGCAATTATCAAGTACCTCTATATCAAAGGAATGACTCCAATGCAAATGTATGAGGATATGGTCAACACATTTGGAACAGAAGTCCCTTCATTTTCAACTGTCAAGAAATGGGCTGCTGAATTTTGAGTGTGGCAGAAGTAGTGTTGAAGATGATCCCAGGTCAGGGCACCCAAGGGAGGTGACCACTGAGGAGAACATTGACGCAGTCCATCAGATGGTGATGAAACACAGACGAGTAACTATACAGCATGTAGCTAGCACCTTGAGCATCAGTTTTGGGGCAGTACAATCAATCTTGACTGAAAACCTGGTCATGTGCAAAATGTTAGCAAGATGGGTGCCAAGAATGTTGACACCCGATCAGAAAGATGTGTGGCACAGCTGCCCGCACATCTAAGAGATGTGCCGAACAATGTTATGCCTGCATAACCAGGCATAAGTCCTAGCCACCCACAGACAGGCTGCTGTACTGCACAGCGCAACACAGCAGCCACCAGCCTGTGGTTGGCTACCCCCCCAGCCCTGATCGTACATTAACATGTCACCTCCAGATGTCCCTGGTAGTCCAGTGGCCCCATCTCCCATCCTTGAATCCCCGAACATTACACATGCCTCATTCCAAGTCCCTGGTAGTCTAGAGTAAGCCCCCCATCCCCATTTGTGAATAAATATAAATCCATCCCTTGAAACCCTGATAATCTAGTGCTACCTCCTCCTTTCCTGAACCCCATCCGTACACTGAATAATAGTAATAATAATAATATCTTTATTTTTTAGGCACCTTTCAAATGTAAAGGCACCGTACAAATTTAAATCAGAAACACATCTGAATAAAATGATCATAAAATCACACATCATAAAATGACATTAATCAGTTAATTATTCACCATATGCCTGGTGCCACAAAAAAGCCTTTAGGGCCAGCTTAAAATCCTCCAGTTGTGCACTCCCATAACCAATGAGGTAGAGAATTCCAGAGTGTGGGAGCCACAAACATAAATGATCTGGCCCCTGAAGATTTCAAACGTACTTCAGTGGCCCCACCTCCCATCCTTGAATCCCTGAACATTAGACTACCAGGGACTTGGAATGAGGAATGTGTAGAGTAAGCCCTCCATCCCCATTTGTGAATAAATATGAATCCATAACTTGAAACGCTGATAATCTAGTGCTACCTCCTCCTTTCCTGAACCCCATCCGTACACTGAATAATAATAATAATAATAATATCTTTATTTTTTAGGCACCTTTCAAATGTCAAGGCACTGTACAAATTAAAATCAGAAACAGATCTGAATAAAATGATCATAAAATGACATTAATCAGTTAATTATTCACCATATGCCTGGTGCCACAAAAAAGTCTTTAGGGCCAGCTTAAAATCCTCCACAGTTGTGCACTCCCATAACCAATGAGGTAGAGAATTCCAGAGTGTGGGAGCCACAAACATAAATGATCTGGCCCCTGAAGATTTCAAATGTACTTTAGGGATCTCGAGCAACCCCTTGCCTGCTGAGCAGAGCAATAGCTTGGGGCAATAAGGGACCAAGAGCTTTTTCAGGTAGTTCGGGTCCAGTCCATGTAGGGCTTTGAAAGTCAGCAAGCCAAATTTAAAGGTGATCCGCCACTGTACTGGGCAAGCAATGTGAGAGGGCAGTAAGGAGGGCTGGGGTGATACTGGGATGCATAGGGAGAGTCACCACCAGTAGAAAACAGGAAGTTGTTATCCCTCTGTACGGACAGCTGGTGAGACCCCATCTGGAGTACTGCATGCAGTTCTGGAGACCCAGTCTCCGCAAAGACATAGACAGGATAAAGGCAGTCCAGAGGAGGGCAACAAAAATGGTTCAGGGTCCGCACCAGAAGACATATGAAGAGAGACTTGAGGAGCTTAATATGTATACACTTGAGGAAAGGAGGGAGAGGGGGAACATGATAGAAACTTTCAAGTACCTCAAGGGAATCAATAAGTCCAAGAGTGTAGCATCTTTCAGAAAAAGAGGTGTGCAAGAAAAAGGGGGTACAATTTGAAGATATTGGGAGGACAGCTCAGAGGTAATGTGAGGAAGTATTTTTTTTCATGGAGAGGATTGTGGATGCATGGAACAGCCTTCCTGAGGAGGTTGTGGAGTCAAAAACAGTGGTGGAATTCAAGAATGCATGGGACAGTCATAAGGTAATTCTAGGGTGTGGGGGTCAGAGGAAGTAGGCTGTTGGTTAACTAGCATCTGCAGCTTATCCATTAGGTAGGGAAATGTGTAGACTGGGTGGGCCAAGTGGTCCTTATCTGCCATCAAATTCTATGTTTCTATGTTGCTGGCCTGGACGAAACCAGTAGAAACTTGGCTTTGGTATGCCCCCTGACCAGAATGCATGATGGTACCCCTTTGTTAATCAGCACTAATGCCAACATGTTCATCCGATTAGCCCAGCTTTGCCAGAAAAACCATGTGAGGAAGATGGGGTGGCCCTTACACATCCCTGCCATGGTATGCAAAGCGTCTGACCTACAGATACAAGACAAGGAGACTGACAAGGTCGAGACAGTGGGCATTGTGTGGAAAAAAGATCCAGCACCACTTGTACTGCCACACAACGCTCAGTGCACTGTTAGTGATGAAATATGAATCAAGAAAGATGTCAAGATCAAGATTCTCATGCGGGGTGCCCCAGAAGAGGGGAAGCTGCCAGAGGAACTATTAGTTAAGCTCAGCATCCTGCCTGCCTGAGCTCATGTCTATACTCAATGTGTGGTGGTGCAAATCCAGAACACGCCTGACTGGGATATTAGAGTAAACTGAGGCTGCACCCTGGCTACTGAGTATTGTGCAGATACTGCTGTGCTGCCTATTAAACGATGTACTGAAGAGGGTGAAAAGTAACTCCTGATTTGCTCAACTTTGGGGAATCCCCCATTTCTGAGGAGTGGAGAGTCAGGGTCTGCCAAAAACTGGCCCAGTGGAGCAAAGTATTTTCCTTGAGAAACTGGAATGTTGGATGCATCACTTATGCAGAGCATTACATCAGACTCCATGACGAGAGACCCTTCCATGAAAGGTCCCATTTTTCCTGTAGTCTGTATGCCTCTACCATTGTGGAAGTCCGAAAGAAGAATGGCTTGATGAGGATGTGTGTGGACTACCCGACCCTAAATTGAAGGACTGTACCAGACCAATATACAATGCCCCACATCCAGGATGCCCTGATTGTCTTAATGGGAGCCAATGGTTTTTTGTCTTAGACCTCAGGAGTGGGTATTACCAAATCCCGATGGCACCTGAAGATGGAGAAAAAACTGCATTCATCTGTCCTTTGGGCTTTTATGAATTCTTACATACTGTATACCTCAGGGCATTTCAGAGGTGTCTGCCACTTTCCAAAGGTTAATGGAGCGAGCGGTAGGAGACATGAATTTACTAGAATGCCTTGTTTACCTAGATGATGTCATTGTGTTTGGTAAAACACTCAAAGAGCATGAAACTCGCTTGTTCAAGGTTTTGGACAGATTAGAGGATTTCAGATTAAAACCATCTATTGACAAACATCAATTTTTCCAGCTATCTGTGAAATATGTAGGCCCCATTGTGTCCTTTGAGGGAATTCAAACTGATCAAATGGAAGCGTTGGCCACCTGGCCACAGCCTAACAATTTTAAAGAACTGCAAAGATTATTGGGGTTCTGTGGCTACTATCGACACTTTGTGAAAGATTATACCAAAGTCATCTGTCCTTTGTTCAATTTGACTCAAGGGGACCCACCTACAAACTGGAAATACAAAAAGAATTCTGTAAAAGAGGGAGACAAAGCCTATCTTAGAACCAATGAAATGTTCAGAGCAAGGTGGTGCAAAGAGTGTAATGTAGCCGTTTACGATATCATTCACCAGCTCACCCATACTTCTGTGCTTGCTTAAGCAGATCCAACTAAGCCTTACATGTTACACATTGATGCCAGCTTAAAGGGACTTGGAGCTGTGCTTTACCAGGAGTATGAGGAAGGACTAGGTGTAACCCCTCACCCCTGCCTTTTTGCCAAAACGACAGGTGGCATGCTGTTGAAGCTGACAGCAGTACCTGCTGGGGACTGGGTTCGGGGAGGATGAAGTTACTCGGCACAGGGGAGCCTAGGTTTGGCTACTCTGCACAGGGGCACCCAAGTAAATCCGAACACAGGAAGCAATAACTGTAATGTCCAGAACCAGGAATGGGATTCTTCAGTGTGGCTTTTATTCACATACTAGCTGAACAAACAAAGCATAGACGGACCCCCATGGGGCTACATTTCCTGGTAAATGCAGATTAGAGACTACGGAACACTTTATCACCATTTCCAGCCCTCAGGCTCTGAACCCACCAGGCACACAGCCCGGACTTGCACGCAGCTTTGGGTACACAGCCCGACTTGTACACACTTGGGTTTTACCCACGGGCCTGTCTCCCCTGCCGGCCACTTGATCCACGGTCCATTTGAGGAATGAACCAATTATCCTGTCGTGGCTTCCCACACCACACTAGAGTCTGCGACTCTTAGAAAGAATTTTCCTTACAATCCCACATCTGGATACTTCCCCCATCACTGGCCAAGTGGCTGAGGCAAAGTAGAAAACCACAGAAGAAATCCGTAGAGGTGGACCTGGTCACTAAAGATGGGAGGCCACCCAACTCCAGCTCCCACAGCCCATACCCAGCCATTTCTCTGGAAAACTGAACAATTCCTTTGCTGAACTTCTAAATGTAGATTAAGGGTAGATGTCTGTCACATCTCCTGTACATATTATTTGCATCTCACAAAACTCTGGGACTTGACACTACTTTTACTTGCTTGGCCCATTTCTCTAGGCTTCCCAATATGTAGTTCAATCCCTAGATTTTCACACAAGTGCCGGGGTGAAGAAAACATATGCCCTTTTAGCCAGAGCAGACACTCACCCTTAAGTTGCAGGTGCCCCACAGCGACTCACAAATCTTCCATCTTCCAAAATAAATCCTGGACTATACAGGCAGCTTTTCCTCCACTAGCAGAATTAGGGGGATTGCCCCAGGAATCTGCTGGGAATCTTTACATCCCCCCGGAGGGAGGGGGGCACTGAGACCCGGAAACAGCGTTCTCCACCACTTGAGTACAAGCTTCACTCACTCAAGCCAAACTGCAGACTCTCTCTTCAAAACTCCCAACGTTCTATCTAACTCCCTTTGCTGCAGATTCCAATGTGGCTTATGCAGCTGCGAAAGTTCTATAGGTGATGTCATCCCTCAGTCTCAGCTGAGACTGAGAACAGAGTGAGACAGTGTGAAACCCATATAACTGGAGTTTCACAAGCTGCCTTCCCTGCCTACCACTAGGTCTTACTGGGATTCTAGTAACCCCGGGTAACAAGGGGGTTACACTTGCCCTTGACCAGGAAAATGACTGTCCGCAGTCATTATTTACCCAGCCTTAGGCCATCCCACCCTATGTGCTACCTACGGAGGGGGGTGATCAGGCCCCCACCTACCATGTGCAAGCACAGGCAGGCAACACTAAGGGCCTAGAGGCCTGTAGCTGACATATCAGCCTCTACACTATCCACTTACTATGGACACCTAGTGGCTCTGGTAGAACTATCCAGAGCATAGCCCTGATAGCTCAGCACTGCGGTCCCTGCTGCAGGTCAGGGCCACAGCCTGTCTATCCCCCCTAACCCTCTAGGGAAGCCTATCTGCCTTTAACCTAATACCCCCAAAACAAAAACAACCCAGGGACTTCCCCAACCTTGGGCAACCTGCAACCACACACCATTAAAATACCACATTATACCATATTACTGCCTCCTCCCTACCCCCACAACCACACCTGTGGAAGGAAAGGGTTAATACAGCAATAACAATAATAACACCACAGTACTTTAAATTTCTACACACTAAAGTACTAATGAGGAACTCCGATGAGCCCCTCCTCCTCTTCTTGTCTTCTCTTCTGTCTTCCCAGGAACACCTGTAAGAAAAAGAAAGACAAAACACACTCCTAATCTGCAAACACAGTCTACCTAAAACTCCTACCATCAAAACACTGAAAAATCCCAAAAAGATTTTTTTTTTTTTTGAAAAGAAGGTAGAAAAACAGTATTTACATTAGAAAACAACGACATTATTTACAATGCACATTTGGGGGGATGGAGTGCCCTAAAAGTCCCAACTAGTGACCGCAATGCCCAAAGGCTAGTCCAATAAAGAGTCTCTCCTGGGCCAGAGCCCGGTGAAGCACAGTTCTAACAGGCCAAAGTCCCGAAGGGGAGAGTCTTTGCGGACAGTTCACACATTTTGAAGTCTATTAGTGTAGGGTGTGTACTGCAATGTCATAAAGATAGAAAAGTTCGGACTTACCAGCCACTTGTAGTACGAAATTCAGCACCGACCTGCACCTCTGATGAAGACTCTGCCTGGCAGCATTTCCTCCGATACAGCTGGGTGGACATCTTCCGGGAACCACAGGAGGGCACATCTGGGAACAGCTGGGCTGATGTCATCTCTGGAGATGGAACCTTAGAACAGGAACAAAAAGAAAACAGCTGGTATGACGTCATCCGATTACCAGGTGATGAACAGGATACAGCTGGGCTGGTGTCCTCTCTGGATCTGAAGTCATCTGGTGGGCCAGTCGATGGATGCTGGAAAGGCCGGTACACTGTAGACTGATGAATGTGGGGCACCTGAGTCCTGGATATTCATATTGGCAGATCAATAAGGCACTTCACAGTCTGGTGTGGCAGTATTGACTACCACTGCTAGGCTCTCCATTTTGTAGTCATGGGCTTATTTGCTGGGAGGTCCTTGCACTGAGGCCAATAGTACCGGGGGTCAGGAGCTTGAATTATTACCCCATCTGGGCGCACATAATTCACACAGTGGGAGATTTCACGTCCCTCTCCGTCCACTATTCGCACTCTGTCTATAAACAGTGTCCTGCCTCTCTTCCACTGGGTATACTTTTCGTGAAACAGTCTGTTTTTCACATGCTTGTTAGCCCCAGGATGCACACTTTTCATGGCTTCATCCCAGATCCAGGATTTCCTGCAGTTCTCAGTCTCTTCCCAGACTTTTCGAGGAAAGGTAGGGAAGGTTATACCACAGATCTCATTTGCCTTCCTATGAACCAGTCTCTCCTCTTTACTTACTTTGGTCAATCTGAGACCGCTGGCCTGGCTTGGGGGTGGCCAGTCCTGGTTCTGCCAGCTACGCATCCTTAAGGAAATTAGAAATGGATCCCTGAGTTCTTCCTCCTGTAAAGCCAGGGCAATGGCATCACCACTTTCTTCCATACATTCCTCCGAGGCAAGATCTTGAGGCTGTGTACCCGTTCCTTTTTCACAAGGCCACATAGGTTCCCCCTCATCTTCCTCTTCACTGAGGATCTGAGCCCAGGAGTGAGCAGTCGTTCTCACTCCTGAGACTATCCACTCATCACTAGGCGCGGAGGTCGACACCTCCCATTCAAAGGCCTCCCGCATCTCATCTTCACCTAAGAGACTTGGGCTAGGCACCCCCAGGGTCTATTGATGCTTTATCCGAACTTTCTTTCTGGGATCCAGCATCCGAAACTTCAACTTCAGGTTCTGTCTCTAACTCTGCACCCTCTAGCTTTGTGCCACACTCCCCCGAGGGGCCTTCCTCCACAGGCTCCGCCTGGTGCTGTGTGCTGCCAACTGCAGATTCCTGAATTTTTGTCCATGCGGGAGCCAAACGAATTGGAGGCGCTTTATACAAGCCATATTTTTCTAGGCATCCAGCACAGTGAGGAATCATGAAGACGTCCCTTCCAGCTCTCAAGCATATTTGACATACATGCACTGGAAAATTAGGAATCGCCACATGAGGAGGCAGTTGCCCTCCACAGCACCACTTTTCAATATCCCTCAGTCTATTCACTGCTGCTGTTACTGCAACACGGGCATGATCCGGGTAACGAGCTGGTCCTGAGGCCATAACTGCAGAAAAATAAACAAAAGTTCACTGTAACTGAAAGTTCCACTTTATTGAACACACTCTTTAGTTGTAAAATGGCTCCTCTGCTGCTGTGTTTACTTTACTACCCCATCCTGTAATGGCGGCGGCAGCACTCCTGTGCATCAACATTTAGAATCTGGGTCAAGCCACTGCGCACCTGATTTACACAAACTACTGATAACTTTTGCTCAAACTGCACAACTTGCTCTGTTCTGGCTTTAAACACATTTACAGGATTTTCCACAGGCTTTTTTACGTGCTGGTAACATTCATTTGATTCACAGTCCCTTAAAGCTTCAGGTTTTTAGCACAGGATTGCCTGTATTTCTAGTGCTGCACTTTGCTACAACCCACAGTCTCTCTCTGGCTGCAAACTTTAAACTTGAGGCTAAATTCATTACTATGCACACAGTCAATGGCTTAACAGACTTGCACTTGCTGGCAGGACTTTACACAGTTGTTACTTGCAAAGCGACTACACTGCTGCACACACATTTATATGGCATAGGGCAAAAAAATCACTGTTTGAGCAGTTTCTTGGTTGTTACTTACTGTTATCAGTAGCAGTTTGCTGCGATGGGGAAAAACGGCCTGCAGCCAGTTCTTGGAGGCCTCAGAACAGAAACGGATGGGCAGTCCTGCCGATCGTCTTCTCGACCACCACTTTAGCAATTCTGACGATCGATTAGCGGGTTAAGCCCGATTTTAAACAAGAAAGTCAATTTTTATAAGGTTTACAGTGATTTTAACACTCCGCGATGCTCCTCCACTGCCAGTACACGCACTCCACTCACACTCCCTCTCGAATGCTGGGGCAGTCTCTGTAAAGCTGGCTGAGGGGCGGGACTGATTGCAGCCTGACCAACCACACGACGCCATGCAAATGAGCCTCTTCTTCCTCGCGCGGGCTCTTCTCCTCACGGCGATCGTCGAGCAGGCAAATTTAAACTGCAGAATGCAACTTTTTTTTTTTTTCAACTGACTCCACGGCGGGAGCCCATTTCAGCCATTTAACATAGCCATTTACTCTACACTCTCTCATTTCATTCAAAAAGCATTTCCAATGTCCAGGGCACAATTTTCCTGTTGCGTCCCCTAGTCTTCCACACTTTTCTTTACCACAGTTCATTTTTAAAGCAGGCAAAAATGCTGTAAACTATTTGATGCAGGACAAGGGCACACTCTTTGGCTTTACTGCTCCCTGGTAAACAGTTGGCAATTTTAAACAGCAGCACAAGATTCACAGCACACAGCAACACACTAAGGAAATTGCTTCAGTTTTTTGGGCTACCCACTGCCAGATAGCCAAAACGCTAGCCCCCCTTGCCAGAGCACCTTCCTCCCAGAACAAAATCCAAAGCGGTGCCTCCATTTTTGTAACCCCTCACCCCTGCCTTTTTGCCAAAACGACAGGTGGCATGCTGTTGAAGCTGACAGCAGTACGTGCTGGGGACTGGGTTCGGGGAGGATGAGATTACTTGGCACAGGGGAGCCTAGGTTTGGCTACTCTGCACAGGGGCACCCAAGTAAATCCGAACACAGGAAGCAATAACTGTAATGTCCAGAACCAGGAATGGGATTCTTCAGTGTGGTTTTTATTCACATACTAGCTGAACAAACAAAGCATAAACGGACCCCCACGGGGCTACATTTCCTGGTAAATGCAGATTAGAGACTACGGAACACTTTATCACCATTTCCAGCCCTCAGGCTCTGAACCCACCAGGCACACAGCCCGGACTTGCACGCAGCTTTGGGTACACAGCCCGACTTGTACACACTTGGGTTTTCCCCAAGGGCCCGGCTCCCCCGCCGGCCACTCGATCCACGGTCCATTTGAGGAATGAACCAATTATCCTGTCATGGCTCCCCACACCACACTAGAGTCTGCGACTCTTAGAAAGAATTTTCCTTACAATCCCACATCTGGGTACTTCCCCCATCACTGGCCAAGTGCCTGAGGCAAAGTAGAAAACCACAGAAAAAATCTGTAGAGGTGGACCTGGTCACTAAAGATGGGGGGGCCACCCACCTCCAGCTCCCAAAGCCCATACCCGGCCATTTCTCTGGAAAACTGAACAATTCCTTTGCTGAACTTCTAAATGTAGATTAAGGGTAGATATCTGTCACATCTCCTGTACATATTATTTGCATCTCACAAAACTCTGGGATTTGACACTACTTTTACTTGCTTGGCCCATTTCTTTAGGCTTCCTAATATGTAGTTCAATCCCTAGATTTTCACACAAGTGCCGGGGTGAAGAAAACATATGCCATTTAGCCAGAGCAGACACTCACCCTTAAGTTGCAGGTGCCCCACAGCGACTCACAAATCTTCCATCTTCCAAAATAAATCCTGGACTATACAGGCAGCTTTTCCTCCACTAGCAGAATTAAGGGGATTGCCCCAGGAATCTGCTGGGAATCTTTACATCCCCCCGGAGGGAGGGGGGCACTGAGACCCGAAAACAGCGTTCTCCACCACTTGAGTACAAACTTCAGTCACTCCAGTCAAACTGCAAACTCTCTCTTCAAAACTCCCAACGTTCTATCTAACTCCCTTTGCTGCAGATTCCAATGTGGCTTATGCAGCTGCGAAAGTTCTATAGGTGATGTCGTCCCTCAGTCTCAGGTGAGACTGAGAACAGAGTGAGATAGTGTGAAACCCATTTAACTGGAGTTTCACAAGCTGCCTTCCCTGCCTACCACTAGGTCTTACTGGGATTCTAGTAATCCCGGGTAACAAGTGGGTTACACTACGCCCAGTGGCATTTGCCAGCAGGAGCCTGACCTCCTCTGAGAATAACTATGCAGTACACAAACTTGAATTTCTTGCATTAAAATGGGCCATAGTAGGTCAATTTCATGAATACCTTTCTGGTGCAAAGATTCTGGTGAAGACTGACAACAATCCCCTCACGTATGTTCAAACCTTGGCCAAGTTAGATGCCACTGGGCACCGTTGGTTATCATCACATTCAACCTATGATTATTCAGTAGCGTACCGCCCAGGCCTAGACTACATGCTGATGCCCTCTCTTGAAGGCCTGAAACCAGCTCTGAGTGGGTGAGGATATCAGAGCAATCTGTTAAAGCTCTTTGCCAAAAGTTTGATAAAGATGAACACCTATCCTCTGAAACAGTTGATTGCCTGATCGATTGCTTGGGCCCTCCTGACATCTGTATTCCTGCAGCCTATTGCAATTTTGCAATGTTGGATCTCAGTGCTTTGCCTCAACTTACTCCCACCAATATCCAGTGGGCACAATCCCATGATCCTATGATTAAACCTGTGTTAGACTCCATAAATGCTGGAAAAAATGTGTCCAAACTTCGCTCTAAGGATCAAACAACTGCTTTGCTATTTCGAGAGGTGCCTAAGTTAAAGTTGCACAACAAACTACTTTACTGAAGGACCACAAATAAACAAGGTCAAGTTGTCAGACAACAGCTACTGCTGCCTATTGCATTCAAACGTGTAGTTTTACTTGCTCTCAATGATCAAATGGAACACCTGGGTTGTGACAGAACTTCAAACTTAGCCCGTGCCCATTTCTACTGGCCAAAAATGGGTGCTGATATTGAGGCTCACATCCAAACTTGTAGCCGTTGCCTTCAGAGAAAAGTTCAGCCTCAGGGAGCTGCACCTGTGATTAACATCTCCACCAGTGCGCCCATGGAACTTGTCTGCATTAACTTTTTGTGTTTTAAAGTCTGAACAAAAGAACATTGGTAATGTGCTGGTTGTAACTGACCATTTTACTCGCTATGCTCAGGCCTATCTGACTAAAGACCAAAAAGCAACCACTGTAGCCAAAGTACTTGTAGAAAAATTCTTTGTTTATTACGGTGCCCCACAGAGAATTCATTCTAATCAGGGGAGAGACTCTAAAAGTCATCTAATCAAAGAAATGCTTTCGCTCTGGGGGGTGAGAAAATCAAGAACTACCCCTTATCACCCTCAGGGGGACCAACATCCTGAGAGATGTAATCGAACACTACTGGATATGCTGAGCACCCTTCATCCCAGAGATAAGCCAAGATGGAGCCAACAAATAAGCACATTAATTCATGCATACAACTGTAATTGTAACAACACAACTGGGTTTCCCCCCACCATCTAATGTTTGATCAAGAAGCAAGGTTACCTGTAGAGATTTGTTCTGGAGTATCTCCTGATGGAGTTCACGCAGAAAGCTACCTCCAGTATGTGCAAAAGCTCAAAGCTCAGTTAAACCATGCCTACCAGCTAGCACACACAATGGCTGCCAAGAGAAACTTAGCAAAGAAAGAAAGACATGACAAATGAGTCAAGGCACAAGAGCTGTAACCTGGAGATCGAGTTCTGTTAAGAAATTTGGGATTGCACGGAAAATGCAAAATAGCCGACAGGTGACATCACACTCCACACATTGTTGTCAGCAAACTGGAGGATCTGGCAGTATACAAAGTACATCCAGGAAATGACCCACAAGCTGTAAAGACAAAGCACTGGAATCATTTACTACCAATTGGGCAAATCATCATTGATTCTGCACCACAAGATAATGCCTCCACTGGGCCTGTGACCCGAGTTGCAGCTAAAAAGAGACAGTTAAACTATCCTCCTGCTCTTCAGAATCCGAAGCTTCCTTTTAGTCATGTTCTCATTGAAAATGATAACCAATCTGAGTCTGATGATAGTGAATGTGGTGTCACTTATTATCCTTCTTACAAACTGAGCAAGTTGTTTCAAGGAAATCCCGTGTAACATGGGAGATGAGACTGGATCTTCAGGACTGTCTAATCATCCATGGGCCTCTCAACTACTCCTGTGCCCCCTGATAGTGAGGTGCAAAGTATAACCTCCAACATAGCTGACTGTGTCTTGTGAAACTAAGTGAACCTTCAGAGGCAAATCCTGACCATGACAGCATAACTGGTAACATACCAGATGCACCTGAAATGTCTGAACATAGTGATTCTGATATCATGATAGACAATGGTGATAATGAAAATAATAATTCTGACAGAGATTTAAATTTCATGTAATTTCCTCCTGATGACGAACCTGGAATTTCAGAGCAAGTTAATAGAAACATAGAAACATAGAATTTGACGGCAGATAAGGACCGCTTAGCCCACCCAGTCTGCCCATTTCCCTACCTGATGGATAAGCTGCAGATCCTAGTTAACCAGCAGCCTACTTCTTCCTACCCCCAATCCTAGAATTGCCTTATGACTGTCCCATGCATGCTTGAATTCCACCACTGTTTTTGACTCCACAACCTCCTCTGGAAGGCTGTTCCATGCATCCACAACCCTCTCTGTGAAAAAATACTTCCTTAAATTACCTCTGAGCCGCCCCCTTCTATCTTCAGATTGTGCCCCCTTGTTCTTGCACACCTCTTTTTTTGAAAGATGCTACCCTCTTGGACTTTGTTGATTCCCTTGAGGTACTTGAAAGTTTCTATCATGTCCCCCCTCTCCCTCCTTTCCTCGAGGCTATACATATTACGCTCCTTAAGTCTCACTTCATATGTCTTCTGGTGCGGACCCTGCACCATTTTAGTTGCCCTCTTCTGGACAGCTTCCATCCTGTCTATGTCTTTGTGGAGATTGGGTCTCCAGAACTGCACGCAGTACTCCAGATGTGGTCTCACCAGCTGTCTGTACAGAGGGATAATAACTTCTTGTTTTCTGCTGGTGATGCCTCTCCCTATGCATCCCAGTATCCCCCCAGCCCTCCTTGCTGCCCTCTCACATTGCTTGCCCACCTTTAGGTCATCTGCTATGACTACCCCCAGGTCCCTTTCCATTTTTGTTGTTGTTAGTATCTCACCCCCCATTGTGTACTCTTCCCCTGGGTTTTTGTTTCCCAGGAGCATTACCTTGCACTTCTTAGCATTGAATCTAAGCTGCCATACATTTGACCATTCCTCTAACCTTGCCAAGTCCCTTCTCATCCGTTCCACCCCACCTTGTGCATCACCTCTGTTGCAGATCTTTGTGTCATCTGCAAAGAGACATACTTTTCCTTCCAGTCCCTCTGCAATGTCGCTTATATAGACATTGAAGAGGACCGGTCCTAATACTGAACCCTGTGGTACCCCACTGCTAACCTCCCTTTTTTCAGAGTGGACTCCATTTACTACTGCTCTCTGTGTCCTATTCTCCAGCCAATTCTTTACCCAGGCTGTCATCTTGGGACCCACTCCCAGGCTGGCTAACTTGTATATTAATCTTTTGTGTGGGACTGTGTCAAATGCCTTGCTAAAGTCTAGGTAGGCCATGTCCACAGCCCCTCCCTGATCTACTACTTTGGTCACCCAGTCAAAGAAATCTATCAGATTTGTCTGGCATGACCTTCCTGCTGTGAATCCATGCTGCCTTGGGTCCTGTGCCCCTCTGGCCTCTAGATGACATGGAACAATTCTTTCCTTCAGAAGTGATTCCATCATTTTCCCTACCACTGAGGTTAAACTTACAGGTCTGTAGTTTCTGCTTCTGCCTTGCTCCCACTTTTGTGAAGGGGAATCACATCTGCCCTCCTCCAGTCCTCAGGTACCACCCATCCTCCCATGATTTGTTAAAGAGGGTAGTGAGTGGTGTCACTAGTTCTATCCTTAGTTCTTTTAGAATTCTGGGATGAATTCCATCAGGCCCCATTGCTTTGTCCACCTTCAGTTTTAAGAGTTCTTTCAGAACTCTTTCTTCTGTAAATGGGCTGGTATCAACTTCTGTATCCAGAGTGTTTCTACTGTTTGTTTTAGGTACCTCCCCCTCTTCCTTTGTAAATACTGAGCAAAAATATTTGTTTAGTATCTCTGCCTTTTCACAGTCACCCTCTGCCCACCCTACCTCCCTTTATTAAGCCTCACTATCCCTCCCTTGGTCTTCCTTTGCTCCTGATGTACCTATAAAGGTTTTATCCCCTTCTTAACTGAGTTGGCTATCTTTTCCTCGGTTTGGGCCTTTGCTATTCTGACTGCCTTTCCAGCTTCCTTTTGCTTTAACTGATACAGTTCTCTGTCCTGTTCCTTCTGTGATTCCTTGTACTTCCTGAATGCTTTCTTTTCTCTTGAACCTTCTGCCACTTCCTTTGAGAACCATAGTGGTTTCTTACCTCGTTTCGTTTTGTTTATTTGCTTTACACAAAGGCTTGTTACCTCTGTGATGGCAGTTTTTATTATTCCCCATTGTTCTTCCACCCCTCCTTCCTGCCCATTTGCTAGTGCATTCCTTAGGCACTCACCCATTTTGGCAAAGTCAGCCCTCCTAAAATCCAGTACCTTTGTCTTTGTATGGCTTGTATGCAAGTGTTCCTCTTGAATCAGAATCCACAGAACAGACTAATGCAAGTACTCCTTCTAGTTCTGAGCTAACAGCCAGTGCAGAGGTACCCCTTTTGTCAAAGGCTAACATATTGCTGGACAATGAGCCGGGACTGATCAACACAAATGCTAATGTTGAAAGGACTGAGCCTGAGTCTGCTCCTCCCAGAAAGTCTGGAAGAGCCACAAAGCCTGTAGTGTGCCTCAGTTATGATTTCCCCAGGAAGGCTTGTAGATCTTCCCATGAATGCAGTTCAAAAAGGGTTTACATTTCTGAAAATTCTCTTCCAAAAATAGGTTACACTGCAACCTCTAAGTATATAATAAAGCCCTCCAGTCAGTATTCTAGTGACATCTCCCCATGCAGCCCAAGCTTAGCTGCTATGGTCAGCCTCCAAACCATGTGGGTTAGTGTGCATGAGGTAATACAGGCAAGGGTTGTACAGACAATGGCCCAGATATTCAGAAGGGTTGTTCATGGCACAACACTGTTGCACCATGCGCAACCCACTGATGCGCCCCGGCATGATATTCAAACTGGGATTGAGCCTGGCACAAATCCCGATGCACCGGGGCGCATCAGTAATGTATGCGGCACAGATGGGGGGTTGTGCCCCTGCATACTCCGCACATCTCGATATTCAACCCAGGATGTGCTGAGCCCATGCATGTGCAACCCCTACCTGTGCTGCACACAGGTGAGCTCCCAAAAAAAGGAGCAACAGCTAGCCACCCACAGGTGAGCTGCCATATTGCAGGTCTCAACACAGCAGCTGCCACCTGTGTGTGGCCACCTGAGCTCCGGCTGCACCTTCATGGTGGCACCCCCCATGCCCGATCATGGGCATATGTAGAAGAAGGATAGTCCTATATCCCTAGTGTTCCAGTGGACCGCTTGAAGCCTGATCGCGGGCATTAGTGTGTTCAAAACATGTAACACTATCCCTGGTAGTCCAGTGGACTGCTTGCTGGCCGATTGTGGGTGTCAGTAAAAAATAATGCAACACCAATCCAACCCTGATGGTCTAGAGGTACACCCCTTCCCACCAGCCCACTGAGCCCCTCTGCCCACTCCCCCCCGGTCAGTGGCGGGGGGCAGCTCCCCACCTGCCTGCCGCCCCACTGCCCACTGACTGACACTGTACAGTAGGGCTGTATGCCCATTGGTCCACAGTGTGAGCCAATGGGGGTACAGCCCTACCTTCGCGGTGTCAGTCGGCGGTCGAGTGAGGTGGCAGATGAAGTGAGAATGCTACCGCCCTACTGCTGACTGGGGGAGTGGGGCGTGAGGGCTCAGTGGGCAGGTAGGGAGGGGGTACCGCTAGACCACCAGGGTTGGATTGGTGTTGCATTGTTTTTCACTGATGCCCGCAATCGGGCTGCGAGCGGTCCACTGGACCACCAGGGATATGGGACATTTATCATTCTCAACATATGCCAGGGATAGTGTTACATGTTTTAAACAGACATATGCCCATGACTGGGCTGTAAGCAGTCCACTGGACCACCAGGGATAGTGTTAACAATTTAAACAGACCTATGCCCGCAATTGGGCTGCAGGCAGTCCACTGGACCACCAGGGATATAGGATGATTCTAATATTCTACATATGCCCACGATCGGGCAGTGGGGCTCTTTGCCGCGATGTGCAGGGGGCGTCGGTCGCTGACGGCTGCAGCCTGGCAGGGTGCCAGGTGCAAGTCACCGGGGATTGGCACACCTGCATACAAATGGGGCCATAATGACATGCAAATGGCCCCATTTGAGCCTTGCATGCAGTATGGCCCGATTTGCATGTGCACTTTTGAATATTGCAGTTGTTGCACCAAGCACAATGGAACTTATGCTAGCGCATCCCACTGCTCCACTTTGGCCAATTGCGCTGGTGTAGTACCACTGCGCCATGCGCACTGCAGGTGACCACGGTGTGAAATTCAATGATGCTGTGCCATGGCGCAGCTCCATTGAATATCACTCTGTCAATGCCCTGTGCAGCCAAGTTGCGCTGCGCCCAGGCTTGCGCCATAGCCTGATGCAGTCTGAATATCCGGCCCAATGTGTTTAGCTACTTGAACAAGTTTCCATGGAAAATAGTGTGTTCCTGTACAGTATTCATTGCAAAATGTATTGTAATACTGTTGTCTACAGCTAGCTTACTTATTACTGAAGCATCGGATATTAACATTTATGGTATATAAATGTAATAGTTTATGGTTGTAACCTGTATATACAAATGTACATATATTCACGTATAGCGTTTTCTGTATAGAACTGTTTATTATGTATAGACTTGCCGCAGATGCTAAGTTTTTCCAGGCAAGGAAGAGTGTAACCCCCCACAAGTTTGAAATTTACTGTAATATCTTCCTGGGGCTCCCTCAATGCCCACTGCCAGGCTGACGTCCTGTCTTTGTTTGATCCTGCTCCTTTACGTGTGAGTGCCATGCTGAGCCTCCAAGCCAGTCTCTTTAAGAGCTTAGCTATTAAGTATATATGAATGGTCTGAATGGTCTGAGCTGGGGCCAAGTGATTTAGGGCTTACGACCAGCCAGACTCTGCTCTGATTTGCTCCACTCTGCAGTCAATACTCCTCCTCCTGACGACGCACATAATTTGAAACCAGTAGAGGGTTTTGACCCTGTAATGCTGGGTGGCTTGCTCATTCACGAGTTCTTGTTGAAATAAATGTTTTCACCTTGTTACCAGTGGTGCCAGGTTTTCTGTTTGCAATACACTTTGATTTTCTAATGGCACGCATGATTTGAGCTGGGGTTCTTCACCCATAGTCAATACTGGTGCAGAGGGAGTCGATATGGAAACTGTACTTATTTACTGCTTACATATTGTTATATTTCAATTAGAGATTTCTGTCTAACCTGCTTGCCTTGCAGCTTGCCTTTTGGAATGGGAGCCACCATCTTAGGTCCAGATCTTCCAGCAAATGGACATATAGGATTTCAGGGGACCTAAAATAGATCCTGGCTCAGTGTCTCGTGGGAAGAAAAACTGTAGTTTTTGTAGTTTTTAGGTTGGCACCAAAACTGCCCTGGAGGGGGAGTCCTAACTGTGACTGACAGCTTCCCCAGCCAACCAAAATCCTGGATTACAAGAGAAATCCCCAGTGCTGCATGAGACAGTGTACAGTTAGAGTTGGAGTTGGAAGTGTGAACAGCTCAAGCTTTTGAACAGCTACTCCCTGAATGGAGTGTAGGGAAATCGGTGTGAAGAGGCCTAACGTGCTTCCCTGCCACGTTTCGCCTGTCTTGAACTGCCGGATTGCAGAAGTTGGACTTGTTCTGATCTAAGCCTGGAACTGAGGCAGAATGAAGCAAGATGTTTACCATCACAGTCTGTGTTTTGGTCTGAAGAATTGCTCCTGTGAAGGGATCAGCCCAGCTAGTGTGTGAGACCACTTTTGGATTGAGAGATTTGCTCAGTGACTTGACTGCATTCTCAACCAGACTGTATCCAAATTATAGAAAGTTGAAGCTGTTAGAGTTAAATGTGCTAATGTTTTCTTGAGAGTCGAGACTTGCCTGTTTGCGGCCCGTCTGGTTATACAAGCTGGAGGTTTCACCAGTAAGAACCAAACAAACGTTGCCAATTTGCTCATCTTTCCTGGGCCTTTGCCAACTGTCTGCCATCCCAGCCCAGACTGATTGCCCTGCACTGGAGACTGTTTTTGGTGAGAGACTGGCTTTGGGGATCCAGCCCCTGCACAACAACAGCTCCAGGTTGTGGCCACCTGGAGGGAAAGGCCATGAAGAGGAGGTGCATCATGTCGGCCCCGCTTTCCCATGCTCATCGGTGAACACCACAAGGTCTCCATATTGCCTGCCTTTCTGCAGCAGTCTGGAAGCATGAGTACAATCTGGGTAGCTCCCTGCAACAGGTATGTAAATCATCTGTGGTACCATCTGATTTCTTTAACTTTCTGGGTTTCCAAATGACTGAGCCAACTGGCTTGGATTACAAATAATCATCTTGTTGTAGTGCATGCTGCCTTTCTTTCCTTTAAGGGCCTCAACATCTGCTGCAATGCCAGCCACCCCCAGGCAATGCCTCTGGCTTGCCAATTTCCATCCTGGGCACCCAGTGTTGTAGGACTGTCTATTTTGGGACTAAAAGTGCATGCCAAAACCCTGATTCAAATCAGAGTACAAATCATTTAACTAAATTTGCACCTCTTCCTTGTTCACATCCCCTGAATAAATCTGATTGTCTTTCTCATGTTTAACCTGGTTAGTGTGCATATTATTAGTTGGGATACAGTACTGAAAGTGTGCAGTTGCTTTGCTAACCTTATTTTTGAGGGGGTCTCCAGGGAAACTGCTGAAGGTCTGACCCTGGTGGTAAGTGTGAAGGGCATGTGCTTATTATTACTGGTATATACTGATTGTGTGTTAACTGCTGTTGAGGGTTCTGAACCACTAGGAGGGTTAATGGCTGGTTGTAGATTCCCAGAGGGCTTTAACAGGCTAGACAGACACCCCCAATACCACATTCTGGGTTGAGCCACCTTAATACTGAATCCAGACTCCATAACCTGTGATCACACTTACAGGCAGGGGTAGTAACCTTAAGGACAGCGCCAACTAGGGGTTACATAAGATTCCTACTCATTTTCTCAACCCCTTTCTGGGTATTGAACCTACTACAGATTTTGGTGTCATCTGCAAAAAATGAATACCTTCTCTTTCAATTCTTCTACAGTGTCACTTATGACATGACTGGGATGTTAACATACCAGGGTACACAACCTACAGGAGAGACAGGGAGGATAGAAGAGGGGGAGGAGTAGCTGTCTATGTAAGGAAAGGGATAAAAACAATAGAACAAAAAAGTAAACAGGGAGGAGAGGAGGCACTGTGGGTCACCTTAGAGACTGGAAATGGCACCACAATCAGCACAGGGGTTGTATACAGACCCCCACGTTAGGGAGAGGGAATGGGCAAGGATATGATAGAAGGTATCCTTAGGATGGCAGTGAAAGGGGAGATACTGTTGATGAGGGACCTGAATATGCCAGATGTTAACTGGAGCACCTTTACTGCAGCCATATCGAAGAGCAGAGCCATTCTTGATGCCCTTCAGGTGGCATGCCTCATACACTAACTTGTTTTTTTTTCTCTTTTAGATATTTCCTGAAGAAGACCTAAGGTCGAAATGTAGATTTTTAACTCAATTTTCTATTTTCAGCATGCATTCAATATAACCATTTTGTTTTGCTTTTAGACCACATGCTAACGCAGCGCCTTGTTTTTGTTTTTTACAATTTGTATGCCTCATACAGCTAGTTTTGGAACTCACTCATGAGGGAGCAATCTTAGACCTCATACTCTCAAATGGGGACAGCAAGAGGATCTCATATCTAGAAGTGGGTAGCTATCTGGGAAGAAGTGACCACCAAACAGTGTGGTTCATGATAAACTCAGCTACAGAATCAATCCATACAAAAGTGAGGGTACTGGACTTCAGGAGGGCTGACTTTGGCAAGGTGGTAGAGTGCCTTGGAAAAGCACTAGCAAACAGGCTAGAATGAGGGGTGGAGCAACAGTGGGGAAACATCAAAACTGCCATCACAGAGGCAACAAGCCTTTGTGTGAAGCAAATAAATCAAAATGAAAGAAAAAGCCACTATGGTTCTCAAAAGAAGTGGCGGGTAAGGTTAGGGAGAAACAGATAGCTTTTATGAAGTATAAGGAAACACAGAAGGAGCAGGACAGAGAACTGTACCAGTTAAGGCAGAAGGAAGCAGGGAGGGAAGTCAGAATAGCAAAGGCCCATACTGAGGAAAAGATAGCCAACTTGGTTAAGAAGGGGGATACAACCTTTTATAGGTACATCAGGGAACATAGAAAGACAAAGGGAGAGATAGTGAGGCTGAATAGAAAGGATGGTGGGTGGGCAGAGAGGGACAGTGAAAAAGCAGGGATACTGAATGAAATCTTCTGCTCAGTATTCACAAAAGAGGAGAGGGGCAGGTGCCTAATCCAGTTAACAGAAGCACTCTGGATAGGGGAATCGATCCCAGTCCTTTCACAGAAGAAAGGGTTCAGAAAGAACTTCTAAAACTGAAGGTGGACAAAGCAATGGGGCCTGATGGAATTCACCCCAGAATACTAAAAGAATTAAGGGGAGAACTAGTGACACCATTGACTACTCTTTTTAATAAATCATGGGAGGATGGTGTGGTACCTGAGGACTGGAGGAAGGCGGATGTGATTCACCTTCACAAAAGTGGGAGCAAGACAGAGGCAGGAAACTACAGACCTGTCAGTTTGACCTCTGTGGTAAGAAAAGTGATGGAAGCACTTATTTTTTTTTTCAAATCAAAGTTTATTGGTTTCCAGTACAGAGAACAGATCCAGTATACATCAACAGTATCAACCAACCCCTAAGATCACCCTCCACCCAATTCAGCACAGTCTACCTCATACATGTATTCTACTGACTCTGTCCCTAACATCTAACCTTACATATTAAGAGTAAACAGCATATGAAGAGGCTCCCATATCCTTTTATATCTATCCAGTATGTTTCTTTGCAGATGACACAAAGATCTGCAACAGAGTTGATGCACAAGGTGGAGTGGAAAGGATGAGAAGGGACTTGGTAAGGTTAGAGGAATGGTCAAATGTATGGCAGCTTAGATTCAATGCTAAGAAGTGCAAGGTAATGCACCTGGGAAACAAAAACCCAGGGGAAGAGTGCACAATGGGGGGTGAGATACTAACAACAACAAAAATGGAAAGGGACCTGGGGTAGTCATATCAGATGACCTAAAAGTGGGAAAAGCAATGTGAGAGGGCAGCAAGGAGGGCTGGGGATACTGGGATGCATGGAGAGGCATCACCAGTAGAAAACAAGAAGTTGTTATCCCTCTGTACAGACAGCTGGTGAGACCCCATCTGGAGTACTGCGTGCAGTTCTGGAGACCCAATCTCCGCAAGGAGACATAGACAGGATGGAGGTTGTCCAGAGGAGGGCAACTAAAATGGTGCAGGGTCTGCACCAGAAGACATATGAAGAGAGACTTAAGGAGCTGAATATGTATAGCCTCGAGGAAAGGAGGGAGAGGGGGACATGATAGAAACTTTCAAGTACCTCAAGGGAATCAACAAAGTCCAAGAGGGTAGCATCTTTCAAAAAAAGAGGTGTGCAAGAACAAGGGGGCACAATTTGAAGATAGAAGAGGGCAGCTCAGAGGTAATTTAAGGAAGTATTTTTTCACAGAGAGGGTTGTGGATGCATGGAACGGCCTTCCGGAGGAGGTTGTGGAGTCAAAAACAGTGGTGGAATTCAAGCATGCATGGGACAGTCATAAGGCAATTCTAGGGGGTGGGGGTAGGAAGAAGTAGGCTGCTGGTTAACTAGGATCTGCAGCTTATCCATCAGGTAGGGAAATGGGCAGACTGGGTGGGCCAAGCGGTCCTTATCTGCCATCAAAATCTATGTTTCTATGTTTCTATGTTTCATACAATGAGTCAGAGACACAATAATCCTATATACATTGGAACTGTCCCCAACCTATCTAAACCCCAAACCCCCACCCCAACCCCTAAGATCACCCTCCACCCAATTCAGCACAGTCTACCTCATACATGTATTCTACTGGCTCTGTCCCTAACATCTAACCTTACATATTAAGAGTAAACAGCATATGAAGAGGCTCCCATATCCTTTTATATCTATCCATTCTGTTATTAAGACTAGCCACTGTCTTTTCCGTTCTGAGGTTGGCAACTAGCTCTTTCAACCATTCAGAGTATGAGATATCCAGACTATCTTTCCAATGATGGAGAATGATCTTCTTAACTGAAAGGGATATCAACGTCATATGGTACCTTCTAATGGTGACTAAATCACGGCGTAATCACCCAGAAGACACACCTTGGGGGTAAAAAGATCCGATAAACCTAGTAAGTGGTCCGACTTTTGCTGGATACTCTCCCAGAGTGTTGAGACCTTGGGACATGTCCAAAATATATGATACAGGGTACCCTCAGCTTGATGACACCGAGAGCAGGTGGGCAACACAATAAGCCCATATTTATATAATTTTTGTGGTGTATAATATATATTATGTAAAATATGGAATTGAGTGACCCGCAGTCTGTCCTGAGTAATATATTTATGACAGTTACACCATAACACTGTCCACTCTATTTCTTTCTGAAGAAAATATGAATCCCAGTACTTCTCAGGCGCCAAAACAACTCAGATATACATAATTATATATTACCTTATAGACATTGGATGCCATATAAGTTGAGTTAGACATAATGATCAATTCTTCCAAAAAGCTTTTAGTTCCCTTAGGAGGAGGTGTCACCCCAAATACCTCAACTAGTAGATGCCTTAACTGAAAGTAGGAATACTGAGAGCTTTTAAAATGTCCGATGGAAGCACTTCTGAAAGAAAGAATTGTTGAGTACCTAGCGGAAAATGGGGCACAGGACCCAAGGCAGCATGGTTTCACAGAGGGAAGGTCATGTCAGAAAAATCTAATTGATTTCTTTGACTGGGTGACCAAAGTAGTAGACCAGGGAGTAGCTGTGGACATGGCCTACCTAGACTTTAGCAAGGCATTTGACACAGTCCCACAAAACAGATTAATAATCAAATTAACCAGCCTGGGAGTGGGTCCCAGGGTGGTAGCATGGGTAAAACATTGGCTGGACAACAGGACACAGAAGGTAATTGTAAATGGAGTCCACTCTGCAGAAAGAGGGGTTATAAGTGAGGTACCACTGGGTCCAGTCCTTTTTAATGTCTTTATAAGTGACATTGCAGAGGGACTAGAAGGAAAATTATGCCTCTTTGTAGATGATACAAAGATCTGCAACAGGGTTGATACACAAGGAGGCATGGAAAGGAAGAGAAGGGACTTGGCAAGGTTGGAGGAATGGTCAGAAGTATGGCAGCTTGGGTTCAATGCAAAGAAGTGCAAAATAATGCACCTGGGAAACAAATACCCAAGGGAAAATTACACAATGAGGGGGGTAGTAATAACAACAAAAATGGAAAGGGACCTGGGGGTAATCTTATCAGATGACCTTAAGGTTAGCAAGCAATATGTGAGAAAGCAGTAGGGAGGGCCGGGGGGATATTGGGATGTATAGGGAAAGGCATCACCAGCAGAAAGCAGGAAGTTGTTATCCCTGTGTACAGACAGTTGGTGAGACCCCATCTGGAGTACTGTGTCCAGTTCTGGAGACCCCATCTCCACAAGGACATAGACAGGATGGAGGCAGTCCAGAGGAGGGCAACTAAAATGGTGCAGGGTATGCAAGAGAAGCCATGTGATAAGAGACTAAAGGAGCTTAATATATATATCATTGAGGAAAGGAGGCAAAGGGGGGACGTGATAGAAACTTTCAAGTACCTCAGTGGAATCAACAAAGTCCAAGAGGGTAGCATCTTCCAGAAAAAGAGATGTACAAGAACAAGGGGCCACAATTTGAAGATAGGGGGGGACGGCTCAGGGGCAATATAAGGAAGTATTTTTTTCACAGAGATGGTGGTGGTGGACGCATGGAACAGCCTTCCTGAGGAGGTTGTGGGGTCTAAAACTGTTTGAGAAATCAAGAATGCATGGGACAGAAGTAAGACAATTCTTGTGGGGGGTAGGAAGAAACAGGCTGTTGGTTAACTAGGATCTGCAGCTTATCCTGTAGGTAAGGAAATGGGCAGACTGGGTGGACCAAGAGGTCCTTTTCTGCTGTCAAAGTCTATGTTTCTATGTTTCTATGAAGACATTGAAGTGGACCAGTCCCAGTACTGAGCTCAGTGGCACCCCGCTGGTCGTTCTTCATTCACTAGACTGAATGCTGTTTACCACCACCCTTTGTTGCTTATTCATCATCCAGTTTTTACCCAGTTTATCTCTGTATTTATTCATTTAGTTAATAACCGGATCTGTTTTCAGGAATGGCCTGGGTCATTAAGATGGCACATACAACATATGAGATTCAGCATATAGTACATAAGTAACAACATACAGTTGGAGGTGATACCTAAAGGTCAGAAAGTTCAAACGAATATTCAGTACAGTAGAATCAACATACAAGTGAACGTGATACAAGCAGTCTGACAATACATACAAATACAAAAAACAATGCAATGGCTTGTATCCCAACCCTAGAATGCACAATTTCTTCATCAGTCTTCCATGTGCACAGTGCTGAAGACCTTGCTAGTCCATGTAGGTCACATCCACTGCTGTTCCTTGATCTATTTCCCTTGTCTCCCAGTTGAACAAATCAATCAGATACATAGATACTGTCAGCAGACAAGGGCCGCCAGACCCATCCAGTCTGCCTGTTTATGTTACCTGACAAAGTGGCCAGTGACCCTGTCTGGTCATTGGCTTTAGCTTTTTCTTCCTAACTCCATTATTCCTTTATTCCTGTCCCATGCATGTTTGAAGCCTGTCACTGTACAGGCGGTCACCACTTCTAGGGGCAGATTATTCCATGCATCCAGCATACTCTCCATAAAAAAGAACTTCCTGACATTTCCCCTTATGTGGCCACCCATTAGTCTCATGTCATGTCCTCTTGTTCTGGCACTACTTTTAAACCGGAATTTGTTGTCCTCTTTCTTCTTGTTAATGCCTCTGAGGTATTTCAATGTTTCTATCATGTCACCTCTTTCCATTCTGGCATGATTCGACAGACATGGCCTTCTCCCCATGACACCATGCTGCTTTGGTCTTGTAACAAACTGGATTCAAGATACTTCACTAGTCTTTCCTTTAATAGGGTTTCCATTCATTTCCCCACCACTGATGTGGGACTCATCAGTCTATATTGGCTAATCTCCTCCCTGCTTCCACTCCTATGGAGGAAGACTTCATCTGCTCTCCTCCAGCCCTCTGGAACCACTCCTCTTTCCTGTGAGTTGTTGAATAAGGCCATCAATGGTGCAGTAAACACTTCTCTGAGTTCTCTTAAATCCCCTGGGTGTATCCCAACTAGTCCCGTAGCCATGTCCACTTTCAGATTTACAAGTCCCTTCAGGACTCTTTCCTCTGAAAATGAACTTGTGTCCACCCCAGCAGTGTTCCTGGTGCTCCTTGGTGGGTCATCCCCGCCAACCCTTTGTTGTCTACCCCAACCTGTTTTCTACCCACTTAGTCTGCCTCTTATTTAGCCCTAAATCTTCTATCTTTTTTAGGAGCCTTCTGTGTGGCACATAGTCTAATACCTTGAGGTAGTTTATTTATTTTATTTATCGAAAACTTTGGAGATTATCTTTGAGCACTGGAGCTCATTTACAAAGGTTCCACGTCAAATACACAGTCACAAAAAACATAAGTAGAATAGGCAGTTCAAGCGGAAATGCAGGTGAGTCAGGCTCAAAGCACTTAAGACAGAACAATTTCAATTTTGAAAATATCCATACAGATCATTGTATAAAACATCACATGATATGTACAGAGTTAAGGTATAGAGCATTAACTGCCTGGCTCCTATCCACACCCTTGGTGACCCAGTCAAAGATTGGTCTGACATGATCTTCCTGATACAAACCTGTGGTTTTTGGTGTCCTGTAGCCTGTTCTCCACTGTATGTTAATACCACCATGGAGGCCACTCTTGCACTTGTAAGAGTGTTCTCACATGCATTCTTAGGGTATGAGAACCGCGAACCAAAAGTGAGTGGTTCTGATACCCATAGAATGTAAGTTAGACCATTCTTACAAGCATAAGAGTGGTCTCTGTGGTGGTATTAATATATTATTGATTGAGCTCGATCAATTATGTATTATTTTTTTTAAACTGTCCCAGAACATGCCCATTTCCAGGGCATCTGCACATGAGATACACTTCATGGTACAAGAGTGTCTCATGCACAGAGGGCAGGAGTGCTCCGATTGTTCAGGAGTGCTCCCTTGATCTATAATAGGTATTCCACAATCTCTTCTTTGATTAAAGTCTTTGTGAGTTTTACCACAGTCAGGGTCAGGCTGATTGCTCTGTAGTTCCCCAGGCACTCCCTGTGCCCACTTGTGTAGTGCCACTACTGTGGCCCTTTTCCAGTCACTTGGCGCCTTCCCATCTCAATACAGCACCTGGACAAATCCATCATGGGACAGCCAGTTCTGGTCCCTGCTCCTTCAGAACTTTTGGGTGCTGTTTATTGGACCCAGGTGCCTTGTCCACACTTAGTACCGCTATCCCTTTCCTTACCATGTCCTCTGTGATCTGCACTGGTTAAATTCCCCTCTTTTCTCTCTCAGAAGTCTCTGAGAGTGGTGCCTTCCCCTTCACTGTAAAAACTGAACAGAAATAACTGTTCAGTACATCCATCTTCTGCTTGTCCTCTGCTACCCTCTCCTTCATTAGCCTAATAATCCCCCTATTTGTTTTCTTTTTCTCCCTAATACATCTAAAGAATTATTCCCCCTTATCTCCCCGTCAGCTTTTCTTAGCTCTGTATCTGCCTTGGCCCCACTGGCTGCCATTCTTGACTCTTTCAACTTTCCCTGGTAATATTTTCAGTTATTCTCATTTTGCCCATTCTTACATTTTCTGAAGGCCATCCTTTTGGCCCTCACTGCCTCTCCCACTTCTTTGGAAAATCAGAGGGGTTTTTAGTGCTTGTTTTTCTTTGCTACAGTACCTTTGTCATGCAGCTTGATGTAACTTTCAACTCTCCTAATGATTTCCCAGTTAACTTCTACCTCATCTGCCTCTGCCACCCTACTCAGTTTCTAATTTCCTTCCCCATCCTAATGAAGTTGGCCCCACTGAGGTCAAGGATCACTGCACTCATGTGGAACAAACTCTATCCATGTCCTTGCCAAACTTCTAATCATGGTTACTGGATTCCAGTGGCTCTTTCTCCTCGACCCTTCCTAGCATTTTAGTATTGGTCAGTACCAGGCTTAAGGTCACTCCCTCATTATCTCCTGCACCAGTTGTACCAGGAAGCAGTCCTGCAGAATGTCCAGTAGGAACTGACACCTTGAACTCCTGGCAACAGGAGCCTCTGATCAATATCAGGTAGGTAGAAATCCTCAACTATTTTTGCCCCACCCTCCCCCTTGGTAAACATTCTTATGGCTTCCTCCCCAAGTACTTTATCACCCTCCTCTTTCTGGCATGGTGGCCAATACACTGCCTCCATCCTGAGCATCTTCCTCCCGCTTCAGATGTGAACTAGATCCATAAAGATTCTATCTCTCCATCCCCTTTGACTTACACATCTTCAGCCACTTTGATACCCTTTCTGATATACAGGGTGATCTCCTCACCCTTATCTATCCTTGTAGCCCTCCTGAACAGGAAGTATCCAAGGCCTGCATGATTTCACTTGTGATTTCTTCAGTGCCCATGTTTCTGTCACCGTTATTATGTCAGGGTTAGCCTTTGCCAGTAGTGCCTGAAGTCACTCATTATGTTCCCTAAACTACTAGAGTTTAGGCTGCTACCCCTTCATTTGCCTTTTGAGGTTCCCTCTAAACTCTGGGACTGATATTTGTATTGCTGCTAGCCCCTCCACTGCTTGCAGTCTGCCCCTTTCCATTCCTATTTTTCCATCCCAATATGCATTTCCTTTTCTACTCCTCTTTTCTCCACGTGCCCTCTGCCTCACAGTCCTGCTGCATCTCCCTCTCCTAAACTGTCCTTAATGGCTGTCCTCTACCCATTTTCCACCTGTCCCCATCAGCTCGAATTTCTAACAAGAGTCCTCTCTAACTAACATAGCTGGAGGAGCACTAGTGAGGTCACCTGCCGCCTCCACCCTGATATAGGAGCCCTAAACCTTAGTTTCCTCTCTCCTTAGTTTAAAAGCTTGTCAATGAAGGTATCAAAAATAAATTCTGCCCTAGTGTGCTAGCTCCCTCTACTGTGAGATGGAGGTCATCTTTCTTGAACAGCTTCCTATTCCAGAAGTGACCCCAGTCCCCAAAGAATTTGCACCCTCCTCCTTTACACTAGCCAATTAGAAATGAGTTGAATGCTTTAACTTTTAATTGTTATGCATCTCCCATGTCCAGTCAGGACCTCAATGGCACTCCAATCATTACCTCATGGGTCTAGTAAGTATCAGTGTACACCCATAGCATTCAGGGTGGGTTCTAGCAAGCGGTTTGGGAACCTAAAATAAAAGCTGCCAATAACACCTTTTCACCAAAGGAAGCTCTCTGTCTGTATAGAGTCTCTAGTCTGTAATGCTTGGCAAATGTATGTATAGAGGACCAGGTGGCCGCTCGGCAAATGTCCTCTGTGGAAACATTGGATCTTTCCTCCCAGGAAGTTGCAATTGTCCTTGTGGAATGTGCGTTTATACCTTCTGGTGGACTTAAGATTTTGACCTTGTAAGCTTCCAGAATGGTTCTTTTTAACCAGCTAGTGACTGTCATTTTAGATGCAGCTTGCCCTTGTTTGTGGCCTTGAGCCACTATGAGGAGTCTTTCCATTTTCCTTATTGGCTGTGACTTTTCAATGTAGGAGACAAGGGTGCCCTTCATGTCCAGACTGTGAGGTGCATTGGGTCTCCCTTCAACTGTATTGTTAAATAGTGTAGATAGATCGACAGCTTGCTCCAAATGAAAGATAGTGAGAACTTTAGGTCTGAAGACCAGAACAGTCCTCCTAGAAACTTCCCTCCATGGTGAACACTGTGTAGGATTCTTTGCAGGAGATGGCTCCCAGCTCGCTAATCCTGCAAGCAGAACAAATGGCTATTAAGAAGCATATTTTAATTCCTGTCCAATGTAGCTGTGCTTCTTGGCATGATTTGAAGGGATGGACGGTAAAAGAATCGAGGACCAGAGGCAAGACCCATGGGACGACCCTTACCTTTTGACATGGCTGGATCATTTCTGCTGCCTTAAGAAAGCGCAGGACAGCAGGGTGAGAGCCCGGTAGGGTTTGCCCTATGTGGCCCATTGCTGCACCAATGGTGGACAGCTGAACCCTAAGGGAAGCTGGTGAGAGTCCTTTATCCAGTCCTTGTTGGAGGTACAGTAGTATAGTGGAAATATCTGCCATCTTTGGATCCATCCCGTTGTTTATAATCCAGGTTGTGAAGATCCTCCACTGTCTGCTGTATGTTGATGTGATTGAGGTTTTTCTGGACTGCAGGATAGTGTTTTTTACAGATTAATGATATCTGGCTTCTAGCAGTCTCTGCCTTTCAGGAACGAGGCAGAGAGTTTGAGTGTCATTGGGTTCGGGTGCAGTATCCGGCCATGAATGACGATGTTGAGCCTGGGGGGCAGGTGCCAAACATCCATTGCCATTGCTGTTGCCATTGCAAATCATGCCCTTCTTGACCAATAAGGGACGATTAAGATAATGAGCCTCCTTGATTGATGGTTCTTTGTAAGAACATGTGTTATCAATGGTATTGGGGAGAATATGCATGACTGATCTAGTGTCCGGTCCTGGGAGAGTGCGACTACCCGCATTGACAGGTGCTCCCTGTATCGGGAGAAGTAAGTTCTGACCTGAGCATTTGCTGAGGATGCCATCAGATCCATGATCACTGGTCTCACCTTTTTGTCTATGTGTTTGAAGATCTTGGGATGCAGCTGCCATTCCCCTGGGTGCACCCTGTGTCTGCTGAGCCAGTCTGCCCTGACATTCAGTTTCCTGGACAGGTGTACTGCGTGGATATGAATGAGGTGAGACTGTGTTCACTGCATTATCTGCCTCGCTTCTCTCTGCATTGCTAAGCTCCTGGTACCACCCTGTTTCGTGATGTATGAAACAGTCACTCTGTTGTCCAAGTGTACCAGAAGCAACTTTCCTGCAATTTGTGTCTGAAATGCCAGCAATGCATAGAATACTGCTTTCATCTCCAGAACATTTATGGAGAGCTTGGCCTCTGTTCTTGTCCATTTCCCCTGAGCTGAAGAGCAGCCCGGGCACACACCCCCATCCCATCAGACTTGTGTCTGTTTCCCATCACCACTTCATAAGTATGCTCTAGGTTGGTACCTTTGATTAGGTTCTGTCTTACTGTCCACCAAGCTAGAGAAGCTCTGACCTCATCAGTTAACTAGATTTTGGTTGACAGGTTGTTCTCTGCTGATACGGCCTGGCGTAGGAGGCAACTCTGAAGTGGGCGCATGTTCCACCTGACCCAAGGGACCAGGTCGATACATGATGCTATGTACCCTAGTACCATGGCTCCCTGTCCTATGGTGGGCGAGGGTGTCCTTATCAGATCCTTGGAGATCCTGAGTAGGTCATTCACTCTGACACAGGATGGCCTCGCCTTTCCCTGGAGGGTATCTATGTCTGCCCCCAGGTGTTCAATCTTCTGAGTGGGGATCAGGGAACTTTTGGCAAAATTGATAACCCAGCCATGTGATTCCAAAGACTTGAACACCACTTCTGTGTCTCTCTGCAGTTGCGATCTGCTGAGAACTCAAATCAGCCAGTCGTCTAAGTAGGGAATGATGTCAACTCCCTTAGGTGTGCCACTAGTATAACTGAGATCTTTGTAAATACTCTTGGGACAGATGCCAGGTCAAAGGGTAGGGCCTGGTATTAGAAAGACTGGCCCAAGATTTGGAACCTGAGGTACCTTCTGTGACAAGGTCATATGGGAATGTGAAGGTAGGCATCCTTAAGGTCGATTGAAGTTAGAAAATTGACCTTGCTTAGCCTTCTGAGTGTTGATCTGAGGGTTTCCATTTGAACCGTTGAACGGCTACATGTTTGTTTAGGACCCAAATGGGGTGCAAGTCCCTGTTCTTTTTTGGCACGAGGGAGAAGATAGAATAGATACCCTGCCTGTGCTCTTCCTCTGGTACCATCTGAATTGCTTTGTTCAGCAACAGATCTCTTAGAATGTCTTGGATTTGGTGCACTGGTTCTCTTCTTCTTGACACGGGTGACAGAATTAGCCTGTCTTGGGTTGGGGTGTTTGACAGTTCTATAGTGTAGCCCTTGGAGACTATGTCTCGCACTAACCAGTCTGATATGGTGAGGTGCCATTGGTTTTGGAAGAGTGACAGTCTTTGCCTCACTGGGGGCAGAGTCGGAAGTGCCATTTGTATCTTGGATGCCTGTGCAGTCTTGGCTTGGTAACTGTCCGAGTCATTGTTGAGTTGACTTTCCTCCTCTGCCTCTGAACTTTTGTCGGGTGAATTTTCTCCTGAAGGAGGACAAATTCTGGTTGTAGGAAGAACATTGGTGGTTGTACCCTCTTCCACGAAAGGAACTGCTGTTACAGCTGGCCCTTTGTCTTTGGTTTTGGGCCTTGTTGTTCAGAAATCTCCGGGGTTCAGATGGCAGGTACATCATTCTGTGCTTGTCCCTTGCCAGATCCTTGCCCTCCTCCTTTTGTTTCAGGTACTCCTGAAGGCCCTCCCCAAAAACGTGTTTGCCTTTTAAGGGCAGGTTGACCAATAGAGATTTAGACTCTGAATCTGCTTCCCAGAGTATTAGCCACAGGCCTCGCCTTGCTCTATTCATGAGGGCCAGTGCCTGAGCATTTAGTTTCAGCGTATCCACCGCCATGTCTCTCATATATTTTGTCATGTCTAGGGTGCATTCTGAAAGTTCTTTGCCCCTAATATTGAGGGTAGCAACATCCATGAACTCTTCCAGCAAGTGGATTTGGGATCTGGCAGCATATATAGCAGTTGTGTCTGCACGGGCGGCTAATCCTGACATTTCCAACAGCTTCTTGAGCATGTTTTCTAGTTTCTTGTTGGCCGGGTTCTTTAGGGCAATAGTGCCACAGGGCAGCACTGTTTTCTTGCTCAGCTGCTATTTGGGGATCTATGGTGGTATTTTTTCTTCCACTGTTGGCCTTTTCCTCCTGGATGGGATACATGTGGTCCATGTTCCTTTTCTCAGAGAGTCTCCAAGGTTCTTGTGACTCATGAGGTAATGATTGGAATGCCATGGATATAAACTAACATAATCATCTTTACCAGGTGAGTAAACACCCATTACTGGCTCCATTTCATGATTAGCCAGATTATTTGTCCCAATGTGAACTAGGATCTCTGTACCCTCCACCATGTGTCTGACTATTCCCTCAGTTCTACTGGTGTTTTCTTCCTCTTTCATCCCCAGGTGACACCTGACTATTCTGTCCCCTCCTAACTGCCCCAGCTCTCATCATTGTCTCAGTCCCCCTGACAGTGGAGTCATAGACCTCCAATGCCAGATTGCCTGCTGTTGTGTGGCTCTGCCTCCCCTTCTGGGGGCTGCCATGTTGGCTGAACCTAGAGGCTGGGTGGTGTCTGGCCTAATTGTCTCCTAAGTAGTTGATGACTCCTCCAATTGGGCCTGGGGGCCAAAGCAGTTCACTACCATAGTCCTCAGACTCTTGCATGCACCTAAGAGCTCTGTCATGTTCCTTCCCCACTGCCCATTTCCCTCCATTTACTCCAGCTGATGGGCCTCTGTGGTAGTTGGGGATACATAGGCAGATGCAGTTCCCAGTCCAGCCTACTGCATATCTAGTATACAGTATATCCTTTAATGATGCAGCAAGTTTCCTGCTCAGCACTGCCAATTTCCTGCAAAGGGGACATGCTGAACCTCCAGAGCAGAATCCAGAAGGTTGTTGCCCCACACCCACTGCAACTTACAATGCCACCCCCATTTTCTCTAAACTGCAAACCTCCTCCCCATGCTCTCTTTCTTCTCTTACCTGCAAACTTCCTCTACTGCCACCTGGTACAGTCCCCTAACTCCATCTTACCATCTCACTTGTCCCACTTCCCAGCTGACTTGCAGTCCCCGTTCCACTCTCCTACATTGCCTGACCCTTCCCTAACCATCCTTGCTCTGTCTGTGAGATTGAGCCAGCTACTGTTAAGGGATCTGCTGCTCCTGATGTTACCATACATAAACCCTATCCTTGTTGGGGTTGTCGTGGCTGTCTGAGTTCCTTATCTGCTAAATAGATCCTGAACTTATATACAACCCTACCCTAGATAGAGAGCTACAGTCAGGCCATTATATACATCCATACCTTAGATAGTGAGCATATGAACATACTGCATGAAATAGCCAGCAGAAGAAGGCCTTATGGTCCATCAAGTCTGCGCGACTGCAGTGCAGTTAGCCCAGAGATTACAGTGGGCCCCGCATCCCCTCCCATCCAACCCTGACCTTCCTCTTTATGCTATCTCACCCTCTCTTGAACCTCCTCCCACAATCTTTGGAGTGATGACCTCAGATGGGAGTTCATTCCACCCCAACACCACTCTCCATGTAAAGAAGTGTCTCCTGGCCTCCTTCTTGAATCTTTCCCCTGCATGCTTACTACAATGACCACAGTGTTCTTGTTATCCTTGATATTCACCTTGTTTATGGCTTTCATGTAGTTGAAGGTTTTGTTCATGTCCCTTCTTCCTCTAGGGAGTACATGTTGAGCTCACTCAGCCTGTCCTAAAATGCCCTGCCCTGCTGTCCCTGAACCATCTTTGTTATTATCCTCTGAACTGCCTCAAGCTAGTTGCTATCCTTCAGTAGGTTTGGGCTTCAGTACTGCACGCTATGCTCTAGGTGCTTTCACACCAAGGATCTGTACAGTAGCATTATAACCTCCTTCCTTCTGCTCCTTAACCCTCAAGCAATGCAGTCTAGCATTTTGTCTTGGCAGCAGTCTTTATACACTGTGTGGCCTGTTTAACGTTGCTGGTAATGGCTATCCCAAAGTTCTTCTCCTCCTCTGTTTCAGTGATCCTGCCCCCCATCCTGTACTCTGCCCTCAGATTATTCCTTCCCATGTGCATCCCCTTGCACTTCTTTGCATTGTACTTCAGCTGTCAGATGCCTGACCACCCTCCAGTCAGGTCCTCCTTTAGGTCCTTCTCCCCTCCATCTGAGTCCACCCTCCCACAGAGCTTGGCATCATCTACAAAGAGACAGATCTTACCTATAACTCTGACCCCAATGTCATTTATGAACACATTAAACAACACTGGCCCGAGCACTGATGCCTGCAGGACACCGCTTGTAACTTCCCTTGAATGTAAGAGTTCACTCCACCACCACCACAACACTCTGGGTCCTACCACTAAGCCACTTTGCCAATCATCTGATTAATTTGCTCCCTGCTTCTATGTCCTCCAGCTTTCTGATCAACCTCTTGTGTAGCACTGAATCAAAGACCTTGGGGAAATCCAAACACAGATGTCAACTGCCTGACCCTTATTCACTGCTTAATCATTACCAAGTTGAAGAAGTTAATCAGGTTGGTTTGAAAGGACTTCCCTGATATGAGCCCATGTTGTCTTTTGTCACGTTGCCCATTAGTTTATAAGAGCTCCACTATTCCTTCCTTTAGAATGGTCTCCATGAGCTTACATATAATTGAGGTTAAACTGAAGGGCTTGTAGTTCCCTGGGTCATCCCTTGGTCCACTCTTGAGAAGTAGTACCACATGCATAGTGTTTCATTTCTGTGGTACCACCCCCATACAGAAATAGCTCTTGAACAGATCCACCAGCGGACCTGCCAGCTCCATTGCCAGTTCCCTTAACACCCTTGGGTGCATGCCATCCATGAAAAGGGGACTTGTTAACCTTTAGGGACATGAACCCTTTCCTAACCCTGTCCTTAGCCAAGGCCCCCCTCATCCCGCTATCCTTCACTATGGTGCTGGTTCATCCTTTTCTTTAGTTATGGCAGAGCATAAGTATTCATTCAACACCTCTGCTTTCTCTTTACTGCCTTCCACCCAAGCCTTTCCTTTTTATGTTGGCTCGTGCTTGCACGCCAGCCAACATAATGCAGTAGTAGCAGATTTGGAGGCACTGTCACTGTGTGCAAATGCAGGGTATGCATCAGTAGGTACGTCCCTCATTCCCCAATAAGGCAGCATGCAGGCGCCACACCAGCAACATGTAATGTTGCAAGCACATCTAAGGAAAGATCCCACGCTACCAATGAGAGCAAGCTAAATCACTTGGCCCCACCTCCGGCGATGCCTTTCCTGGTGAAGCATTCTTGTAAACATGGCGGCAACCACCTGCCAAAATGCCGACTTCAGGGTGCCCAATCACCCCTGTCAGCATGCTCTGACCCAGTTCATGTGCCGATGGGGAAGCCCACTCCCCGTCGGCATAATCTCCACCATTTGTTGTGTGCGAGGGGCACCAATCCCCCTGGATCTAGCCCCCCTTTGGTATATGCCGAGCGGGGGTGCCCAATCCCCAGTGGCTAGTCCCCAAACACTCAGGTGGCATGCTGGGAGACCACCCCAGTGTACAATGCCCTTGTAAAAAAAAAAAAAAAAAAAAGTCCCGCAATTGTTTTTTTTAACCTGTATAAGAAGAAAACGCTCCCTCGTGTCTGTCCTGCTCCCTTCCCCAATCTGCGCCCACCCTCTGCACACCCAGCCTCCCCACACACACCCCTTACCTCATACTTACCTCGGGAGTTCGGCGCGACAATCTTCGTGTGGACTGGGAACACATCTGCACTCTTCAAAGCCGACCGCGAACTGAAGAAATGCTGGTAAGCTGTATAATGGCATAAATAGGTTTTTTTCAACTTTGGTGCATATCTCGGGCATTTTATACACCAAATTTTCAATATGGGGTTATTGGGTCCCCTCCGCATGAGTTCAAGTCACTGCCATGGTGTTATTCAGTCCCGAAAGATGATTTTGCAGTCACTGCACAGAATCACCTTTCTGGATCAATTAATGAAATGACAGTACCACTGTTCATGAGGTGGGCTCTCAAAAAGCCTATGTTGCAGATTTGGTGAAAATAAATCCAAAAAATGGCTATTTTATGAGCGTGTGTTGCGAAGTTTCCACGCATGCTTGTAACTTCGTGAATTTGTAATATTTTCACTCCAGATTTTCAACATTGGCATTTTTCCACACCTCCTTATGGACAGTACAGCTGTCATTTTACATATGCTAGAGAAAAATTTGTTTTCGCACTTCCAGCGCAGAATAGTGCGGTCGCTGTGCAAAATCAGTTTGCGGGACAGTTTGAGAAAATGACAGTGGCACTGTTCATGAGCAGAGGTCCTAAAATGTGAATGTTGAAAATTTGGTGATGAAAGTCCATAAAATGACTGTGTTACAAGCATGCGTTGTGCAGTTTCCACGCACCCTTGTAACTTCGCAAATTTGCTATATTTTCATGCCAGATTTTCAACACTGGCATTTTTTCACACCTCTTTATGAACAGTACAGCTGTCACTTTTCACATCCTGCCCAAAATGTGTTTGCACGCTCGTGGCGCAGAATGGCGTGGTCGCTGTGGGAAATCAACTTTTGGGACAGATTAACAAAATCACAGTGCCACTGTTCATGAGGGGAGGTCCCAAAATTCCTATATTGAAAATGTGTCTCTTCAGGGTGGGGGTGAGGTTGGCATCAGTTCAATACTTCACTGCCATTCCTATTATGCATCTCTAACTCCTGCACTACCAATGCCAATGCCAGCGAGACAACATTTGGCATTGACAAATGCTTGTTTAGCTTAACTATATCTGCCTTTTCTATTATTATTTATTTATTACAGTCTCAGAATTTGAAATACCTTTGAGTCTGGGACTCATTTGCAAAGGTTCCGCATCCAAAAGAAATCATAATAATTAGCTAAATACAACAATGTAACAAAAACATGACATGGGTATAACAAAAAAACGATCAGAGCTGTTATTATATCAGACTCTGTCAAAGTTGGCAAAAAGAACCAAAAATAGATACCAGGGTAAAAACTAAGATAAAATACAACAGTGTATCAGTATGTAATACTAGGCAGTGAAGAATAACTTTGTCAAAGTCAATAGGTAAACATGGGTCAGACAAGACAAATGAAAAGGAACAGTGAAAAAGGGGAAAGAGGGAGGAGGGAGGAGGGGAATAGGTGGAAATCAGGGTTCAGGAGCTACAGAGTGAGGTGAAGTAGAGAGGAAACATGTCAAGAAAGAGGTACCTATGGGAGGGTGCGTGGGGAGGAGGGGCGGGAAGAGTGGCAGCTGTTTTGCCAGGAAATGATGGTATACATGAGGGTGAAGTAGCTTAAGTTGGGCAGTCGCAGCAGTTGAGAGAAGAAGGTACTGTCTGAGGTTGCGTTTAAACTGCCCTAACTTGGAGGCAGTTTGTACATCAAGAGTGAAATCAGATAGCCAGGTGGGAGCTCTGCAGAGAAAGGCCCACTGTGCTTGATTAATCCAAAAGAATGGGGCCTGATTGGTAGGTCTAGCTGTGCTTCTCATCCCTCGAGGATTGGTTACTGGGGTAAGGAGGTGTCATGTTGTTGGAGGGGTTAGACCCAGACAAATCTTCTTACCCAGTAGGCATATCTGGTACATGATCCTTCACTGAGATTCATTCAGCAGGTTTGGGTATACAGATCGCAGGTGTGGGTGTACCTGTGAGCCCCAGAAACTAATCAGCAGGCCTTATTGAGGGCAACCTTAATACATTTAAGTGAAGGGTCAGTAGCTGTTCCATAAATGACTAGCCCATAGTCTACAAGAGAGAGGACAGAGCTGTTGACAGCAAGACGGAGTGCATCAGAGGTAAGGCTGTGACGGTGTCTGTAGAGGAGCCCTATTCAAGTATTGACAGCTTTAGAAATGATGCTTATATGGTTATTAAAAGATAAGGTGCTGTCAACTGCTTAATCTGGTTCAAGGTCAGTTGGCATTCATCTGTATCCCCCTCCCCCGGGTCTTGCCTGAAAATAGGCAGGATTTGTCTAGTGCACTTACCCGTCAACAAAAGCTAAATAAAAAATAAAATAAATAAAAAGTGTAATGCCTACATACATGAAGTTGTGCACTTGCTCCAGAGGGTCACACCAGTTGTTAAAGATGATGAGTTGAGCTGACTTATGCTTGTTGTGAGAATTTGCAAATCACATCACCTTGATCTTTTTATAGTTCAGGATTAACTTGTGATCTGTAAGCCAGGACTCGACCAGGGCAAAGCTGTGCTGCAACTCTCTGGTAAGGAGGGAGGGGTCTGGCTGGCTCGTGAATAAGATGGCATAATCTGCATAGAGGAGGAGTTGACTGGGGCAGGCCTGGGGGAGGGAACTGAAGAAGAGACTAAAAAGAAGGTGGCCAAGAATGGAACCTTGTGGTACACTGGATAGCACAGGACAGGAGGTGGAGAGGGTACTCCTAATTTTCACCCATTGTGTTCTGCCAGCAATGTAGTCCTGAAACCAGCAGGTAACTGCATGTGTAAGACCAAGGACAGGGAGAGACTCAGTAAGTAGGGAATGGTTAACCATGTTGAATGCTTTAGTTAGGTTGATGTAGATGGACCCAACTAGGTGGCTACAGCTGAATGCTCTGTGAAGAAATATAGTATATTCAAGGAGTGAAGAAGTGGTGCTATTATTTTTTCTAAACCCATGTTACTGCGGACATTGAGTGTTGTATTTGGACAGGTAATTGGAGAGCTGATCAGAAATGATACGTTTAAGCTCTTTGAAGGGGGGTTATAGAGATGGGATGGTAGTTAGAGTGCAAGGTCTTGTCTCCTGTCTTGTAGACAGGGGTAACTATGGCTGCCTTCCACAAGAGAGGGATTGACCTAGGCAGAGGGACAGATTGAAAACCTTAGTGAGGGGTAGCAGTACAACATCTAGGGCAAGGCAGATAAGTTTTACATTAAGAGAATCATTGCTGTAGGGCGATCTGTTAAGGACCTGAAGGAGGTACTTTTTTGTCTCTTTGGCCAAGACTGTCCTAAAGTACAAGGGGTGAAGTTGGGAGTGGTCATAACTCTAGGGGAGCTGTTAGGGGTTCCAGGTGTAGAGGGGATTTTAGAGAAGAAGTCAGAAGGAAGGACTCCACTCAGGTCCAAGATGGCATTATTAAAGATGTCAGCAATTTGTTGTGGATCCTGGGTGGAAACCCTGTTGATGTTGATGAGTGAGGGTGGAGTTTTGTGAGGCTTGCCAGTCAGTTCCTTGATGTTCTCCCCAAAATTCCTACTGTTACCCCATGTGTCAGTAAACACAGTTTTGTAATAATCAGATTTAGCAAGGTGAATTGCAGGAGTGCAGTTGTTTCTAGCCACCTTGTACCTCTCCCAGTCAGAGGGGTTCCCAGTGGCATGGACTTCATGCCAGAGATGATCTCAAGCAGACATCTGATTATAGAAAGTGGAGATCCAGGGGTTACAGGCACCTTTGGATTTCCTTTTTCTGAAGGGGGCGAAGATATCACAGGCTGCATTGAAAGTGGTGATAAAGTATTGTAGTCCAGAGTCAACAATGATGGCTGAACAAATAGGCATCCTGTCACACTGCTGAAGGTAACATAAGAACTGCTGCCACTGTCCTTTTTTCAGGACATGCTGGTAAATTGCCTTAGGGGGGAGTTTAGGGGCCTTGTTAGACCACTTGATCACTTGGTATCACTTGGTTTTAGGGACAAAAGGAGGCCGAGGCCCATCGAGATTGTCCCCCACATTATTGTGGGACATGATAACCTATTATGAGTTCTCCCTTATCCACAAATCCAAGTTATATTTAAAGGAATTGAAATTAGGTTTGGAGATTAATTCTTTGGGCAAGGTGTTCCACAGTCTTGCTGCTCGTATGTTGAAGAAGTTTCCCCTCTTGTTAGTACGAAACGATTGTAGTTCTAATTGTTTATTATGTAGTCTAGGACTATTTTTCTTGATGAATAAGCAAGTCCACATTGGATCATTAAAGTGGGTGATTGACATATTTTATAAATCAATAATAAATCACCTTTTTTTCTCCTAAGTTCTAAAGAGTGTAGACCAGTATGTTTCAGTCTTGTTATATAGTCAAGATGTTTGAGGGTTGGAACTATTTTAGTTGCTCTTCTCTGGATATGTTCCAGGCAAGATATGTCACCCTTAAGGTATGGATTCCAGAATTGGGACCCATAATCAATATAAGGTCTTATAAAAGTCCTATACAAAGGAATAATACATTGTTCAGTACGGGTTACAAAGGTACGTTTGATTTGTTTCAAAAGACCGTTTGCCATCTTAGCTGTTTTTAAGCAATGTTCCCCTGGATGTGAGTTTATTATTTATTAGAATCCCCAAATCTTTTTCACAGCTTGATATTTTGAGTTTAATAGTATTAAGATAATAATTATTCATTGGATTATTTCTTCCAAAGTGAAGAACCACACATTTTTCATGATTGAAAAACATTCTATTCTCATTTGCCCATTTTTCTATTTTCCCTAAATCGACAATTAAAGCTTCCAAGTTATTAAGGTCATTTACTTTACCTCCCAGTTTGGTATCATCCGAAAACTTTGAGAGATAGTTATATGGTCCAGCTTGCATATCGCTGATAAATAAATTAAACAGAGTGGGTCCCAATACCAAACCCTGAGGGACCCCACTCGTCACCAAGCCCCAGTCAGATAGTATATTATTAAATTTAACCTTTTGGGTCCTACATGTGAGCCAGTCAGATATCCAGTCAATGAGGTACATTGATAGACCAAATGTTTTTTAATTTCTGTAGAAGTTTAGTATGCGGTACCTTGTCGAATGCCTTACTGAAATCAAGTTGTATTACATCTGTAGGAATACCCTTATCAAGGTATCCACTGATTATATTATAAAAAGCAATTAAATTTGTGGTACACGAGTGACCTGGCATAAAGCCATGTTGAGTTAAGTCAGCTATACCTAAAGTTATAATCTCATCCTCTAACTTCTCTTTGATTATTCTCTCCATGAGTTTTCCCACAACAGAGGTTAAACTAATGGGATGATAATTTTCAACATTGCCTCGATTTCCTTTCTTAAATATTGGTGTAACAGTAGCTGTACGCCAATCATTTGGAATTCGACTTTCCTGTAGTGATTTATTAAAGATGATTAACAAAGGGAGGAGATGTACTGGGAGGTTGCCTTAAGAAATTTTGATGGATATTATCAAGACCAGGGCTTGTGGTTGATTTTAGTTTACCAATCACTAGCTGAATGTTAGTCATATTGATTTTGTGAGTAGTTGAATAAAATGAAGATTGAGTGGTTCTATGAACCCTATTGTCAGAGGGGGAAAAGACTGAACAAAAATATTTATTAAAAAGATTTGCAGTAATGATATCTGACTCACATTTAACTCCCATATTGAATATTGGACCAATTTCCCTAGCGTTACCTTTTTTATTATTTAAGTAGGAATAAAGTGACTTATGACAGTCTTTGGTATGGGCTAATTTAAATTCCAATTTGACCTTAGCTGCTCTTATCATGTTTTTCAATGTTTTGTTTGCTATTCGATATTTGGTTAAAGATATGTCTTTGTTGGGATGTGAACTGGTTTTTAATTTTCTAAATAGTTTAGTTTTAAGTTTGATTTGGGATTTGATGGCTTTATTGAACCATACTAGAACCTTCCCTTTGTTATTATAAATTTTTTTATTAGGTATATATCGATTCTCTAAATCACTAACTATGAATTTAAATGAATTCCAAGCCTCCTCAGTTGATAGTTTAGAGAGTAAGGTTTCCCAATTTATATTTGCAATTACTTTATTAATAGCTAAGAAGTTAGCTTTGTTGTAATTTTTCATAAGTCGATGCACTCTAGGGGGTGCAAATTCAAAGGCAATTTCAAATAGAAGAGAGGAATGATCACTATTCCCAAGGAGGTCACCAATATGAAAATTATCTATTTTTTGTTCAATATTGGTGAGAATAAGGTCTAAAATATTTTGACCCCTTGTGGGTTCCTTGACAATTTGGTCGAGCCCTGCCTCCATAATGATATTTACCAAGTATTTTTCAATATTGGTGTGACCAGCTAGAGTATTCCAATTGATTGACGGCATATTGAAATCACCCAAAATAATTACATCTCCTTTATCTGCTAATATAGGAATTTCTTTAAGGAGATTAGTGATGTATTCCAGGTTTGCTGAGGGGGGTCTATAACAGTTTTCTATTGTGATATGTGACTGATTTTTTAATTGAATATTAACCCATAAATTTTCAGTCGAAGATGGAAGATGAAGTTCATAAGAAGGGATGTCATTTCTAACATAGATACATACTCCACCACCCTGTTTGTCTAGTCGGTTTTTATAATAAAGTTTGTAGTTGGGGATATTTCTAGAATATATGGATGCAGAATCCCACCAAGTTTCTGTCACAGACCAGAAGCTGATAACCCAGGGAGTGGTCACTGAATAAGTCAGATAAGACCTTAATGCCCATAAACCTTTCAGGATGGTTGATAAGAAGTAGGTCTAATTGAGTGCTGTTGCCTGTTCAATAGTTGTGCTGGGTGGCTGAATTAACCAATTGGGAGAGGTTAAGGGTGGTGAATGCATCTTTGAAAGGGTCAGCTTCAGGGGCAGGCCAGTTTACATTAAAAGCAGCAAGAGCTACTATTTCAGAGTGATTTGCAAGGCTAGAAATGTAGTCAAGTATAAGACTAAAGCCTCTGCAAGTATCCTTTGAGGGGGGATATATATATATACAGAGAGAACAGTGAGGGACTTATCACTGGTGCCAATTGCTATTTGGACTGCAAGTGCCTGGGCATTGTTATCAAATGCACTTGTCGGGAGGACTTGACCCTGTAGTGAGTCTGATAAGTAAATAGCACATCCCCTCCCCTCTTGCCCCATCTATTCTCTCTGAACAGGGTGTAGCCATCAAGGGCAACAGCAGTGTCAGGGATTTTGAGGGAGAGCGAGGTTTCGACCACTACAAGGACATCAGGTTTATGCTGAAGGGGTAGGCCAAGATGGGGGACAAGGAGAGTGGGCTAGTGTACCTCTTACTGTGCCAGTAGCTTGAGGTGTGTTAGTTAAAAGTGGCAAAGTGGGGGAGGGTGTGGATATGCGATTAGTTAGCTCAAAAGGGAGGGTGAGCAATATAATGAATACAGGTGTTACTCAAAATAGTAAGTGTCCCATGGTAATGCAGGCTAGGGAGAGTGAGGGGGTGGATAGTAACAGATGAATTAATTGCAATTGGTGAAAAAGGAGGATGGGAAGAGTAGAAATCATCCTGAGAAATGGGAAGCAAGCAAAATTAAATATAAGGCTGAGAAATGGAGCAGGAGAAATTGTACCCCATGGATAGTATAGTGGTTAGGGTACCTGCCTTTGGGAAACAGAGTCAGGGGTTTGAATCCCAGGAGACGGCAATGGGAGGGATACGAAAAAGGCAGTAGGGTGATAGCGTAGAGTTTTTGGGCTAGGGGGGCTTTGAAAATTGGGGTCAAAAGAATATGGGGAAAAATGCCAGGGAGAGGAGAGGAGAGAAAAGAGTGTACGAGAGTGACAACTAGTGGTCACTGGTGTAATTAATGGAGGTGGCACAGGGAAACTAGTGAGGAGGAGGAGTTAGTGTGCAAGAGTGACATCTAGAGGTCAAGGAGTATAACCTGCTAATGGGGAGATAGAGGTCATGTGACTGTGATGACCTATAAATTAAGGGACAGCCCAGGGTGGATGACAGGGGCAGTCGATGCAAAGCACTGATGGGCTAACACAGTATGCTCCTGTACCATGTGCAGTGGAGGGCTCAGTGTCTGCATAGGTCAACTGTGTGGTCAGGGAGTAATTTTGTGAGCTCCAAGCTCTGTGTGCTGCAAGGCCAGGCAGGTGAAAATATCTGTAGCTAGAAAGGACAAAGTGCTATAGGGGAAATATAGGGGGACTTCTACAGTAATACACAAAGGCCAGACAAGGGGTGGGTAGTATGATCTGGGGGGAAGGAAGGGTGACAGGCACACTGAGCATGTGCAAAACCTATGCAGGAAGGAGAGATGGCTTCCTGAAACAATGAATCCAGCAACAAGTAAGGAAGAGGCTATGAAAATCACTGTGTTAATATAACGGGGTAACTGTAGGCAAAGGAAGGAAGAGGCTATGAAAATCACTGTGTTAATATAACGGGGTAACTGTAGGCAAAGGAAGGAAGAGGCTATGAAAATCACTGTGTTAATATAACGGGGTAACTGTAGGCAAAGGAAGGAAGAGGCTATGAAAATCACTGTGTTAATATAACGGGTAACTGTAGGCAAAGGAAGGAAGAGGCTATGAAAATCACTGTGTTAATATAACGGGGTAACTGTAGGCAAAGGAAGGAAGAGGCTATGAAAATCACTGTGTTAATATAACGGGGTAACTGTAGGCAAAGGAAGGAAGCAGAGAAGGGTACCTACCAGGTGGAGGAGTAGAACTGGGGAGAGATAACAAAGAGATTGCTGTGAGGACAGTTGTATGTTACCAAACACATCCTGCAAATATCATGAAGTGAACAGGGTGAAAACAGCACAGGTAGCAGAGTGAAAACACTACAGTCTCTTAAAGTAACTCTGGAGAAAGTGGTCACAGTACCTAAACACAGGTTCTAAAAGTAACACTTGCACAACTAGCAAAAGCACAATATCTAAAACACAGGCTCTTAAAGTAACACTTGCATAACAAGCAAAAGCAGCTAAGCATACAGAAAAGTAAGGTAGCAAAAACTATCTGTACTAGTTAGCCGTACAGGAAATAAAAATGTAATGAGATGCAGTCAGGTCTGTTAAATGAAGGAAAGTCCATGAAATTGTTCTTTTAATATGCTCCTGTGGTCTTGTACCTTGTGCAGTTGAGGGCTCAGTGTCTGCTGAGGGTGACTGTGTGACCAGATAGTGATTCTGTGAGCTACAAGCTCTGTGTGCTGCAAGGCCAGGTGGGTGAAAAGACCTTGTGCAGTGGAGGGCTTAGTGCCTCTCTTCTCACTGATATTCTTAAAGAAGACTTTCTCCTTACTCTCTTCTGCAGTTTGTAGCTTCTTCCTAGCCTTGGCCTGCCTGGCTATCCTGCTAACCACCCTAGCATTCACCAAGCAGACCCCCTCCTCATTCTCATCCTTCTGGGACTTCCTGTACTTCCTACAGTATATGCAGCCTTCTTTTCCCTTACAGCCTGGCTCACTTCCCTTCTAAACCATCTTGATTTCCAGGCCTTGAAATTCTTTCCCTTTTGTTTTGTGCATGTGTTAATGAGTGCTACAATCCCTTCTCTGATCACCTTTGTTCTACACTTATATTTTCCTCAAGGCTAGTTACAGTAGGTGTACCTTTAAAATTTCTCCTATCCTTTCATAGTCTGCTTTCCTGAAATCCAGCAGTTTTATCTTTGTGCTGGGTGTTTCCTTCCCCATGTCGACTCAGAGCCACACCATCCTTTGGTCATTAGTTCCAAAGGGCTCCTCCACCATGATATACTGGATGTGAATTCTATATGATTTGGGTGAGTCAAAAACAGTGAGGCCAAAATCAGCGCAGGCAAAGGAGTGCAGCTATATAGGGCTAGGGGTACAACCCAGTGATCACAGAAACAGTGACAAAAATGTAGAGGTGACTTTCTGCGGGCAGCTTCGCTGTCCACACCCCACTTTGCAGGGGACTTTGCCCCCGCAACCCCCTTACTAAAATAACCAACTTCAAGGGAGAAGCAATTCAGGGAGGGGGATAAGCGGTAGGTAGCCATTTCGGCGATCGCTGGGTTGTACACCTCACCCGTGTGGCTGCATTCTTTTGCCTTCGCCAGTTTTGGCCTCACTATTTTTGACTCACTGTTATCACAGGATCACCCTGGAGGTGATCCCTGTGTGTAAGTACCAGGTCCAAGATGGCACCCTCCTGTGTTGGTTTGGTCACCCCCTGAAGCAGGAACCCATCCTGGGCTGCATCCAGTAACCCTTGGCTCCTGGCACAGATGGTGGACGGGACATTCCAATCAACCTTAGATAAATGGAAGACCCTCATCACCACTACTTTGTCCCTTTCATCTGCCATTCTTACCATTATACCCAACTTCCTATCCTTGTCCTCATCCTGGCTAGGTGGCCTATAAACTACACCCAGCCTTAATTTCCTTCCTGCTGCCATTTGGATGTGTACCCACAGTGTCTTTACTCTTCCCTCCCCAATTTCCTGCTGAGTGGCAGTAATGCCCTCCCTGGTGTATAATGCCACCCCTCTCCCCTTATCTTTCACCCTGTTCTTTTGTAGCGCACATACCCTGGAATGGCAAGATCCCAGTCATGATTTTAAGTAACCCAGGTCTTGGTGACCTCTGCCAGATTCACTTTCCCCTCCACCATTATGGCCTGGAGGTCCTCCATTTTGTTCTTGAAACTTCTAACGTTAAGTTACACTAACCTCCACCATTCATGATTCTCTCCCCCCCCTCCTTGTTTGACCAAATCATCCCTCCCCTCTGCTTGATGGCCTGCACCTCCCCTTTTCTCCTCTTGCTTTCAGTCACCCATAGCCCCCTCCCAATCTCACCACTCTCTCCCTTCACTGTTCACACTGTGCCATTTACCTGGGAGGTGAGTACCCCTCTTCCAGAAAACCCCTCCTTAACCCCCTCCTATCTGATTGCTCCATGTACTCTACCTGGGTGGCCTGTCTGCCCTCTCGTCCAGAAAAAAACTGAGTGCTGTGACCCTTGCTACACCCATTTAGTTTAAATTTAGGCTCCTGTTTGTATGTATTCCCCAAACCGTTCCCCTAGCAGCCTGATTCCCCTCTTACTTAGCTGCAATCTGTCAGGTGCATAGAGGGTTTTGTCATCCCAGGCCCTCCCTCCCAGTCCAATACGTATCCAAATGCCTCCTCCCTACACCATTCCCCGAGCCAGCCATTAAATTCCTCTATCCTTTGTTTTCTGGCTGTGCTGGCTGTAGGTGCCAGCAGCAGTTCTGAGAAGATACTGACGTTGCCCCTCCCTGCAGATCTGACTCACCAATCTAAATGTCACCTGAGCTTTCCCTACCTTGTATCCAGCTAGATTATTGGTACCTAGGTGAATGACTACAAGTGCCTTTCCCCTTATCCCCTGGGTGAGTGGGCCTACTTTCAGTCCTATGTGCTCTGCTGTCATACCTGGTAGACATACAAATATACGAGCATATGTAATTTGCCAGCAGATAAATGCCTAGTGGTCTATCAAGTCTGCTCAAATGTGCAGCTAGCACCCCTTATTCTGCAGTTGCCCCTCCCACCCCTTTGCCCTGTCCCAGCCCCTTTTGAAGCAGCCTACTCTTCTACTGGATATCACTTCCACCAGTAATGGATTCCACCCAGCTACCACCCTCTTCGTAAAAAAGTGTCTCCTCATCTCCCTCCTGAACCTTCCTCCCTCCAGTCTCATATCATGGCCTCTGGTGTCCCTCCCCTACCTTACTTTGAACAGCCCCTCCGTACCTATTTTGTTTATTCCTTTCATGTACTTGAAGGTTTCAATCATATCCCCCCCCTCCAGTGAGTACATGTTCAACTCCCTCAGCCTCCTCTCTTATGGTAAGTTCCCCAGCCCTGGACCATCTTTGTCACCCTCGCTTCCTCCCTCCAGTAACTTTGTATGCTCTTCAGGACAGGGCACCAGTACTGCATGCAGTACTCCAGGTGCTGCCTAACTAATGATCTGTAAAGTGGCAGAATCACCTCCCCCCTCCTCAAGGATATACCGCTTGCAATGCAACTTGCATTTTGTTGGCCTTTGTAGCTGCCTTCCTACATTGTGCCGAGTTATTCATTGACCCCGTAATGAGCACCCCCAGATCCTTCTCCTCCTCTGTCTCAGCTAGCTGCACTCCCCCCAGCTGGTAACTCCTTGAGTTGTAAATCTATTATCTGTTATCTGTTGTAAAGGCCCTCTCACTCAAATGTTGATGTACATGTGTATATTTTTCTTCTTTGTATAATATTGCATCATGTTTTCCATGTTACTGTACTATGATTTTTGTATGACCAAGTCCATCTTGAAAATCAGCCCTGCTCAATGGTGCCCGCCTGGATAAATAAAGATTTTGATTGATTGATTGAGTTTTTCGCCCCAAAATGCAGCACCTTGCATTTTTGGCATTGAACCCCAGTTGTCAGGTGTCCGATTAGGTTTCCAACTTTGCCAGATCATTCTGCAACCTTGCCATCCTCCTAGGTCATCCACCACCGCTCCCATCTTGGTATTGTCAGCAAACAGTCTGGTCTTGCTCTTGATTCCCAATGATATGTCTGCAATGAATATCCCAAACAACACTGGTCCCAACCCCAAGCCCTGTTGAACACCACTCGTTACTAATCTTGGGGACGAGAGCTCCCCACCCACCACCACCCTCTGTTGCCTTCCCTGAAGCCAGTTTCTTACCAATCTCACCAACTTTGCACCTGCCCCTGTGCCTTCTAACTTACTTCCCAACCTCCCATGTGGCACAGAGTTGAATATCTTACTGAAGTCCAGGTACAGGACATCCACTGAATGCCCCCCTTCCAACTGCCTAGTTACCCAGTCATAGAACTACATCAGGTTGGTTTGGCAGGATCTGCCACTTATGAAGCCATGCTGTCTACTATCCTGTAGCCCTTTGGCCTCCGCAAGGGCCACCAGCCTCTCCTTCAGGATAGTCTCCATCAGCTTACCCACGATAGATGTGAGGCTCACCGGTCAGTAGTTCCACGGTTCATCCTTGGGGCTACTCTTGCAGAGGGGCACCAAATGAGCCATCCTCCAATCCTGAGTGTAGTGAGGCATCGAATAGGTCTGCCAAAGGTCCTGCTAGGACCTCTGCCAGCTCCTTCAGTACCCTGGGGTGGATGCCATCTGGGCTTGGCACCTTGTCCACCCTCACTGCCCTCAAACCACTCCAGAACCCTGCCCTCAGTAATTTCCCTATCCATCACCCCCTTCCCCTCTGTACCAGCCCTCACTCCCCTCTTGGGTATCACCCCCCCTTCTCCTTAGTAAATACTGAGCAGAAGTAATCATTTAACGCTTCTGCCTTATCACCACCCCGCTTCCACCCTCCCCTAATATATTCCTATTTTAAGTTTGCTGTTTTTATTTTTACTTTTGTAAACTCCTATTTATATATTTGTGCATGCACTATCCCACTTTAATGTTTGCATTTGTACAGTGCCCAGAGCCTCTGGGATTGGGCACCAAAGAAATAAAAGTTGCCTTGCCTTGCCCCCCCTTCCTAATCCTTACCATATGGTCCTTACAGCTCCTTTTCTCTCTGATGTACCTGAAGAAGTCCTCCTCCCCCTTCTTAATGTCCTGTGCCAGCCTGAGCTTCTTAGACACCTTGGCTGCCCGTACTGCCCCTGTCACCTCCTTTGATTCCATCAGGTACTCCTCCCTGTCCTTCCCCCTCCCTGTTTTTTCGTACCTCCTAAAGGCAACTCTTTTACTTCTTACATTTTCCATGACCTCCTTGCTCACCCAGCTAGGTTTCTTTGCCCTAGCCTTCTTGCTCTTGGCATTGCTGAAGGTTTTGGTTGCCTCCACTATCTCCAGCTCTATGAGCTCCCACTTCTGGTTAGTGCCCCTACTAGGTTGAATTTTGGCCAGGTACCCTTTTACCACTTCCCATCCTCCCGAAGTCAGCCCTCCTGAAATCCAGCACCCTTGTGCCAGATTCCACTCCTTCCTTATATCCAGCGTGAACCATACTGAGTGGTGGTCACTCCCCGCCAGCAGTTCTTCCACCTTCAGTTTGCTAACAAACTCCCCATTTGCCAGCACAAGGTCAAGGGTATTCCCTAACCTGGTTGGTTCACTGATCATTTGTATCAGGAAGTTGTCCTGGAAGGCATCCAGCAGTACCTGCTCCCTTCTATTCCTGGTTGTTGGAGTACTCCAATCCACTCCTGGCATATTAAAGTCCCCCACGATCACCACACTACCCTTCTCACAGGTCCTTCTGATCTGTCCCACTAGTTCCTTGTCTAACTCCTCTGTCTGAGAGGGTAGCCTGTACACCACTCCCATCCTGAGAGTCCTATTCTTGGAATCCTGGATTTGCATCCATAGTGACTCCGTACTACCCTCTTCCCCTTCCTCCCATACACACTTCAGTCCTTCCCTCACATATAGTACCACCCCCCTCCTTTCCCATTCACTCTGTCCCAATGAAATATTCGGTACCCTGGTATCAATAGGTCCCAGTCATTGTATTGGGTGGTCCATGTTTTGGTGATGGCCGCCATGTCCACCTCCCCCTCTGCCATGAGAATCTGAAGCTCTGCAGTTTTCTTCTCAAGGCTCCTAGCATTCAGGGTGACCATCTTCCACCCCTCCCCCCATCCTGCCCTCCTTTACTAGCATCCCTACTAGTACTTGCCCTTTGTCCTTTGTCACTGTTATGGGGTAAGCTCATATGGCTTCCCAACTTGTAGTCTCAGCATGCCCCTTGCCCACTTGCCACCCCACGCTCCTAGTTTAAATCCCCAACTACTTCTGTGTACTCCTCCATCCTCTGTTTCAACACTTTCTTTCCTTCCTCGCTCAAGTGTAGTCTATCCTTGGGATAGAGACAACTGTCCTCCCAGGTCCCACCCCACCAGCCCATACCCTTTAGCATGACATCAGGTTCTTAGCCATCCATTAAATTCCTCTATTCTCAGCTTTCTTGCTGTGCTAGCCCTGGGCACTGGAAGTATCTCTGAGAAAGTTACTGATCTTTCTGCCCCCTCACATAATTGTCTAGTTCCTCAAACCTCCTCTGGACTATATCTACCATCCTGTCATCTAGGTCATTTATCCTCAAATGTATAATTAAATGAAACTTCTCACAACCCCTTCAAGCATATTTTAGAACAGATTGTCCTGCCCTTTCCACTGTCATTCCTGGCATGGCCTCCACCCAAATGTGACTATGCCTCTCCCCTTTACTATCCCATCTGACTCCTCTTAGCATTGAATACCCCAGTACTAAGATTCCACCCCTCTTACCAGCTGCTTGCTTCCCTTCCACCCCACCTTTCATTCCTGGCTCCTCCTCTTCCTCCTGCACAGTAGTTCCCCCTTTCACCCCATTGTAATTCTCCCAGCAGCACTTCCCCCCTCTACAGTTTCATCCCGACTTCTATCAGTTACTCCTCCATTCTCATCACCTTCATCCTCCTCCTTTCCCTCTAGTACTGTAAAATAATTTTTTGAAGACCTTTCTCCTGTGCCTACTTCCCCCCTCCTCATACTAGTCCATTCCCTCCTTTCGACTCCATGAGTATTGCCACTTCTCCTCCTCCTCCCCTCACCAGTCCCTTTCTCCTCCTTTCTGTTGTCTTTTTTCCCTTGACCTGGATTCCCCTGATGCCATTCCCCTTGGCATGGGTCCCCCTGTCTCTGCTTCCCTTCTTCTGCCCCTCTCCTTCCCTCGTTGGCCCAAACTGATCTCCCTCCTCATCTCCCCTCTTCCCTCCCTCCACTGTTATAAACTCCTCCAGTCTGACTTGCCTGTCTTAGCTCCTCCTGCAGACACTTGATCTCCTTTTTAAATGTCCCTATTTCATTGACATACAAATTCAGTTTTTGCCATATTGTTCCTTGTAAGAACAGATCCAGAAGCAAATGGTTTGATACCTTTTATTGGACCAACATAGATGTTACAAAAAAAAAGTGCTTAAGCTTTCGGGCTAACAAAGTCCTTCATCGGAAGCTTATGGCAGTTATTCAGAAACTCACATACTATTAACACCCAGATCATACATAAAAAAAAAACAGAAAGAATTCTCATTGGTTTAAAATACTCATTTAAACCATCACTGAAGTTAGAAACAGTTGAACAAGACCTCACCAGTTTACTATTAGCTGAGATGCTTTAAAGGTCAAATGTCATCTCAATAAGATAACAGCTTTCCCAGCAGAGAGTTCAACTATCATAAATTCTTAATGTCACAGCATGTGCAGTGAATACAATCGTAATGAACCATTGGATTCAATTCTCACTTAAGTACATGTTAAAATGTGATATTATTGTATGTTAAAAACAAAACTATATAACTGAAGTTTTTTATATATGGCATTAAGAATGTTTAAAATAAAGTTAACCTAGTGTGAGCAACTGTTACACATCGCTATACAGTTTAAAACACATTTGGAGACATTTTTCCAGATATACACTCAACCAGTTACTGTATTCCATAAACCTTAAAACCTTCAGTGTTGTAACAGGATTTTATACAAGGTAATATCAATTGTCAGTATACAGTAAGTGCCAAATTGGGGGAAAAAACTGTCGAGGACCCCCAAGTAAATGAGACCATGCATCCAGATATGTTCAGAGTTCAATAAGCAAGCAATAACACACGATGAGGTGTGGGTTACGTGCTGATAAGAGCACGCCCAGGGGTGTACTAAGGCATGAGGTGCTTGCGCCAAACAAGACATTCGGCTCTGAGATGAAGACAAGATGTGAGTATTACATTTTTCTGGAGGGAAATATGTTGTGAAATTTGATTTGTAGCATGGTTTCTGCGTTTCTGGCATTGTGTGTTTGGTTGGAGCTGGTGTGGTTCTGTTCACCTGGGAATCAGGTTACACATGAGCGCTGCGGAGCTGCAGTTGGTAGGAAGAGAGCGGTGGCAGGGATGGATTTTTTTTTTATGTGTTGAGGCTCGGTTGGCACAATTAGTGCCGGTTGGCATGATACATGCTGGTAAGGACATGGCCAAAAATGACTTTCAGCCAATGAGGATCCTTGAATTGTTTAGCCCATTTTATAATGTGTCAGTATATAATCAAACTACTGTATGGACAGAGACAATCTAAGGACTCTGAATAAAAACCCAATGGAATTAAACCCTACCACCCCATGAGTAGATAACTAGTTAGAAGAAAGTGTATATTCACTATGTATGTGAGCTAAAAGTCCTAATATATCATCATTTACACCAATCACTACAATATTTACCCAATGAAATTTAACCAGTCAAAGACCCCCAAGTAAATGAGATCATGTATCCTAATAGGTTCAGAGTTCAGAAATGTGACAGTATGTAACCAAACTACTGGATGTACAGTAACAGTCCAAAGAATCTGAATAGAACCACAATGGAACAAAACCCCCATCCCCACTCCACAGGAGAAGATAACGAGTTAGAAGTACATATTCACTATGTATGTGAGCCAAGAGTCCTAATATACCTTAATTTACACCAATCACTACAATATTTGCCCAATGTAATTTAACCTTCAAGGACCCCCAAGCAAATAAGATCATGCATCCCAATATGTTCAGAGTTCAAAAATGTGACAGCATATAATAAAACTACTGTGTGTACAGTAATATTTATTTATTTGCTTTTGTTAAACAGGTAAGCACACTAGACAGCAATGTGCCTATTTTCAGGAGTGACCCAGGAGAGTTACAGGGTATCCACAGGACAATAATTACTTACAGGAGCCACATGCTCTGACAGTTAGGTTACATCCAGGAGCCACATGCTCCAACAGCTGGTAGTACAGTAGAGTATACATACAGGAGCCATAAGCTCCAACAGTTGGTAAAACAATAGGATTTACATACAGGAGCAAAGACCTCCGCCGTAGGGTGATACAGAGGTAACAACAAATAACAGTTTAGGAATTTACAAGAACAACAAGGCAGGAGTCAAACAATAAATGCTGCACCACCTGGAGCGGTAAGTGCCTGGGGAGGGTGGTCGGCAACAGATATATATGAAAATCCAAGGAATCTGAATAGAACCACAATGGAATAACCCCCCCCGGGATGATATCTAGTTAGAAGGAAGTACATATTCACTATGTATGTGAGCCAAGAATCCCAAGAAACCATCATTTATACCAATCATCACAATATTTGCCCAATGTAACTTAATCTGTCCAGGATCCACAAGCAAATGAGATCATGCATCCCAATATGTTCAGAGTTAAAAAATGTGACAGTATATAATAAAACTATTGTATGAACAGTAACAGTCTAAGGAATCTGAATAAAAACCCAATGGAATTACCCCCAACCCCAGAGAAGATAACTAGTTAGAAGAAAATTAATATTCATTTTGTATGTGAACTAAGAATTATAACACACTGTAACACAATTTCATCATGTACCTGAATATAAGCCTACCTCATTGCAACAGCAATCCCCACACCCAAAACACCCACATAACGCCCCCACACACAGACACCCAAAAAATAAATACCCCCTGCCCCCACACACACACAAACTCACACATAGTTCTTTGGGGAGGAACCAACAAGTTGATAACCAGTTAAAAGGAACACTATAAATATTAAAACAAAAACAAAGACATGCTGAAGTCCTATTGTATGTCCATCCTTTGAAGTAAAGGTCTGTGGATATTTAAGCCCTATAATGTGCCATAAACCCCAAATCAATGTTCGTGCCATCTTCTACCACATACTGAGAAGTAAAATAAGCCCGATCTCAGAAGCCTGTCTCTTTTGTGTACTTTGCACATTTTCTTTTAAGACCATTACTGACATATCTGAGATTGAGTGGTCAGGCTGAGAGAAGTGTTGCTCCACTGGTTTGTCTGCCATCTTCATAATAATAGTATGTCTGTGTCAGTTCATTCTAGTGCAGAGAGGTTGTCTTGTCTCTCCAACACATCCTGTTTGTGGACATCTCTTGCGTTGAATGAAATAAACAACATTCCATGATGCACATGTACAATTCTCCTGTACCTGAATTGTCTGTTTTGTCATGTAACCACAGAGTCAGAAGTGGAAATGAGCTCACAAGTCTTACATCTGAGTTGATTACAGGGTCATGTACCATTTAGTGTCATGGTATTCTGTTCTGGTCCAAGTTTACTCCTAATAATCAGGTTGGCTAAATTAGGTGGTTATTTAAAAGATAGTAGTGGTAGTTCTTGAAAAATATAAATTAGGGTCTCATCCTCCCTAAATATTGGGTGGAGGTCCTTAACAATCTTGAGCAGAAGTTTAACATCAGGATAATATGTGACTACTAAGGGTATTCTGTTGATAGTTGTCTTTTCCTTATACTGAAGTAGTTGTTCTCGTCATACCTGTGTTGCACGTTCTACTGCTCTGTCAGTTTCTCTGGAAGAGTGCCCCTGCTCAATAAAGGTGTTTTTCAACATAGCCAAATGTGTATCTCTGTCTTCCTCATTTATTTATTTATTTATTTATTTGTATTTTGGTAACTGGGTAAGCCCACTGAGACCATGTGGTCCCTTTTTCAGAAGTGGCCTGGGGGAGGGTACAAGAAGAAAATACAAACATATGTGTCCAGCCACGAACAAACAGTATGACAGTAATTCAATAAAGGAATACAGATTAAACCAGCATACATAAATACATAAAAAGATCTGTACATTCAAAAACAGCATTGATATCAAACAGAGAAATACAAAGACAATCGCATAAAGCACAGTACATTGCAAAAGACAAGGCATTTACATTATATACCGAGACATCGATTTACTGGATTTGGGGGGTGATGAAGTTGGAGAGAAAGGCTGACACAAATGAGGGTTATGATCAGCACAATATACAACATGTTATGTGCAGTAGTGAGGATTCATAGGAACAACAGATAAGACAGTCAATTGCAGAGCAAAATAATCAAAACAAATCTAGGCTGACTGAGTTAGTTAGGTAAAGCAGGAGCATGTTTCTAGGCCATAAAGGTGGTTGTGCAAGGCACTTTTGAAACTGGGAAGGGAAGAGCATGACAGGATAGATGGAGATGGGAATTCCAGGCCTAGGGTGCCACGTAGGCAAAGGATCTCCTATTTGCAGCTAGGCATGTGGATGGCACCATTAATAGAGGGATAGAGGAGGAGTGTAGAGTCTGGCAAGCTGCCTTTCTCACCACAATGTCAGTTTCGGATGAGAAACCGGTCCACTCCGGAGTCCCCCAAGGGTCTATCCTGGGCCCTCTACTCTTCTCCCTCTTCATCAACAATCTCCCCAGTGCCTGCCACCAAAAAATATTACTATACGCAGACGATGCAGTCCTGTTTTCCAGCCACCATGACATTACAGTCCTTGAATCCCAGCTGCAGCTCGACTTCAATCGCATCGAAGACTGGTTCAATTCTCATAAACTTGTCCTGAACCACAGCAAAACTAAAGCCATGTCCTTCTGTAACCGACAGAGCAGGCACAACTCTCTGTCCCTCACCATCAAGAACCACGCTGGGAACCCACTCGAGCATGTCAAGGAGTTCAAGTACCTTGGTATTACCCTGGATAGTACCCTCTCCTACACTCGGCATATTGACACTGTTGCCAAGACCGCCAATATACGGATTGGACTACTACACAAACACAAGCACTGTATGCCCTTCAAAAGGAATCTCAAACTTTACCTCACCTCTACCACTCAATGTGACTGCTTCTCTGAACAGAGATCTCTCTAAACACCTCCCAGCTCACTCATGTCTCACAGCCCGCCCTTTCCCAATCTCATTCCCTCTGGCACTGGGCCTTCCTTGTGACTCCTTTCCTGCTTCACATCTCCACTGGTACAAGACATTTTCCACCACCATCCGACAGTGGCCCATTAGCCTGCCAACTTCCTCTCCCGGTCGCATGCCTGCAATACTAACTGCCCATGGTGCCTACTCAAGCTGCTCATTTTATGAATATTATCTCAAAGTATGTTATAACTGAGTATCTTTATTTTTTCTTTTAGTTGTTTTGGTTGTTTATTGTGCATTCTTTTACTATCTCTATATGTATGTTGACCCTCATCCCTTGATGTGGAACCTTTGTAAATGAGCAGTTTCTGCTCAAAGGTATTTGTAATCCGAGAATTTAATACATAAAAAAAAATAAATAAATACATTCAGAGGTGTGTATAGGTTGGTGAGCTTGTAGGTAAGGCAGAGTGAAGTATACTGGAATTTATGTTCTAGCTATAGCCACACAAGCGATGAGAGTACAGAACAGTGATGTTGCCGTGGGGCAGCTCCTAAAGCAACGCATCCTATCCTATGATAGAGTTGCTTTAGTTGATTCATCAGGGGAGACTTGAGTGCCAATAATAGGGGGAAGCCATAGAGAAGAATGGGTAGGAGTGAGGTTGTGGCAGTTTTTTGGCAAGATGATCCTGACAGAAGGGAATGGATCCAGTAGAGCAGGCCCAGCTTCTGATGGAGAGTTGAGATAGTTTTGTTCACATGCACCTCAAAGGAGAGGCTCAGGTCAAGTAGGATGCCAAAATAGTTAAAAGAGTGTACTACTTCAAGGGGTTCACCATTTTGGGTGGAGATGGTAAGAAGGGAAGAGCCATCAGTTATGTGGGTATGTGGACGGAAGAGCATAGACTTAGTTATTTTGGTATTCAGGAGCATTTTATTAGACAGGAACTACGTCTCCAATTTGTGGAAATCAGAGTTCAAGTGGTGACTGAGCCAAGAGAGATCAGTAGAGGATGTGTATATGATGGCATTGTCTGCATAAAGCTGAACTGAAGCCCCACCACAGGCATTCGGCAGCTGATTAATAAATAGTGAGAAAAGAAGTGGTCCCAAGATAGAGCCCTGGAGAACACCAAAAGATATGGGTCTAATGGACAAGTGGCAGGTGGACCATCTAACACTTTGAGAGCGGCCTGAGAGATAGTCTTGAATCCAGGTTGTGGAGTGGAGTGGAGATCTAGCCCCAGAGAGGTTAGGCTGTATTAACAGATCATGGTTTACTAAATTGAGGGCTTTAGTAAGATCCATAAAGATAGCCTCTGTCGCTTAGCTCTGGTCAAAGTCTAGTTGAATGTCCAAGGTGACCTTGATAAGGGCAGAGAGGGAGTGCTATGATTTTTGTGGAACCCATGTTGGCAAGGGGATAGGAGTTGGCGATGTTCAAGATAATCCTGTAGGTGATTGTAGGGAATACATTCTTGAACTTTTTAACAGATAAGGTGATACCAAAGTGCCTGACTGTACATAACAGATGTGGTATTGTGGCTTGGGTGATTACTATTCCTGTGTAAGTATTTCTGTCTGTTGGCTTCCTGTAAATACATGTGTGTAAGGCTCCATCCTTGATGCTGACAGTGATGTTCAGAAAATTAACACTGGTGGCAGAATATTCCAGGGAAAGATTAATGGTTGGGTGGAGGTTATTAAGTTCCCGATGAAAATCCTTAAGTGTCTCCATACCCTCTGTCCAAATTATAAACATATCATCAATGTAACAGAAATAAGCAAGTGGTTTGTGTGTACAGTACCTTAAAAAGTCCTCCTCCAAATTTGCCATGAAAAGACTAGCATACTGTGGACCCAACCTGGTGCCCATTGCTGTTCCCATAGTTTGAAAATAATGTTTACCTTTGAAGCTGAAGTTGTTATGTGTCAGAATGAATTCAATAAGTTTCCCTACCACTTCAGGGTTGATGTTTTTGTCCAGTCCTTTCTCATGTATGTATTTAAGGCAGGATAAAATGCTGTAACATGTGGAATATCAGTGTAGAGGGATGTTACATCCATTGTGGCTAAAATGGTACCAGGTGGCAAGTCCTTATAACCAGCAAGTTTACGCAGGAAGTGTGTAGTGTCCTGGATATACCTATCTCTTTCCCAAACAAGCAGTTTTAAAATGGTTTCTACAAACCCTGAGATCCCCTCAGTCAGGGTACAATTACCAGAGACTATGGGTCTTCCCGGATTCCCAGGCTTATGTATTTTAGGCAGCTTTTAGAATGTCCCTGGCTTGGGTTCAGCAGGGATGACTGTATAGCCAAGTGGGATTACTGATTTGGTTTTACTCCCTATCTGGGGTAGGCCTGTAAAGACAAGTGGGACTACAAATTTGGTCTTGCACCCTATCTGAGTTAGCCCTGTGAAGACAGGAGGGATTACTGATTGGTCCTACTCCCTATCAGGAATAGGCCTGAAAAGGCAGGTGGGGTATACTCTTTGGAGTAGCCATATCTAGGGTAGAGCTGCAGAGGCAGGTAGGGTAGTGTTAGAAATAAAATGATAGGGCAGGAGACAGGAAGAGAGATGATGGTGTGCTCTAGGGGTGTGGGACTGCAGTGTTCCTGGGAACAATCTAGGCAGGGGGTTACTGGCTATACAGGTCTACCCCAGATAGGGAGAAGAACCAATCACTATTCCCACTTGCCTATACAGACCTACCCATGATAAATACACAGAAACATAGAAACATAGGCACTGATTGCAGAAAAAGACCTTAGGCCCATCCAGTCTGCCCAAGTTCCCTATTTAGCCCCAGGGCCTACTGTCCCTACAGGATCTCATCCCTCCCCATCCTTCCCTCCATTCTCCTCCCAGCTTCTGCCACCCTGAGCAACCACTATACCCTTTATTCTATCCCAACCATGCTTGAACCCATCACTTCAGCAGGCAAACTGTTTCATGGCACTTCCACCCTTTCTGAAAAATAATACTGCTTCATGTCATTTCCATGACTCCCTTCTGTTAGTTTCCACTTGTGTCCACATGACGGTGAACTAGTATTCAAGATAAGTATTTTCCGCAGTTCACCTTATTAATTCCTTTTAGGAACTTGAAAGTCTCTATCATATCTCACCTCTCCCTTCTAGTACTCCAGCGAGTACATGTTCAGTGCCTTGAGACGCTCCTCATAGGACCTTCCCTGTTGGTACCAAATCATTTTTGTTACTCTGCACAGTACCATCTCAGGTCTATCTTTATCCTTTCTGAGGTAAGGACTCCAGAACTGGGTGCAGTACTCAGCTGTGTCCTCACTAAGGATCTGTATGGGGTAGTATTACCTCATCCCTTCTGCAATCAATACCCCTCCCGATACATCCCTTGCTGCACTGACTTGATTGTTTGAGGAAGTCACCCATGATAACTACATCCTTAGTTATAATGCTAAGTCTCATGCCCCCAACCAGTACTCTGTCCTGGGGTTCTTCCTCCCTAGGTACATTACCTTGCACTTTTGACATTGAACTTCAACTGTTAAACCTAACACCACCCTTTTAGCTTTCATATGTTACTCTGCATTTCCCTGATTTCCTCATCACTATCCACCCTCCCACCAAGCTTAGTGTCATCTGTGAGAGACACAGCCTGCCCCAGATACCCTCACTAATGTCACTAATGAACATATTGCAGAGGACCGGTACAGATCTCTGTGGTACCACACTCATGACCTCCCTCTCTGGTGACTTGACCCCATTGACTACAACCCTCTGCTGCCTTCCTTTCCACCAGTTACAACCCAGCTTACTATGACCTAGCCTCCCCCAGATCCTATATCTTCTTCAACAAGCATCTGTGAGACACCGAGTTGAAAGCCTTGCTGAAGTCGAAGTACAGCAAATCCACAGTGTAGCCCCTATCCAATTCCATCATCTCCCAGTCAAAGAAAGTGGTCAGGTTAGTCTGAAAATACCTCCTGGCCACAAATCCATGTTGGTTACTATCCTGGAGCCTGTTGTTCTCCAAGTACTCCATGAGGTACTCTTTGACCAGTGACTCCATCAGTGCTCCTACAGTAGAGGCAAGACTGACAGGTCAGTAGTTCCCCACATGTTCCTTGTCCCCCCCCTTTATGGAGTGAAACTACATTTGCCACCCTCCAATCCTTTGAAACTACCCTCATCCTTAGGGAGCTGTTGAACAGACCTAAGAGGGGTTCAGCTAGTTCTGCTGCCAGCTCCCCGAGCAACCTCAGATGCAACCCAGTTGGCCCAATGACCTTTTCTATTTTTAATGCTGTCAGCTCTTCCAGAGCCATGACCAGGTAGGTGTAAGAGCTAAGCTTGCAGTATAGCCCTCACTGTCAGGGGGCCCAGTGCCTCAGAGATCAGCATTAAGAAAACCTTTTATCACAGATAAACTTTCAGTTTTTTCTTTGGACATTGCCTATCCATTTGAAACTGGAGCTATCAGCAGTGGCAGCAGACTCCTACTCCAGTTTCACATGGTGGGTGAGTGCAGAACAAAAAAGCAATAGGGCCCATTATTCAAAACATTCAATATTGGTGTCAGTGTCCCCAGGAAGAGCAGAAACAAATTATGTTGTTCAATTCCTTGATCTTGGTGTCAGCAAGTGGGACAGGGGCAGCATGGACAAACTATGGATACTCAACAGGACCACTACAAAAGAACCTAAGCTGAAAATATTTTATATGCACTAACAGTTATTTTATGCTTACTGGTGGGGAGGTAGGCCCCACAAAATATTTTGCAGGGGGGCACTTACAGTTGTTGGCACAGCCCTGAACCATTTTTGGATCCGTTCACTTGAAAATATTGGTTGTCTCGTCTCTGGGACCACCTTAGTGGCCTTTAGGATGCCACTTTCTGGCAAGGGTCTTCCATTCTCCTTAGTGAAAACTGAGCTAAAGTAATATTTAAGGATGGCAGCCTTTTGCCAGTCCTACTCTACCTCCCTACCCCCCCGCTAACCATTACCACTCCCCTTCATCTGCTGTTGACCTCCTCTGCAACCCCCTAAATGACCCAATCTTCCCAAACTTCTGATGTGCTTCATCTAAAAAAACAAATATATGTTCTGGGTGTTTCCATAATAAAATATGTTGATCGAACTGTCTGCAACCCAGACAAGGAACATCGAACCTGCTCTAGTTTTTAGAGGTGCTCAAATAGCAGACATTACATCAATGAATAAAATGATATTAGCTGCTGCGGGGGAAAATCCTCTGGTGGTGGTCCATGTTGGTACTAATGATATAACGCGATCCCCACTTCAACAAATCAAACAGGATTATGTGGCCCTATGTAACATTTTAACAGAATGTGGTTGCAGTATGTCTTTCTGAAATCTTACCCATCCCAAGAGCAACCAGATACATTAATAATAAAATAAAAGCATTGAACAAATGGATATGTAAGTGGACCTATCGACAGGGCATAAGCTGCTTAACCCATTGGGAGGAATTTGATGATAGACCATCACTGGTTTGTTGGGATGGTCTGCATCTTAGTAGAAGGGGTAGCACAATCTTAGGATGAAAAATAGCAACTTTCATAAATAATCATTTAAACTGATAAGGAAGGGGGAGATTGGGATGCCCCCATCTCTAGTAAAGATAGTGCATGTTTACCACATTGGACAAACCTTAACATTCTTTCATTAAATTCTCGATCATTAACAATTACTAAACTTGCAGAACTTGAAATTCTGGTTAAAACTTTAAATTTAGCATTAGTAGCAGTTACTGAAACATGGGATAATACAGATAAAAAGTGGAGAACAGATATTCCTGGTTTCAAGCACTATTTTAAAAATACAGTTGACACAAAAAAAGGTGGTGGGGTCAGTCTATATGTACAGAACGATATTTCATCACATGAGTCAACAACTTCAGTACAATCTGAAAGTATTTGGGTTCATATTCAACCGACTGGTATTCCTCAATTCCTTATAGGTACCTGTTATCGTCCTCCTTCTTCTAGCATTGATCAAACCAAACAACTTTGTAATGAAATCACTCAAATGGCTAGTAAAAACCAAGTCCTTATTTTAGGGGACTTTAATCTTCCCACTATAAACTGGGACACGCTCACTGGTATTAATCAGCATGATGAACAATTACTCTCAGTCATAATTAATCTAGGGCTCACCCAAAGCATTAGAGAACCAACCAGGGGTAAGAATATACTGGACTTGGTTATAACCTACCCCAAAATACACATGTCCGACATCCAACTACTTCACCCATTGGGAAATAGTGACCATCTGTCCCTTTTTTTCTCCATTAAATTGCCCCTGCTACCAAAAACTAACAACCTGAAAATAAAACAATATAATAAGGCTAACTTTGAAATCATTAATCACCAAATAAAGTCCCTTAATTGGGAACAAATAATGCACTCAATGAATACTGAGGAGGCATGGGACTTTTTAAAAACAAAGATACTTGAACTAGAAAATAAATATGTCCCAGAAAAATTTAAGTATAACAACAAAGGGAAAATCCCCCCTTGGTTTAATGGTAAAATCAAAACATTAATCAAACAGGAAAATAAGTTTTTCTCAGCCTTAAAAAAAATGTCCATCTACGCAAAAAGATATTTTTTTTACTTAAATACAGAGAAGTGGTTAGGCAACTAAAGAAAGCTATTATTCTGGCTAAATGTAATTTTGAATTCAAAATTGTACATACTAAGGACTGTCATAAAGCATTGTACACTTATCTAAATGGTAAGAAAAGTAATAACAATATGATAGGTCCTTTAGTTTGTAATAATATCACTATAACATCTGACATTGAAACAGCTTTTGAGCTAAATAAATATTTTTCATCTGTTTTTACTCCAGAACTAACAAAGATTTCATCTATTCCAATAGGATCAAACCAAGAACAATATGAAACTCTTTTCCAGGACATCCAGTGGGTTTTTGATACTTTAAAACAAAATACTAGTTCTGGTCCGGATAACATTAGCTCTAGATTCATTATAGAGACAAAAGACACAATAATTCTCCCCTTAGTTATTATCTTTAAAAAATCACTCTATGAATCCTTAGTCCCAGCTGACTGGCGTACAGCCATCATTACACCCATTTTTAAACAAGGCTCTCACTCCAAAATTGAAAACTACCGGCCCATTAGTCTTACATCAATACCGTGTAAACTTATGGAGAAAATAATTAAACATCAATTGGAAAATGAAATGTCTACATTAAACATTAATGACAACTACCAGCATGGTTTCAAAACAGGATTTTCATGTACTACCAATTTGATCACTTTTTACAACCATATCAGTTCAAACCTTGACTGCAAAATACCAATGGATGTCATTGTTCCAGATTACAGCAAGGCTTTTGACAAAGTGTCTCATAGTATATTGGTCAATAAACTTAACTGTCTAGGTTTTTCAGCATCTATTATATCCTGGATAAACAACTGGCTGTGTGGTAGAACTCAAAGAGTCAGAGTTAATGGTGTGCTGTCTGAAGTGGGCGTGGTGGCTGGTGGCATCCCCCAGGGAACCGTTCTGGGCCCAGTGTTGTTTAATTTATTCATTAGTGATATGCATATTTCATCAAACTATATAATGGTTAAATTTGCCGATGATACCAAACTTGGAGGAAAGGTTAACACCCCTGCAAACTGCCATAAGTTAGCATTGGATCTTGCTCTAATTGAACAATGGGCTTCTAATAATAAAATGCACTTTAATATATCTAAATGTGCAGTACTCCACTTTGGAAAAGATAATCCCAAACAAAAATATTATCTAAACAACAGCATTATTAGGACATCCTGTACAGAAAAAGATCTGGGTATCACGGTAAATGACAAATTTTCATCTTCTTCACATTGTTCTTGAGTAGCAAACCAAGCTAATGCATTACTATGAAGAATAAACAAAACATTCATTTCTAAATCAGAAGAATGTCTTTTAACCTTCTATAGATAACATATAAGGCCCTATCTGGATTACGCTTCCCCCTTCTGGAGCCCATATCTAAAGTCAGATATAATAAAAATTGAACAAGTTCAACATAGAGTCACCAAGCTAATGTCCCATCTCACTCACCTAGAATACGAAACTAGACTAAAAAAAACAGGATTGCATTCACTTGAGCGAGGAAGAACTTGTGGTGATCTTCTGCAGTTGTTTAAAATACTTAAATCTCCAATTCAAATGGAACAATGTGGTATAGTGTATTCTACGAGAAAAATTGTGCCAAGACTACATAACAGACAATTGGAAGTTAAAAAAGTAAATAACAACAAAAGATTGAATTTGTTCTCCATTAGATTACCTAGCTTATGGAATAAACTGCTGCAGGATATTGTTGACTCGACAAACATCATCATTTTTAAGCTTAGATTAGATAAATGGATGAATGAATGGGACATGGGCAAATGATCCATCAATATGGAGGACAATCTCGATGGGCTAATAGCCTTCTTTTGTCCTATTACCCAAGTACCCAAATACCTGCAGACAGTCCTAGAAGGCGAGGCAAGGCCTGAGTTCTGGTGCTTCTGAGCACTGGAATATTCCTATCGGTCTGGCAGGTTCAGATCACCCATTGCCACTTCCCCCTTTGCCACCCCTCTTTCACGTTCTTCCTTGAGCTCTTTGTCTCTCTCTCTTCCTCTTGCCTCGGAGGTCTATAGATTATGCCCAAGTGCAGTTTCTAGCCTGAGGTGGCTGAGAGTTGCACCCACAGTGACTCTGTCTCTCCATTACTACCCTAAGGGAATAAGAATACTAAAACTGTCCTAGGAATAGTAGGAAGTAGCTGTTATCACTAATCCCTCCTGCATACACATAACTACCCCAGGTAGGGTGTAGTGCCAGCAAAACCTATCCTACAAACTCAGAAGAAGGAAATTCCACAGGGTCGAAGCACAATCCTCAGTTGTCCCTTAAAGTGCTCCTCTTCCTGCAGGTAAAAAAAAAAGTGGAGGAAAAGAACCTATATCGCAAAACAGTGACTTAGGTTTTTAACGGAAAGGTTATCCAAAAAGAGATTTAGGGACAATTTCATAACTTGCCAGTTGGCTGCTTGTGAGGGGGATGTGATAAAAACTTGAACCCTCAGATTTGATAACAAAATATTAAAATAAAGAAAATGATGTGTCTTTATTCATTTTATTTATTTATTGAAATAGTTTCACCAGGAAAGGCACACTGAGCAACAAGATGCTCGTCTCCTGGTGCGACCTGGGGGGAAGGGGTACAAGGGAGTTGGATAACACAGAGGTTATTAACTGAGCAAATAACAGAGGCAAATAGCAGCATATGGAAACAATTGCATTAAACTACAAGCAACAATGCATGGAGTACATGGGATAACTTATGGAACATATCACAATTACCTGACATATAGCAGCAATACAAGGGAAAACTTAGCACACAGTTATATGCAGGTATAAGCAACAGGAGACATAGAACACATGATGGTGCAGGACAAAAAGACACAGGACAAAAGTGCATAGGTTGGTGCTATATGCCAGCATTTATAGCAAAGCTAAGGCTGCCAGTCGGGCAGTGGGGAGGGGAGCAATTGGTGCATGGTTGAATCAGGCACAGGAGCAATTAGTGGTGAGGAAGTTAGCTAGGGCTGTAGAAAGAGAGTGGGCAGAGGAGGAATGCCAAATTTGAGGTGGGAGATCATTCCATAGCTTGGGTAACTGGTGTGAGAAGGCGGCTTGCCCAGTAGTAGTCTTCCATCTAGGGATTGATAGTTGGCGGTAGTCGCAGGATCTAAGATAATGGGCGGGGGAAGGGGCAGCTGAGAGCACAGAGGAGAGGTAGGAATGGATGGTGCCAAGCCGTAGGTTAGATACATATTTAGCACAGTTTGAAATGCGGCATTTTCTGAGGGACGGTAGTGCCAGGGAATGGTAGAAGTCACAGTGGTGGGTAAGGGGTGAGGCATCGAGAGCAAAGCAGTAGAAGGCTTTAAAAAGAGTGTCCAGCTTAGATAGGGTTGACTTAGGGGCTGCACCGTAAACAATTTCACAGTAATCAAAGGAAGGGAGTATCATCTTCTGGTCCAGTTCTCATCGGATGGGGGAGGGAGGCTACTGCAGTTCCTATAAAGTGCACCGAGCATGGGGAGTAGTTTTTTTGAAATAGCATCGATGTGGTCTGAGAAGGAAAGATGGCAGTCGAACCATACCCCCAAGTAGCAGAATGAGGAGACATCTTCAAGTTTTTGACCATCCAGGGTGTGGAAATAGGAAAGGGATGGGAGTCTGGACAAGCGTTGTCGTGTGCCAAAAGTCATCGTGACAGTTTTTTTTACATTTAGGGAGAACTGGTGAGAGCTGAACCATTGCTGTACTTTTTTGAAGCCGACTTGGAGGTTAGTTTGTACCACTTCAGGGTCGGAGCCTGAGGAGAAGAGTGCAGTGTCATCTGCATACATGTGGATTGAGGTTAGCGCAGATGAGCGGCAAGTCATTTAGGAATATAGAAAAGAGTATGGGTCCCAGAACCGACCCCTGAGGGACACCGGTAGTTAAGGGAAGGGGGGAGGAGATAGCATTTGTGACTGTAATGGTCTGGGTTCTGCCAGAGAGGTAGGATCTGACCCAGTTGGTGGCAGCAACAGAGAGGCCTGATTCAGTGAGACAAGAGAGCAATATGGGGTAGGAGATGGTGTCGAAGGCTTTTGCAAGGTTGACAAAGATGGCTGAGGTGATCAGCCCACTGTCCATACCAGTCAGGATGGAGTCGGTAAGCCTTATCAGGGAGGATGCACTGGAGTGTTCCTTTCTGAAACCTTACTGGTAGGGTGTGAAGAAATTGGAGTCGGTGAGGAAGGAATAAGTTGGGTGACCACAAGGTGCTCTTGTAGTTTTGCTAGTAGTGGGAGGAGGGAAATAGGGCAGTAGTTGGAGGGGGAGGTGGGGCACCTCCTTTTGGGAGGGGGATGACAGTGACGTGCTTCCATGCTTGGGGGATGGCAGCGGCATCAAAGGATTGGTTTAAGAGTTTGGCAAGCGGAGTTGCTATGGCAGTGGCGGAGAGGTAGAGGAGTTTAGGGTCCAAGCCATCTGGGGATTTGCCTTTTGAAGGGTTGAGAGAAAGTAGTACATCTAGGGCATCTGCTACAGAGATGTAATTGAAGGAAAAGGAGCGAGGCCTAGTCAGGTTTGCTATATCTGTAGAGGGTGCGATAGGTGCAGGGTTTGGCAGGGCAGAGAGAAGAGTGGCAGCACAAGTGGAGAAATATATGTTGAACTCAGTAGCGACTGCTGTTGGCTCAGCGAGAATGGAGTTGTTAATATTTAGAATTGGAGTGGGATTGGCAGCTGGTGGGGTGAAGAGGGAGTGGATGACCTTCCAGAATTTTGAGGGGTTATTTAAGTTGGACTGTAGGGAGCTGCTGAAGTACTCTGCTTTAGCTAAGCAACTAGCTCTGTTACACTTGTTTCAGAGCATGCGGTATGCGGAGAGATGTTGTGGGAGGCATGAGGATTTATGCATTTTCCAGGCCTTGTCACGGGCGGTTTGACATGCAATCAGTTCTTGGGTGATCTACGGCAGGTGGTTGCCTCATACCCTTGTACATTGCAGCGGAGCATATTTGTCCCAGATGCTGAGGAAAGGGTCTTTAAAGTGGAGAAAGGTGTCGTCAATGTAGTCCATAATAGGGGCGAGGGCCCAGTTTGCTAATGCGAGATCGTCCAACACCGGGGCGAGATTGAGGGATTCGAAGGAGTGTTGGACCAGAAATTTAGTGGGGGATTTTGAGAGGTGGATTTTGTGCACTAAGAAAGTAACGTCGTGGTCACTGAGGAAGTCAGGAAGAATACCGGCATTTATGACCCACCCGGTGAGGGTGTGTGGTAAGAGCCCAATCGAGGAGTGAGTGGTTGCCAGATTTAGGTTAAGCCAGGTGGGCTCAGTAATGATTTGAGAGAGGTTTAGTGCAGCAATTTCAGTCCTGGTTTTGTTGAGGGGAGGAACTAGCCAGTTGTGGTTTAGATCGCCAATAATATAAAGTTCCCCTGTCGGGATTAGGCAGGAGATTTGCTTGAGGAGGTTGGTGACAGCAGAGGATGGTGTGCCAGGTCGGCAGTATGTTCCTGCAATCTAGATTGGTAGCGAGAAGGGGAGTGTCAGCTGGAGTAAAATTAATTCATAGATTTTAGGTTCAGACTTGGCTAGGATAACCGAGTAGTGCAAGTCCGAGTTGACGTAGATGGCAACTCCGCCGCCTCTTGTGGCTCTGTCCTGGTGGACCAAAGTGTAGCCTGGGATGGCGACAGAGGAATCACTAATGTTTTTTGTGAACCAGGTTTTGGACAAGGTGAGGATATCTAGAGCATAGTGAGCAGCAAGTAACTGGAAGGAATCATGTGTATGGACTAGGCTTCTTATATTTAGGTGCAGGAGGTGCAGGCCATGTGGGAGAGGGTCTCCAGGGAGAAGTGAGGATGTGTCCAATGTAGGAGGGGTGCTTGCAGTGATTGAGAGGGTGTGTGTGGTTTGGGGGCTGGGGTTTGGGTGGATGTCACCTGCGGCAAGGAGCAGGAGCACAAGAGATAGGTAGTGGGCGAATAACTGTATGTCACTGACGGTGAATGGACGTCTCTTAGTTAGAAGGCTTGGGTGATTATTTGGAGCTGGACAAGGGGGGAGTAGTTGAAAAGTAAACCAGGAGAGTGATGGGATGAAGAGAAAAGGGCTGGGATGTGTGGCTGAGTGAATCCAAGCTTGGGTGAAAGGGAGAGTGGACGCCGGAGTGGAGGAGTGTGGAAGACCAATGAGGTTGGGCAGGAAAAGGGGGGGGGGCATGGGAGAGGTGGGTAGCATGTTGGAGAGGAGGGGAGGGAGGGAGAAGAGAACATGGATGAACAGTGGCAGGAAGCCTAGTAGTTGGGCCTTGGCACCGATCTAGCTTTAGAAAGCCCCTAACTGTTGTGGCAACTTATAGGGGACAGGCATAGAGGGGCCAGGGAAATGAGTGGTTACTGCGGGAGGATGGAGGACCAGTGAAAATTAAGGTGTAGATAACCAATAAGGCATGGCTGGCAATAACCTATAGGAGTGAGCTAGAAAGCTGGGGTGGGGTTTATGTGTATTTAATCAGGACTGGGGGGTGTGTGTGTGGGTGGGCTGAACAATTGGCAGCTAGGGCTCCCTTCCTGGAGGTAATCAGTCCGTGAGGGCAAGTCCGTACCTGCGCTTCTGTGAGGGGCTGGTGGCTTCACACCTGGACTGTGGGTGGCAGTCTGGCAGATCGGGTTCATCAGAGAACCACGGCTGTGGCTGTCAGACCACCTGCGCTTCTGTGAGGGGCTGGTGGCTTCACACCTGGACTGCGGGTGGTAGTCTGGCAGGTCAGGTTCATCAGAGAACCACGGCTATGGCTCTCAGACTACCTGCGCTTCTGTGAGGGGCTGATGGCTTCACACCTGGACTGTGGGTGGCAGTCTGGCAGGTTGAGTTCATCAGAGAACCACGGCTGTGGCTCTCAGACTACCTGTGCTTCTGAAACTGTGATCCCCCCAAAGAAAATAAGTCCTATAAAAAGTGCACTGCACATTTAGTTTAGCAATTAATTTTTTCAGACTGGGTTTCTAATTAGGTCTTTTTTTTTAACATAATGTTTTTACCTTTTTAAATGCTTTAACCAAATTTGAAGGAAGGAGTACTAGGTAACCCTGACCATGAACACCCAATTGTCAAGTTTGAGGCCTGCCTAACTGGGTCACATGGCCCTTTGCAAAGTCACTTACAGGACTGGTGGTGTGCCTGATGGGTGTACTGCTTCATGAAGTGCCCTCAGGGCCTTGTGCAATGCAAGCTACTGGTGCAACCCCCTGCCCGATGGAACCACTGCTTTGTTTGCATATGGCCCACACAGCCCTGCATGAGGCAAGCTACAGGTGTGGCACAGACAATGTCTTTATGCAGATGCTCCATGAGTGCCCCACAGGGCCACACATGAAGCAAGCTACAGATCTGGAATGATGGCATCATTATGCCGCTGTTTCATGGGTGGTCCACAAGGCCACTCGAGAAACAAGCTACTGGTCTGGTGCATTGAACGTCACTATGCAGCTTTTTTGTGAGTGGCCTGAAGGAGCACTTGTGGATCAAGCACCAGGCCTGGCACAGTGAACATCACCATGCAAATGCTTTGTGACTGGCCCACAGGAGCACTCCCAAAGCCAGCTACAGGTCCAGCACAGTAAGCATCACCATGCAACTGCTTTGTGAGTGATCCGCAGGGACATGCATGATGCAAGCAAGCTTCCAGTCTGGCGCACCATGTGTAACTATAAAACTGATTTTAGATATATTTTCCAAAACTTAAGGCTATTAATTACCCCCCCAAAAAAAGTTAATGCATCTATCAGGGTTGAAATGTAAAGTGTACAAAGTAGAGACATGCAAAATTAGGGTTCAAAGTCTGTGGAACTTTTACAGATTTAGAGTTCATAGGATATGTATAACACATTTAATGAATTTCACATGAAATTTCACATTCACATGAATAACACATTTATCTCCACTAGTGAGTGATAAGATCCATAACTCGAAAGTAGCAAACCCACAAGTTAGTTATGAAGGTCTTACAGTTCATGTGTGGAGATAAGTATGTTATTCTATTACAACCCAATATGTATTTGATATGTGCCACACAATTTGTAGTGCTTGTATTAGTGTTTTACCTTGTTTTAGCTAAAACTGCCTTTCTTTCCTTTGTAAGTTATCTATCTGGCATATTGTTCTATGTCTTCTATTTCCAGATTCTAAGTGGAAATAACATGTTCTAAATGTAAAAAATCATGTTCTAAGTAAAATAAATTGTGTAAGTGAAAATAAATATTTATCCCAAAATAACATTATGTATACAATGTATGTAGGGTTTCTACTACTTAAATAAATTCATTATTTTCCCAAAACTCTAACCCAAATGAAAGAAAAATGATGTTAGAAAATGGCAAGAAGTAATTCTGAAACCTGATTGGATAAGACAGGCTTCAAGCTGGGCATTTATTGTTCAGTAGATGCCCAGCTAAAAATAAGAGCCTGTCCAAGTGCTACTTCACCAGGTACCCTTGTGTACTGGTGCCCAGCCTGCTTTCTCATTGGCTGAAAGCACCCAGCAAAATTTCAAATCTCCGCCATCTTTTTCTTTCGCATAGCGAGAGCTAATCCCCCCTCCCCCCACCACACACACACTCTCCTTGCTTCAGTGCAAGAAACTAAACAAAGCCCACACTCCGAATACTTTGCGGTCGGGAAGAGTGGTAAAACAGCAATTTCTAACAGCCGTGTTCTTATACAACGGCACCACTCTCCCGACCGCGCTGTTCCAGTACCGCGCTGAATGAAAACGAAGCCGTGAGTCCATTTGGCTTCATGCTAGGAAGTGCGTATAAGAATACAGCGCAAATACACAGTCCCCACACTTAGTTAAGCTGCTGCCTCAAATTGAAATAGATAAATAATTTACATCATAGCTGTCCCTCGTTACACAGATGCAGCTATGCAGTAGGGGCTACATGCAAGGATGATGTGCGCTAGACACTCATCCTCCAATGGCTACTGAATAAAAAAAAAAAAAAAAGTCTTTCACAAAAGGAGACAGATGATATCCAGACACTGCTGGGGTGAACGTTTTCTACATTTCTTGTTCAGGTGTGTGTCTGTGTGTGTGTGTGTGTGTGTGTGTGTGTGTGTGTGTGTGTGTGTATGGGGAGGATGTCTAATAGATTAGAATAGCTCTGAGGGGAGAACCAACAGGAGCTGGAACAGCCTTTAAACAAATGGACTACTTTTTCAAGAAAAAAACAATTCTACTACTTCTATTGATTTTTTAAACTGATTTCCTCTCTTATTTTATTGAAGTTTACTAAGATGCCCATTTTCTAAGTGCAGTAATACCCTCCAGGGTGGGCATTATTGAGAAATACCGGACCTTCCAGGGGCTATAAGGCCCTCCGCCTGCGGCATCGGGCCTCATTACGCCCCTTGGCGGTCCGGTATTTCTCAATAATGCCCACCCTGTCAGGTATTATTGCTTACTTATTCACCCAATGGGTAAATAACACTTTATTTTTCACTTGCCTACATCACAGTCAACTTGACTGACAGCCCATTCTGCCAATCCTACATTGAATCTGCTCTTAATTGTCACACAGAACAGAGAAATTGTATACATAGAACATACAATGGACTGTGTTCAAGTATGCCATTAATTTCCATATGTGAGAAAGCAGAACTTTCATAACTCCCTGGCGGCTTTGCCACTTGTGAATTATGGTCCCGCCTCCTCACTCATGGAAATAAATTTTTGAACACAGTCCATTGTATATCCTCTATATATTTGCTCAATTTATTCACCACCAGTGTGGGATATATCATATATATCTTCATTCAAGGCCAATGATGTAAGCAGTAACCCACGACAGGGTGTGCAGTTATTGGGGATTAATCAACACCCTGGGTGCATTATGAGGCACAAAGCCACAGGCTGAGTGTTCTCACAGCACCTGAGGTGTTGATTAATCCCCAATAACTGCACACTCTGGGGAGGATTATTGCTATTATAACATGGGTTATGTTTAAACAACAACAAAATATCAAAAAAGTGTTTTTTTTGCTGTTTAAACAGCGAAAAAGGTACTGTATCCTGCCACCTTGCAAAATAGTCCCTAACAAATAATGTCATCTGCATTGCCATTTGTTATGCAGATTACAATAATCAAGCTGCTGGTTAAATGTCTGTCAGTCTGTCCCCTGTCTCTCTCTCTCTGCCCCCCACACTTCTGTACTTTAACAGAGGACACTAAATACCTCCTGTTGCAGTCTGTCTGTCAGCGTCTTTCTTGTGTTGCCGGAGCAAACACACACAGTAACAGAGGTTGGACACAGTGACAGACAACTGGTCTTGTACCATGGTGCCCTGTTGCTGGTGTGAGATGGTCAGGAGAGAGACAGACAGACAGACACAGAAACACAGAGAGAAAGAGAGCTAGAGAGAGAGAGTGAAAATACACAGTAACAATGATCACAGACACACACACACTCTCACACACCAGTACAGCCACTGTGTGTGTCTTTCGCTTGGAATGGAATGTCATTCTCTCTCTCTCTCTCTCTCTCTCCAATGTGGGACTGGGACCGGAGATCATTGGGGGGGAAGGTTGCCACCTAACCTCCTGCTCACACTACCATTACTGTCTCTCTCTCTCTCTCTCTCTCTCTCTCTCTCTCTCTCTCTCGCTCTCTCTCTTTCTGTGCAGCTGGCAAACTTGACAAACAATGCCACTGGCAATAAATACACTTTTCGGAACTGCAGTCAGCTATGTACACAATTGAGACACAGGGAACGCTTGAACGCTTTACTCACTGCACTTTACTCACTTCCGTGGTAAGTGACACCGCATCTGTCACTTTATTTCATCTTCACTCTCTCACTCTCTCTCTTGCACTACACTGTAGCTGGAAACAGACCCCCCCCCAACTCTCGCAGCATCTCACTTGCCAGTACTTGAACCACCAGAGGTCATGGCGATAACATAGCAGGGGACTCCCCAGATCGAGAGGTGGCCAACGCATGAATGGCAATGTAAAGTGCAGATCACTGCTGTTGTGAATGCAGGACTGCATCCGTTGGGTGGATGCATGGGGACCAAGTTGTATTGGGGAGGGGGGGCACTTGAATGGGTGTCACTGTCACTCCCAATCTTTCAGAGTTGAGCTGACATTGAAACAGTGGCATGGTATTTGTATTTGGGGTGAAGGACTATAATGCCGCACAGACACGGAACAGCACACAGCTTCTCAGTGGGACTCTGAACTGCTGTCACTACATTATCTTCCCTAGAAATTGGAGCCAATAGTGTAACACTGGCGGCACACTACTTGTACATTGACTCTCCCAGTATCCAGAGATCTGCACGGTGGGTGGGTTGGTCCTGCTATGGGGGATGTTCTGCTAAGTGCTAGGATCTACACGATCCATTGGGCAGGTGAGTGGGTTTAACTACTGGGCTGGTGAGGACTGAGACATGACTGGTCACTGCATGGGAGAGGGATTAAGCCAGCCCAGTACTCTTTCAGTGGCTCATCAGTCCTCAGTGGTACATGCTTGGGGATGGGTGGACAGGCATAGACACTGTCACAGCAGCTCTCGCTGCAGTTGGAAAAGAAATGGCTGCTTTTTATGTTTGCTCTGAGTAGCAATAGAAGCAGACCCGGCTTAGCCCACTGATCTCTCCTGGCACCTGCTCACATCAACTGTAAGTATACTGTGCATTAATGCATGGTTAGGTGCCAGGAGACCACCAATCACATCACTAATTCACCTCTCCCCATGTTATAAATTAAGATATCTCACTCATGGCTCTGTCAGTCGTGAGATATCATATCTTAACATCATTAGCCTCTCAATGTGGGTCCAGATGCGTCAAGATAAAACTACTTTCTTATGACCAGCTTTCAAGATAATACTACTGTCTCACATGTAAGCAAGATAGTACAGTACTACCATCTTGCAAAGCTCAGCATGTCACAATGAAAAATTGAACCAATCACAGAGCAGCTTTAACAATGCTGATGACATCATAATAGCCATGTGGAGCACTAAAGCCTCCAGATGTGAGATGCTTTGTAAACTTAGCTGCTTTCTAGTTTGCATCTGTATTGATTGCACTGATTTTTACTGTACTGATTGTATTGATCTGTACTGTATTGATTTGCTTCTTGTATGCTGAGCCATTGATCTGAAGGGCACAATTTACATTTTGCGCTCTTTGATTTTGTAACTTTTTATCATTTCTATCATTAAACCACCTAAACACCTGTTGTACAATCAAATATGACATGTGACTATGAGAGAGTAGAAATATATTCACTTGCTATAATTGACCTCTTCTAACTTCACTGATGGCTTCCCCAATCATACAAACATACGAAGAAGCCAAAAGATACAAGCCTTACAGTCTATCAAGTGTGCAGCTCTCAGTGTTGAGTACTGATGCTGCCCTCCACAACCCCCTCTTCTACCCCTTCCTCACTGATTGCACCGTCTGAGTTACTTCCATCCTCCTACCCTTCCCCACTCTGGTTCTGCCCTTGACGCTGTCCCACCCCCTCTTAAATCCCCCTATGGATGTTTGCAAAACCAGTTCCTCAGGAAATGCATTCTATGCCATCACTGGTTTCTCTGTGAGAAAGTGCCTCCTCATCTCTCTTCTGAACCTCCCCCCCTGCAATTTCAGACTATGCCCTCTTGTGATTCTTCCTTCCTAAACTTAAACAGGTCCTTAAGGTTAGCCCTATTTATGCCTTCAGGTATTTGAAGGCCTCAAGTCATATTGCCCCTGTCCCTTCTGTCCTCCAGGGAGTACATATTGAGTGTTCGTAACCTATCTTCATAGGGTTTTTCCTTCATCCTAGTGCATCTTGGTCACCCTTCTCTGTACCCCTTCCAACAGTCTGATATACCTTTTTAGGAAGGCACTCCAGAACTGCATGCAGTACTCCAAGTGAGGCCTCACCAGTGACCGGTACAGTGGCAGGATCACCTCCTCACTCCTTGAGGTGATTCCCCTTGCTATACCACCTAGCATCTTATTGCCTTTCACCGCCACTTTCTTACATTGTGCAGAGTGATTCATATGACCTGTGACCAGCACACCCAGACCTTTTCCTCAGTGGATACTGATAACTGCACTCCCTCCAGCTGGTAACTGTAGCCAGGATTCTTGTTTCCAAGTGCCAGGTGCATGATCATCTTTCCAATGCTTCTAGGTTTTTCTGCAGTACCCTCCCCCCATTCACCACTGCCCCCAGTTTGGTGTCAACAGCAAACAGGCTTATCTGACTCTGAATCCTGACTGCCATATCCTCTACGTAGATGTTGAATAGCACCGGTCCCAGCACTGAGCCCTGTGGGATCCCACTGATGACTGCCCGTGGTGATGATAGCTCCCCCCTTACCACCACACTCTGCTGCCTGTTTTCCAGCCAGCTCCCAATGCAGCTTACCACCTTTCCCTCACCCCAGGTCCTTCATACAAACATGCGGAGAAGCCAGCAGAAGAAAGCCATTTGATCTATTAAGTCTGCTCATTTTGCAGGGTCCACAGCTTGAGCTACTGTCCCTGCCCTCCCTATCCATGCCTCCCATCCTCCCTACCCATGATCCTCACCTTCCGTCTATGCCTATTCCAGCCTCTCTTAAAGCTTCCCACTGTCTTCAACTAGATGACCTCTTCCAAACATGCATTCCAAGTATCCACCACCCTCTCTGTGAAGAAGTGCTTCCTGACCGCCCTCCTAAACCTACCACCCTCCAGCTTAAGACCGTGCCCCTTTGTGTTATGGTTGCCACTCAGCTTAAAGAGACTCCCCTTATCAACCTTATTTATCCCTTTCAAGTACTTGAAGGTCCCAATCATGTCCCCTCTCTCTCCTGTCTTCCAGGGTTCATGTTCAGTGCCCTCAACCTCTCCTTGTATGCCTTACCCTGCTGACCCGCTATCATCTTTGTAGCCCTCCTCTGGACCTTCTCCAGCAGGTTAATGTCCTTTTTGAGGTGTGGGCACCAGTACTGAACTTCATACTCTAGATGCGGCCTTACCAGTGACCTATACAAGGGTAGTATAACCTTCTCTCTCCTACTACTTATATCCCTAGATTTGCATCCCAGCATCTTGTTTGCCTTGCTGCTGCTTTCTTGCACTGCATAGAGTGCTTCAGGTCACTAGTGATCATCACTCCCAGATCCTTCTCCTCCTCTGATGCAGATATTCAAACTCCACCCAGGTAGTACTCTGTCCTGGGAGTCTTGGCATCCAATATGGATAACTTTGCATTTGTTGGCATTGAAGCCAAGCTGCCATATCCTGGACCACCTACCCAGCTTTTCCAGATCTTCCTGTAGGTCCTGTATCCCTTCATCTGTGTCTGTTGTCCTGCAGAGCTTGGTGTCATCCATGAATAGGCACATTTTGCCCTTATTGCCATCTCTAATGTCATTGATGTAGACATTGAACAATACCAGCCCCAGCACTGAGCCCTGTGGGACCCCACTGGTTATCTCTCTGGTGCCAGATAACTCTTCCCCCCACAACCACCCTCGGGGTTCTGTCCCTTGTCCAGTTTTCCACCCATCTGACCAACTTTTCCCCAGCCCCGAGATCCACCAACTTCCTGATCACCTTTGTGGGAACAGAGTCCAAGGCCTTGCTGAAATCAAGATAGAGGATGTCTACCTATTGGCCCCTGTCTGCTGTCTTAGTGACACGGTCAAAGAAGTCAATCAGATTTGTTTGGTATGATCCCCCTTCCCCATGAACCTATGCTGCCTCACATCCTGAAGACCATGCTCCTCTAGATATTCCACCAGCCTTCCCTTTAGTATGGTCTCCATGAGCTTTCCCACATTGGAGGTCAGACTGACCGGTTTGTAATTCCCTGGGTCATCCTTCGGACCGCTTTTGTGGAGGAGCACGGCTTGTGCTGTTCTCCAGTCCTGCAGTGCCATGCTTGACTCTAGTGAACTATTAAATAGGTCTTCAGCTTACCTGTCAGCCTCCAGTGTGGCACAGAGTCGAAGGCCTTGCTGAAGTCTAAATATAGGACATCAACCACCTTGCCTCCATCCAGAACCTTGGTCACTCAGTCATAAAAGACCACCAGACTGGTCTGACAAGACTTTCCTTGGGTGAACCCATGCTGCTGATTATCAAGGAGACCATTCTCCTCCAAGAATGCCTCTATCCTTTCCTTTAGAATAGACTCCATTAGTTTCCCCACAATTGATGTGAGGATGACCGGCCTGTAATTCCCTGGCTCATCCGAAGAGCCATTTTTGTGGATGGGAGCCACATGTGCCATCCTCCAATCCAGGGTCACACATCCTGATGGAAGGGATGTGTTGAATACTTTTGTCAGACATGCTGCCAGGGCCTCTGCAAGTTCCCTCAATACCCTTGAGTGTATCCTGTCTGGTCCTGGTGCTTTATCTATCCACAGAGACCTTGGGCCCTCTAGTACTCTCTGCACAGGGATTCCCTCATCTAACATTCTATCTCCACCAGCTTTCACTACCCTGTCCTGCCCCTGTGAGCTAGGTACACCCCGCTGTCTTGTAAAAACCAAACAGAAGTATTCATTTAATACCTCTACCTGTTCAGCCCCCTTGTCCACCCAACCTCCTACCATCTTAATTCTAGAAATTTGCTCCCTGCATTTCCTTTTCTCCCTGATATATTTCAAGAACCCTTTTTCACCCTTTTAATCCTCTGAGCAAGCCTTAGCTCCTTCGTAGCCTTGGCTGCCCTTACCACTCTGATCACCTCGCTGGAACTCATGATGTAGTCCTCCTAATCTGCTACTTTGCAGGTCCTCTTATAGTTCTTAAAGGTTGCCCTTTCCCCCCCTCACCTTTGCTTATATTTCCTCAGTCCACCAGCTCAGTTTATTGGACCTAGCCTTCTTACTCTTCCACTCAGTGCAGGGGTTTATGGCCTCCACCGGCCCCTGCTTTATGATGTCCCATTTCTGGGTGGTGTCCATGTCTGGACTTATGGTGGCCACATGCCTCCCCAGTACTGCAGCCGTCTTACTGAAGTTGTCCTATCAAAGTCAATGACCTTGGTTGCTTTATGTGTCTCCTTTTTGCCCAGCTCAAGAGAGAACCATACTGAACTATGGTCACTCCCCGCTATGGGGTCCTCCACCCTCACCTCCTGTGCCTGTTCCCCTGTTCCCCAATCAACAAGACAAGGTCTAAGATGTTGCCTTCTTTTGTTGGCTCTCTTACGAGCTGCATCAGGAATGCATCCTGGAGCACTTCCAGGATGACTTGTTCCCTGCTGCTAGCTGATGTCATGGTGGCCCAATCTACCCCTGGTAGGTTGAAGTTGCCAGTTACCACTATGCTGCCCCTTCTACAATTCTGCTGTATGTATGTATGTATTTATTTATTATCTAGGATAACAACCTTTGAGCTGGGAGCTCATTTACAAAAGTTCCATGTCAGAAACATGAATTGGAACAAGTACACAGAGACAAGAGCTACATACAGAGTTCATAGTAAGCTATATACAGACATGATTATGTGGAGAAAACTATTAGAGAGTACATTATTTATAACCAGGCAATTTTAAAGATCCTGAAAATTAAACGTATTTGCATGAGTAAAACAATTCAGTGTGCAGCCAGAAATTGGTATTTGTCAAGGAAGTGCATAGATTAGGGTGGCTAACAGGAAGGGAGTTAAGGGAGGAGAAGGGGGGAGATGAATTTACAAGGGTGGGGAAAGTGGGGGTGGCAAGGTTAAAGGAATTTGGGAGGTTAGACTGAGCAGTCACACTCACTTTGAGCAGCCAGGTATAGTGTTAGTTCTCATTTGAAATGGAGTGTTTGTGACTTCGGGGGGCAATTCATTTATCCATAGCTGTGGTGCCTTATAGGAGAAGGAGCATTGGGCCAGTGCTGTGTGGTGGAGGGGAATGTGAAGCATCTGCTTAGTCTTGCCTTGAGTCTGGTGTGAGTTTGGGGCTTGTTTGAGGAGCAATTGGATGGAATTGGGGGTTACACCTAGGAGGGTCAGGCTGGGGTGATGTAAAACCCCCACCAGTTGCTTGTCCCACTCCTCCATCTGGGAGGGTGATCTATACACCACCCCCAGCCTGACCCTCTTGTTTTTTCCTTGTGTAAACTGACCCACAAGGAGTCCGTATTCCCCTCGCCACCTTCTTTTCTATTACACTCTATCCCCTTCCTTATGTAAACAGCAACCACTCTTCCCTTGCCATTGTCCCTGTCTAGCCTATGCAACCTAAAGCCCGGTATTATTAAGTCCCACTCTTTGTTTTGATTTGCCCATGTTTCTGTGAGGGTAGCACTATCTAACCCCCCTTCTGCCAAAAGTGCTTGGAGCACTGGCACCTTGCTGCCCAGACTCCTCACATTCATGGGGACCATTATGCATCCTTTCCCTGATCCCCATCAGCTCTAACCCTTTACTCATACCTTCCACCTGTAGGAGCTTCCCAGTGTCCTATATTACCATCTAGGTGGGAAGCAAAGGTCCACCATTGACCTGAGCCTCCGATTGTTTATTATGTATTGACCCCCCCATTAGTTTAAATCATAGTTTAACACCAGAAACTCTTCGAGTTTCTTCTCCAGGACTGCTGTACCTTTCCTGCTGAGGTGCAGCCTGTCTTGGGCATACAAGTTATTGTTTGACCATGTCTCTCCCCAATTACCTACCAACCCAAACCCCATAGACTCACACCACCCTCTCAAGCATTCATTAAATTCTTAAATGTTTTGCTTATTGTATGTGCTAGCTTTAGGTACAGATAGTACCTCCGAGAAGGCAATTGACCATGCTTCATTACTATACACCCTTGCTAATTCTCTAAACCTTGCCTTAATCTCCTGGAGACTGTTTCCTTCTAAGTCATTAATGCAAAGATACACTACCAAGTGGGGCTTCCCTCCTTGTCTCCTATCACCTGTGGGGGTGATGTGCCTCGCTTTATGCACCGTCATCCCTGGCAAGCATTCCACCCAGACTGAGCTCTTTCTTCTCTGATTCTCACCCCACCTGATGCTTTTAATGATGCTTTTAATGATGTAGTCACCAATTATGATGACTCTTACATCTCCTCTTTGCCGCTCGAACCTCAATTCCCCCTCTGTGCTCCTACTTCTGTCACTTTGCTCCCCTGGTTTTAGCTTGCCATTGGCTTCCTCCGAACCCCCTACATGTACCACCTTTCCCCTGGAATTCTTAGTGTCACCATGTACCATAGCTACTGAAGTCCCCACTTTCATCCCCAAAATCCCCACAATAGAATCTCCTCCTGGAGGTTTTACTAACTCCTCATTTCCCTTCCCCTTTTCCTTTTGCCCATTGGCTGCTTTTTCCTTCCTAATTGTCCCTTATATCCCCTTTCTGTCTATATTGATTCATAACTTGTGAGTAATTTCCTTCTCCTTTACTGAATCACTGTCCCCTGCACTTTTTACAGTGACCCAGCTCCACTTTCTCTCCACATACAATTCTTATAGCAGGGCCCATGAATGCTATCCTCTCCCAGACTACCCCCATCCTTGTCCTGTCCTAGTATCCCTGATTTATCAGCCTTAGCCCTCTCCCTGCCTCCCTCACCCTTCTGTACCCCATCCGTACATCCTTTCTTCCCCCATCCCCACTCCCCCTCCCCCCTCACTGTTCCTATCCACTTTGGCAACAGCCCCCTCCTGATTGTCTGTGTCCATCAATTTTCTTAAGAGAGCACACCTATTCTTGAGGTCAGGAAGTAACTCACAGTGATACTTCTACTATTTCACTCTCATCCATGTCACATCCCATACTTTGATATACAATGACTATAAAAATATAAATTGCCAGATCATAGGGCATCCAGAAATAAGCTCTTTATTTAATCTGGAATGTTGACAATAATGCTGCCTAGCTACAAGTGACAGAATGAAACAAAGACAAGAGTGCTGGGCTACATTTTTGGCAACATTCCAGACTGAATTACCGGCTTATTTAATTTTCTAATGTAGGGAAAGATACAGAGGACACATAACCTCCCCTCTCCTGGATGAAAACACCATAACTATGCATCCTAGCATCTCAATAGCTTTACCAACTGCCCTGTTGCAGTGCCCCGCCACCTTGAGATTGTCAGATATGATTTCCCCATTGGCCTTCATTGATTGTTGACTGTAAGTAACACTCATCTTATATACAGCTTCTTGCTTTCTCTGCCCGTGGTGCGTGACTTTGCCCTTTTTGGTTTTAAAACCCAGCTACCACCCTCTAGACTACTCCTCTAGTTTCCGCAGGTCCCAGTGCAATCTGTTCACTCCTTTATGGGCATTCAACCAATTGCAGATTTCTGTGTCATCTGCAAAAAGGGGTGGGGGGGGGCTAGTGCTGGCACAGGTATGCAGGGATTTCTGTAATACCCCTAAGTGGGCTACTTCACCGTGTGGCCAGTGGCCAATGTATTTAAACTACGAAGAATCTTTTTCCCTGGGTCTAATGGTGGTGGGTTTCTTGGGTCCCAATAAATATTTTGTTTGGCAGCAGTCAGCATGGGTGTGGAGTGTGAGGAGAATGAGCTGGGCAGCTGTAGCAAGTAGCACGATTGAACATGCTAAAGTGAATGTCAGTGGGTCAGGTGCACTCTACTCTCAGCCCATATGGAGCTCAGGCTGTGGTCTGCTCCATGCAGGCAGAAGAGTGAGGGACAGCAGGTCATCGGAAGGGGGAATGAGGCTAGTATAGGAGTGCCTCCCTCCACCTACCTGCTTTGGCAGCAAATGCAGTTTCCTTGAGGGGCTCTAGAGCAACAGCAGCATCAGGGAGGCTGTTATACAGCTGGTCACAATCGTGGCTGTTATAAAAGATTATACCATGGACATAAGTGAACAGCCAATGAAATGGTCAGACTGGCAGTTTACCACCAGTGTAAATCCTATGATAATCACTGGCTGGTATCCTTAATCATCGCTGACACAGAAATAATACAATAAAAATAAAAAATAAAAAAATAAATCTCTTAAAAGTTGTATTTTATTATAGTAAAAAAATTGACCTTGGTATAATGCTAATAAGCCACTTCAGGAGGATGTGGGTTATCAGACTATTAACCACGGCTGGCGACGATTTACCACCGGCTGTGCCTCATGGGCAAACCACTCCTGCTGTGGCAAATCCCCTGATAACCCACGCACCCTCATGGCTTATTGCTTACAAAGTTCATAGCCGGGGGCGGTTACCACAAGGGAGCTCAGCTGCACAACAACTTCTTTAACTAGCCAGGGGTGGAGGGGGGAGTGCTCACCATCACCATGGACAGCCCCACTTTGTGCACACACACACACACACACACACACACACACACACACACAACCTGCCCCTTCTCCCCCTGCTCACACACATGGCCAGCACTTCCCTCCACACACACACACACACACACACACACAGACACATACACACGATCAGCCCTCCCCAACTTCTATGAATCTATTTCAATTAATCAAATAGCCCTTTATAACTTCAAGGCTAGTTTCAATTTGCAGGTAACCATCGAATAGAAAGAAAGAACCAAAGAAATCTAGCGGGAAGGTCATGCCAGACGAATCTGATAGATTTCTTTGACTGGGTGACCAAAGTAGTAGATCAGGGAGGGGCTGTGGACATGGCCTACCTAGACTTTAGCAAGGCATTTGACACAGTCCTACACAAAAGATTAATATATAAGTTAGCCAGCCTGGGAGTGGGTCCCAAGATGACAGCCTGGGTAAAGAATTGGCTGGAGAATAAGACACAGAGTAATAGTAAATGGAGTCCACTCAGAAGAAAGGAGGGTTATAAGGGTGCCGCAGGGTTCAGTATTAGGACCAGTCCTCTTCAATGTCTATATAAGCGACATTGTAGAAGGACTGGAAGGACAAGTATGTCTCTTTGCAGATGACACTAAGATCTGCAACAGAGTTGATGCACAGGGTGGGGTGGAAAGGATGAGAAGGGACTTGGCAAGGTTAGAGGAATGGTCAAATGTATGGCAGCTTAGATTCAATGCTAAGAAGTGCAAGGTAATGCACCTGGGAAACAAAAACCCAGGGGAAGAGTACACAATGGGGGGTGAGATACTAACAACAACAAAAATGGAAAGGGACCTGGGGGTAGTCATATCAGATGACCTAAAGGTGGGCAAGCAATGTGAGAAGGCAGCAAGGAGGGCTGGAGGGATACTGGGATGCATAGGGAGAGGCATCACCAGTAGAAAACAGGAAGTTATTATCCCTCTGTACAGACAGCTGGTGAGACCCCATCTGGAGTACTGTGTGCAGTTCTGGAGACCCAATCTCCGCAAAGACATAGACAGGATGGAAGCTGTCCAGAGGAGGGCAACTAAAATGGTGCAGGGTCTGCACCGGAGGACATATGAAAAGAGACTTAAGGAGCTTAATATGTATAGCCTCGAGGAAAGGAGGGAGAGGGGGGACATGATAGAAACTTTCAAGTACCTCAAGGGAATCAACAAAGTCCAAGAGGGTAGCATCTTTCAAAAAAAGAGGTTGCAAGAACAAGAGGGCACAATTTGAAGATAGAGGGGCGGCTCAGAGGTAATTTAAGGAAGTATTTTTTCACAGAGAGGGTTGTGGATGCATGGAATGGCCTTCCGGAGGAGGTTGTGGAGTCAAAATCAGTGGTGGAATTCAAGCATGCATGGGATAGTCATAAGGCAATTCTGGGGGGTGGGGGTAGGAAGAAGTAGGCTGCTGGTTAACTAGGATCTGCAGCTTATCCAGTAGATAGGGAAATGGGCAGACTGGGTGGGCCAAGCGGTCCTTATCTGCCATCAAATTCTATGTTTCTATGTTTCTATATCATATTTCAAACCACAAGAGCTATAAAACATACAGTTTCAACACACGTAAAAAATTGACTCTAATACTCTATTTGTTGTATGATCCAGCAACCATGTAATAGAAGTATAGCTTTTCTGACAGCAACTGAGGCAATTACCTGTGCCACACTTCAAGTAAGCCCACCAATTACAGACAAAAAAGCCACATGTTCCAACCATTCTTTGCCATGCAAACAAAATATTTTTTACAGGTTTATTTCCCCAAAAACACCATTAAATGGTCTTCATAGAAATCACTGAGAAACAGAACAGCATTACCTGGGTAAAAAGAGAAAAAAATGCTCCTCTGGGCATAATACCGTTGACACAAACAGGCAGCAAATTCTCCATATTCCTCCTAGGCAAAGATATCATACCTGTTTTTAAATTTTAAACAGCCTTCTAGTGTTTAAACTGCACAAATTGCTGCAGAGATTTCCATCGATTTCCTTCGCTGAAACCAGCTTCTGCTCCAATCTCCACACTTCCAATTTTCCTTATTCGCAAACTATCCAGCTCTCCACACCTTTCGAACTGGTTAGCAGTAGAGGCTTCATGCAGTGAAAAGTGTTTCTTTTCTCACTTGGTCATTCCATCAACACTAAAAGGGCACGATAAGCTGAATTAACAGCCGACCAACTGAGCTCCGGGAAATCTTACTCATAGGAGTCCACCGGGGTCCATAAAGTGAAAGCAGCCAGGGTTTAATTCATAAAAGCCAGTGACAAGAATACCGTGCAGGGTTAAAAGCTAAAAGCACAGTGCTACAGCAAAAAGGAGCAGCGATGAGGGGGAGCAGCCTGCGGTCATCTTGCTGCCCTCCTCCCTCTGCCTCCTGCTACACCGCAACCAACAATCAGGAACAGAGGGAGTGGGGTGGGCAGCACACAGTGGGAGGGAGCGGGAGGGTTTTTTCCACTCCGGGGTATGGGAACAGAGGGAGTGGGGTGGACAGCACACTGTGGGAGGAAGTGGGAGGTTTTTTTCCCAGTATGGGGTACCGGAACAGAGGGAGCGTGGCTGACAGCACACAGTGGGAGGGAGCGGGAGGTGTTTTTTCACTCTGGGGTATGGGAACAGAGGGAGGGGTGGACAGCACACAGTGGAGGAGCGGGAGGGTTTTTTTTCACTGCGAGGAGTAGAACAGAGAAGCGGGTGGACAGCACACTGTGTGAGGGAGCGGGAGGTTTTGTTTTCACTGTGGAGTACGGGAACAGAGAGAGTGGGCAGACAGCACACTGTGGGAAGGAGTGAGAGGGTTAACTTTCACTGTGGGGTATGGGAACAGAGGGAGCAGGGTGGACAGCACACAATGGGAGGGAGCGGGAGGTTTTTTTCACTGCGGGGAACGGGAACAGAGGGAGCGGGGTGGATAGCACACTGTGGGAGGGAGCGGGAGGCTTTGTTTTTAACTTTGCTGCGTACAGGGAGTGGGGCAGACAGCAGGCAGTGGAGGGAGCGGAGGTGTACCTGCACTCTGGGTATGAGAACAGAGGAAGCGCGTGGACAGCACATGGTGGGAGGGAGCTGGAGGTTTTCTTTTTCACTTTGGCTTCCGGGACGGCGAGCGGGGGCAGATAGCATGCTGTTGAAGGGTTTAGTGGCACTCCTGGTGCCTCAATGGAGACAGTGGCATGAACAGAAATGTTTCGGTATGAAAAGCACACCCTGCAATGACAGGGTGCTCCCTCATCACAGTGGAATTGGTGATGCTGCAATGACGATGTGGCCCCTCATTGCAGTGGCCAAAACATTTCAACTTGGTGCACTTCTGCAGAACCAGTGTCATCAGGACACTGGGCCTGTAATAGGTGTACACCGCCAAGCCCACAAATACAGTGCTGGCATTGGCCGCCACACTGCCACACCTCCACAACCTGCTTCTCTCCTAAGCTGCTGCATAATGTTTCTTGCGCATGTGTACAAGCAAACATAAAAAGTATGGAAAAACAGTGAAGCACAAAAACACATGCACACTCCCAGGCCTGAATGAATAGCAGCATAGTCTGACACTGAGCAATGGAAATGACATGGAATACTGAGGAAAACTGGCCAAAAGTGACAACCATGGAAGAGATACCCAGGAAGCGCAAACCCACCAATAGAACAGTGATGGGGCATGGCTCTGCAGTGACTGACCAGACCAACCAAAACACACAAAGGAAAGCAGTCACACAATCAGCACTTCACAGACCAGAAAGATTTATGCTGGAAAAATAAATAGCTTTAGTTTGACAAATAGTAAGCTACAGATACAGTGGTGTGTCCTGCAAATATAAGAACCAAACAGGAAAGAAAGGACAAAAACACTGGTCCAAACAGAAACCCTCCTCAACAGGCCACACCTTGCCCACCCAACACAAAGATGAAAAAATAAAGAGCACAGAATGCCCACAGCACCGAAGCTTGACCAGCTCACTACTGCTCTGTCTAAACTGCAGCATGGCTTTGAGCCTGTAAGACCTCCATAAGCTCAAGGATGGCTGCTGACCCTTACTTGATAGCTACTCTGAGTTTTAGAACTCTGCCCTGGATGGCCCAAGCAGAATCAGCTTGTTAGTCTTCTCCTCTGCCAGGTCTAGTTGCTGGCATCCATCACCTTGTGAAGCACCTATGAAACAGAAAGGAATATGTCACTATGATGGGTATGTGCAGTAAAAAACACCAGCATAGGCCCACAAAGGAACATAATGCCAATTTGCATGCATGCTGCACATGTACGTAACTATCACAGAGTGTGTGGGAGATACACAGTGTGATTGCAAAGACACAAACATAGAAATCTGCAGTGCCTGTGTAGTAGCAGTAAACAGGACTACTGTGTGAACACAGATGTGAACAGAAAGAAACCCACAGGTGGTGTCCTGCTATGTCACACTATGATGCATAGTAGTCATGGGTGGAGAGGAGCAACGGTCCAAACTTGTACAGGGTATGAGTGAAGACAGGCAGAGGTGTACAAATGAATGGCATGGCATGGGAATGTGCCATGCAACCCTGGTTATCTACAAATCACAGCAGGAGCAGATGCATTATAGCACAGAACATGACAGCAACATGATGCATGAGGATGTACCCTGGGCCCATGACAGTCTGCAGTGGCACATGTGCCATTGTGTGTTGTTGTACAACAGCAAAAACAACATGAAAGACAGTGAGCAATGTCAGCTGTACAGCAGAATGTGAGACACATTGCACCACACATGAAAGACCATGATGTGGACCCAAAGGAAAATATACACAAAGCATGAAACATACTGCCAGCTGATACAGGCCACACCATGTGAAGATGCAGCATGAACAGAAATGTTACCAAGTGCATGTGCACTACGGCAGTGACTGCAGACCTCTCTGCCACCTCTACCACATGCACATACTGGTCACCTGAGAACACCACGGCACAAATCATAGTTGGCAACAGTGATATCACTGACCCTGTACAGTGTCATCACACAACATGCATCCACCACAGGTGTCTACAGCATACAGTGGCATAGCAGAGTGATGATAGTGCAACACAAGCTGTGAACAGTGTGTGCCACTAAGAGGACAACAGCCCTGCATGGTCTGGAACCTTGAGTTAGGACATCAGAAGACTGTCATGCATAATGCCACATGAACAATACAGCCTGAAGTAAAGTGAGGTGAATAATCTACCACAGGGTGGCCATGCATAGTGTGCCCCCACAAAGTGTCTCACAGAAACACTGGGCAGCAGCAGAAGCAGGAGAGCTGTTCAGTAAAGTTCTGTGTTTTTTTCTTTTTTTCTGTTTAATTTTGATATTGGAATTGTTTGTGCTGTGAGGGGATAAGTTGGTGGGAATTTAAATCAGTACTATTAGTTACAACTGTTACTGAGTGAAATTCTGGGCTGTGATATTTAATCTGTGTTTGAAGTTTTGGAGCTGTTACTGATGAGATTCACTCAGTTGTGGACCTCAGACAGGAAGCTGCAGTTTGACCTTGTGAGAGGGGAGGGAGGGAGGGATATAGCAGGCTGCATCTTGGCTCACAGAAACACTAGGGAGCAGCAGAAGCAGGAGAGCTGTTCAGGGAAGTGATGTGTTTTTTCCTTTTTCTGTTCAATTTTGTTATTGGAATTGTTTGTGCTGTGTGGGGATAAATTGGTGGGGATTTAAATCAGTACTATGAGTTACAACTGTTACTGATTGAAATTCTGGGCTGTGATATTTAATTTGTGCTGTTTGATTTTTGCAGCTGTTACTGGTGAAATTCACTCAGGTGTGGAGCTAAGACAGGAAGCTGCAGTTTGGCCTTGTGAGGGGGGGAGAAGGAGAAATATAGCAGGTTCTATCTTGGCTCATAGAATCACTGGGGAGCAGCAGAAGCAGCAGAGCTGTTCAGGGAAGTGCTTTTTTTTTTCTTTTTTCCGTATAATTTTGATATTGGAATTCTTTGTGCCTTGACGGGATAAGTTGGTCGGGATTTAAATCAGTACAGTGAGTTACAGCTGTTACTGAGTGAAATTCTGGGCTGTGATAGTTAATCTGTGCTGTTTATATTTTTGGACCTCTTTTTTTTTCACTTTATCTTTTTATTGAAATTCGAGTATATAAGTAAGCACACATCTTATACTATAGAAGACTATCCTTCATGTAAGGCATAAAATATCACTTAACAAAACACAGTATTTAGGGTAAACATATTGGAGAAGCCTTATATACATGTATTGATAATAAAACACAAACCTAGACAGGATGTAAGAGGAGAGCAGAAGGGTTACAATCAATAGGGTATTATAGGATCAGAAATAGCAACCATGTATGAAATACATGCTAGAGCAGGCTATGGCAAGGCATTCAGTAAATTACAAAAAGTGATAAATGTGGTAATATGAACAATGTTCAGTAATGGAGAGGTGAAGATAAGAGAAAAGAAGAGAGAAAAGCAAGGAAGAAGGGAAGGAGAAAGGGAGAAAACAGGGAAGAAGGGAAAAAAGAGGAGAAATCTGTGCACAAAAGTTTTGAGAAAACCTAATCTGAGAGCAAAATAAGAAGGAGGGCTAAATAGCCTTAAGAATTAGGGTCTAGAATAACTTGATTCATGTACTTGAAGTAATCCTGCCAACATCTGTCATATTCAGTGAGTCGGTTATGAGTAACTTGAGATATTCAATCTAGAAAGGCATACTGAGACAGGCTTTGAAGAACATCTGAAAGAGAAGGCACCAGAGTTGATTTCCATTTCATAAGAATCAGACATTTGACCAGAAGAGAAAGTATGTTTATCCATCTAAAATGTGCACGTGAGAGGAGAGAGCTATTGAGGATAAGGATGCCTAGAAGGAATAGCTTGGGGTCAGAAGGTAGTTTTGTCCTGTTACTCTGGAGGCAAGTAAACAGACTTTATGCCACAGCTTATTAATGGGAGCGCAAGACCACAAGATATGAAGTAGATCCCTGTTGACCAAATTGCAGCATCAGCAATTATTATTATTTAATAGGCCCATTGGTTGATGCACAGAGGGGGTTCTATACCAAAGATGTAGGATTTTAGTTTGTGTTAAAGAACTACAGGCATCTTTAAAGGTATTATGTGCAATACACCAACAATTGCTCCATTGTGTGTCTGAAATATTGTAGTTAAGGAGATTACTCCATTTATTTTTGGCCTGTATAGACTGATCAGGTAAATTATCAATAATGTCTTTGTAAATGGAGCTATTTAATTTTTCTGATAAATTAATCCAGTGTGAGATGTATGGGTTTAGAAGAGTATGCCTATACACTAAACTAGAGAGAGAGTTATAAGCTGTCCAAATTTGTAAAAACTTCCAGACGTCCTGTTTAGGAAGTTTCCATGTGATCTGCATGTCTAAGAATGATCTAAGAGTGAGTGAATTCTGGTCCAAGATATCGCCGAGAAAGAAAATGCCTTTGTTCCTCTATGTATGACAGAAAAATTGGGTGATCTTCTAAAGTAAGCAGTGGATTGCCCCATAAGGGGGCATAAAACCAGGGTGTTGGATTGGATTTCAGGAATTTGTGGGTTAGTTTCCAATAAAGAACAGAGGATGATATAGTCGGGTGAGATTTTAGTTTAGAGGAAATGGGATTAAAAATGAAGGAAGTGGGAACTCCTCCCGGGCACAATGCAGATTCCATTGCAACCCATAGTGGTGAGTGAGGGGAGAGTTTCTGAAACCATTTAATGGTTTGGGCCATTCGGAAAGCCCAGAGGTAGCCTTTGAACCAGGGGAGTCTGAAACCCCCTTTTTTCCAATGCGATTGAAGTTTGTTGCGGTTAAATCTCGGTGGTTTCCCATCCCAGATAAAGTTACCTATTAATTTATCAATTTTAGCAAAAAAGGAGGATGATAAGACTAAAGGAATATTGGCAAAGAGGTAAAGAATCTTGGGAGAAATGGACATCTTAAAGGCTGCAATTTTCCCCATGAAAGAGAGATTAAGAAGCTTCCATCTGTCCAGAATTGTTTTGATGTTATCAAATAAGGGGTTTAAGTTAATGTCCCATATCTTCCCTAAGTTACTAGTAATTTTGATTCCTATATATGTTATACCATGTGGTGACCAGCGGAATCCAAGAGGTATGTTCATAAAGACTTTACAGTGGTCGTTAAGGGGCATAGTTTGTGATTTGCCATAATTCAAAGCAAGGCCAGAAATTTTAGTAAAATTATTAAGCAAATCAACCAACAGGGGCCCAGCCTCATTCAGGTTTTTGAGTAAGATTAAGAGATCATCCACGTATGAGAGAGAAACATATCTTGAATTGCTCACAGGTATGCCCATAATGCCAGAAGATTGACGTAAACAAGCAGTCAGGGGTTCCGTGGCTAAAATAAACAGGGAAGGTAACAGGACAGCCTTGTCTAGTTCCTCTTGCTAGATGAAAGTAAGAGGAAAGGGTGGAATTAGTAAGTACTTTAGCAACAGGGGAGTTATATAATAGCTTGATCCAGGAGCAAAAGGTATGAGAAAGACCAAAATAAGATAAAACTTGATGAAGGTAGTCCCAGTTTAAGGAATCAAAGGCCTTCTTGAACTCAATAGCTATGGCTGCAGCTGGTGTCTTGAGGGATTGGGCTTTGTGAATTAAATTAAATAAGGAATGTAGGTGATCAGAACCAGATCTATGTTTAATAAAACCAGCTTGCGAACAATGAGTTAGCTTGGGAATCAAGGATTCAAGTCGAGAAGTTAGTAGTTCAGCAAATATCTTCCCATCTGTGTTTAATAAAGAGATGGGCCTATAACTTGAGGGGTGAGTAGGGTCTTTTTCTCTCTTAGGGATTAGGGTTATGATTGCTTTGGTGCAAGATGGGGGAAGCTTGCCACTATTGGAAGCTTCTTTTTTTGAAATTATATTTCTTTTTTATTTTATATGAAGGTAATGTACCTGAGAGAACAGTACAGGGATTACACATTATGACCAATGACATAAACTGTATAGCAGCTGCAGAGTGACAATATACAGCATTTTACAGAAATCCCTGAATCTGGAAAAGCATTGAGAAATATACTGTATTGGAAGCTTCTTGATAAACATAAAGAAGAAGGTGACATAAGGTGTCGGAAAACATTTTAAAGAAATCAACAGGGAATCTGTCACCCGCAGGGGATTTGCTGAATTTCAAGGAAGACAAAGCTTTCTGAATTTCCTGAAGCGAGAAGAGTTCATCTAAAGAATTTGTTTCAAGAGTAGAAAGATGAGAAAGATGTAATGATTTAAGGAACTATTGAATTTGTAAAGTAGATGGAGGATTTGTATTAGAGTATAGTTTTTGATAAAAGGTTTTCATGATATGGTTTGTAGAGGGGTTGTCTGAGTGAATCGTACCCTGTTCATCTTTTAGGCTTATGATGTGTCATTCCATTTGTTGTGCTTTGAGCTGGTAAGAGAGGAGTTTCCCATTTTTATCGCTGTGTTCCCAAAACTTATATTTAAGTTTAAACAAGGCCAGTTCGGTTTTATGAGAAATTAATTAGTTAATTTTAACTCTAAGTTGAAGAATTTCAAGATGAAGTTGAGAATCAGGATGGTGCTTATTAGAAGAAAAGTAGACATTCTCTTTAGCCTTAAGAGATTTTCCCAAGTCAGACAGCTGTTGTTCCTTACTCTTTTCCCATGTGCAGCATAACTGATAATTTTCTCTCGAATTGTAGCTATAAGAGCTTCCCATACAGAGAACATAGACAATTCGGTTGGGGTATTGTGAAAGAGGAAGTCCTGAATTTATGCTTTGATCATGGGTGAGAAATTGGGATCCTTGAGAAGGAGAGGGTCCAGCTGCCAGTAAGAAGATTTAGGCACTTATGGGCCCCACAAAAGTTGCAATTTGACAAGGGACTGGTCCGAGACTATGATGGGAGAGATGGATGAATCAATAGTTTTTCCCATTATAACAGGAGGGGCTAACCAGTAGTCAGTTCTACTGTTTGTCTTATGTAGAGAGGAGTAAAAAGTAAATTATCAATCACAGGGGTGAAGGCGGTGCCATACATCAGCTAATCCAACATCTTGTTTTAGTAATGAGAGGGCTTTAATACTTCTAGGGTGGGCCTCTGTAGTGGGGCTACTTCTGTCAATGCTGGCTTCTAAAGCTAAGTTAAGATCCCCTCCAAGAATAACTGGTGTATTGTCAGTGTTAAAGGATAGAATCTGTTGAGCTAAATTATGAAAAACCCAGGGAATCGGAGTTGGGTAAGACATTAACAACGAAAGGACCACAGTTGGTATTCAGTTTGACCATCACCCATCTGCGTCAGTATTGGAAACAGAGCTTAAAGGGACCATTTGAGACTCTTATGAATAAGAATAGCAACTCCTCTTTTTGAGGTATAGGATGATTCAGAGATCTGACTGACCCAATCTTTTAAGTCTATGAACATCCTCTGCTAATAATTTTGTTTCTTGAAGGAAAGCAGTTTGTGTTTTATGTTTTTTGAGATGTGAAAGAATTTGCTTCCACTTTCAAGGAGAATTAAGTCCCTTCACATTCCATGTATATAAAAGTATGTCACTCATATTGTTAGTATTAAAGAAAGGGAATAATCGCTGGAGTGTGAAGGGACAAATAAATGAGGCAGAGGATGATTAGAATACAATATAGAGAGCTTATGTATAAGCAGAGAGTGGCAGGAACATTCAAGCCAAAAAAAAAAGTGAGATGTATGATACGTGAGTAGTACAGGTATCTTATTAAAGTTAGAATAGAGATAGGGAAGGAGAAAAGTCATTAACAACAACAATACTAGTAAGCTAAATAACAAAGAAAACGTTTTATGGGTGTGAGGAGACATGAGTCAGCCAACTGGCTAAGAGACTCTCTCACCACACTCTGGGTCATCGATGTAGGGAGGAGCGGTTATAAATATCGGCCCAAACCTAAGTCTGATCCCAGTAATGTAATAAAGTAAGTATTCCTGATAAACTAAACTGAAAGGGGAATAATAACAAGAAAGGCAGGGGACTGTAATAACCTCAGCTTAATTCTAAGCTAACAGGACACGGTATAAGGATAATGCTAAACACCAGAAATTATTTATAATCATTAATAGTAATAGTACACCATATACCAACTCGAAATAACAGTACATTAAAGAACCATATACGAGATGCCAGTACAGCCTAGACATAGAGCAAGGAATTCAGGAGCCAGGTGGAATGCAAATGAACAAATATAAAAGGAAAAGTAGATCATTACCACATTAGAGTGACTCTGAGTATACTTTGCAGTGCAACAGAGTAAGTATATAATAAATACAATATTGAGGGGGAAAGAAGAAAGGGGAGGTCAATTTAAGCCCTTACGCCCTGAGCCAAATGCAAATTGGAATTATGTGGAGAGGTATAGGCTTCAGTGATAACTGTAGACAGAAGAGGTAGTCATAGTAAAGATCAGCTCTGATTACTCAAAAATCACCTAAATAGGTGTCATATGGGGTGACTAGGTCTAGAAGACTAGGCCCAGTGAGCCCCAATACAGGAGAGACCACACAGCAGTGGATTTCCATAGTATCTGTAGGCTTCGAGTAAAATAAGGAGCATAAGGAAAATGTAGATTGACAATCCTTTGCAACAGTACACCAAACATAGCCCACCTCTTTGAGTGCTAATGATAGTTCCATATTGTAAACAGGAGGTAGTAAGAATAATGGAGTGTAGGGAAGAAGATAGATTAAATGTAGTTGGCAGTAATAATTAAGAAACTGTCATCAGGAGAGGGAAGGGGTAAGTTGCCTTGTAATATATAATAATTCACATATGAAAAAAGAAAAGGCAATAATCAGGATGCATACCGATTGAAGAAGGATTTAATAGTTCGATCTTGATTGTGGACAGTAGCCTGGAGGTCATGAATAGTAGTGGTGTTACAGGCTGTTGCTTTCTCATTAAATGCAATTTTCTGGCTAAAAGTTTCAAGAATGGTCGCATTCTGTTGAGTGGAGGTTTTTAGATCATTAATCTCAGCCATCAGTTTAGAAAACATTACTTCCACTCTAGCAAGTGAGCGTTGCTGTACTTGGAGATCTGCCATAATGCTGAAGAATGAGGTCTAGTATGCTGCAGTACAGTGTAGAATTATTGAATATAAGTAGATGGATCAAAAATGACTTACAAACTGTGTCAGGCAGTAAGATTACAGGATAGCCACAGGAGCTGGTACCAAAGAAAGGTCTGGTGAAGGCTGGATGAGGTTAGATTGCAGTCATTCCTGTAGAGATTCTCAACTATGCTGCCATCTTCTGCCTGGTCAGGCCACGCCCCTAATTTTTGGAGCTCTTACTGGTAAGATTCACTCTGGTGTGAAGCCCAGACAGGAAGCTGCAGTTTGGCCTTGTGAGAGGGGGAGGAGGAATATAACAGGCTCCATCTTGCCTCACAAACACTGGGGGATAGGAGAAGCAGGAGAGCTGTTCAGGGAAGTGCTGCGTTTTTTCTTTTTTCTGTTTAATTTCGATATTGAAATTGTTTGTGCTGTGAGGAGATAAATCGGAGGGGGATTTAAATCATTACTGTGAGTTACAACTATTACTAAGTGAAATTCTGGGCTGTGATATTTAATCTGTGCTGTTTGAATTTTTGGAGCTGTTACTGGTGAGATTCACTCAGGTGAGGAGCTGAGACAGGAAGCTGCAGTTTGGCCTTGTGAGAGGGGGAGGAAGAAATATTGCAGGCTACATCTTGGCTCACCAAGATACTGGCGAGCAGCAGAAGCGGGAGAGCTATTCAGGAAAGTCCTGTTTTTTTTTTCTTTTTAATATTAATATTTTAATTGTCTGTGCTATAAGGGGATAAGTTGATAGGGATTTAAATCAGTACTGTGAGTTACAACTGGTACTTAGTGAAATGCTGGGCTGTGATATGTAATCTGTGCTGTTTGAATTTTTTGGAGCTATTACTTTTGAGATTCACTCAGGTGTGGAGCTCAGACAGAAAACTGCAGTTTAGCCTTGTAGGAGGAGGAGGAATATAGCAGGTTCTATCTTGGCTCACAGAACACTGGAGAACAGCAGAAGCAGGAGAGCTCTTCGGTGAAGTTCTGTGTTTTTTCTTTTGTTTGATTTTGATATTGTAATTATTTGTGCTGTGAGGGGATAAGTGAGTCGGGATTTACATCAGTACTATGAGTTACAACTGTTACTGAGTGACATTCTGGGCTGTGATATTTAATCTGTGCTGTTTGAAATTTTAGAGCTGTTACTAGTGAGATTCACTCCAGTGTGGAGCTCAGACAGGGAGCTGCAGTTTGGCCTTGTTGAGGAGGAGGGGAAGAGGAGGAATAAAGCAGGCTCCATCTTGGGTCACCAAAACACTGGGGAGCAGCAGAAGCAGAAGTTCTGTTTTTTTTTTTCCTTTTTTCTGTTTAATTTTGATATTGAAATTGTTTGTGCTCTGAGGGGATATGTTTGTGGGGAAGCTGCAGTTTGGCTTGTACCTTAGTGTGGAAATTGAGAGGTCTCGGTGAGAGTTGTGATATGGCCCAAACCCCTACCACCCTGAAGTACTTCACATTTATAGGGGAGGCGCTACCTTACGATTGGTGGACAAGACTGCCAGGTGCAGTTCATTTCATTCTTTTCAGATGTTTGTAAGCCACAGGGTGTGGAAACACATAGCTTTTAAACAGGGAAAATCTCACCCTTGGGCCTAAACCAAAAGCTTTCCACATGCAAGAGGAGAATATGAGGGGGACCACATGGAACACGGTGAGAGCAGATCTAGGATAGGATCCCAATACTTCAAGGGCTGGGGGCATCTTTGGGAGGATGGTAGAGTGTACTAGTTGTGTGTCAGCCATGGTACTGAATATAGCCTGGAAAATGGGATATATGGTGTGTAGGCAGATTGCACAGCTAAGGGAGGAAGTGGGATGGCTGAGATGGGCACTAAGCTGGGAAAGGGAGAGGAGTAGACCGGGGGACGTGAGGAGTCATGCTGAGGGAGCTATAGCAGCAAGTTGGGGCGGGGACTCTTGGGGGACAAGGTACAATCAAAAGGGGAGCTGCAGGGGGGAAAAGGAGCAAACTCAGCCACAGAAAGGGGAAGATAGGATGGGGACTCGAGGAAAGTTGGGGAGCATGAATACAATGGGAGGGGGTTAGAGGAAAGCACCGGAGGAGATACAGGAATCCCAGATATAGGCAGCAATGGGCACAAGAGAAACCTGGAGAAATGGCAGGTGATACAGTATAAAGGTACAAGGCCTGTGCAAAGGACATGGGAGGAGGAAGCGGGGGGGAAGGGGCATTGACCAGAGGGATACAGTCAGAGGGCTTAGAACAGAAGAATAGATTTGCTGCACTAGATGTGCTAAATTGGGGGGAATATCAAGAAAAGGGAGCTGAAGAGCACACAGGGGAAAAAGGAGAGGCAAGCATGAAGGAAGGTGAAGAAAACAATTGGAAAAGGGGGAGGTCTATCAGATAAGACCAACAGGCAAGCCCAGAAAGAGGGGAGGACAGTGTGATTGGGTTCAGAGGAACAAAAACTGGATGAGGAAGGAAGGGAGAAAGGTCCCCAGAGAAAATCAGGCAGGGCACCATGCAGGGACAGATAAACAGGGAGGGGGAAAAGTTTTAAAATGCAATGGCAGAAGCGGGCAGCCTGACAGATAGGGCCGGGGGGGGGTGCAAAGCTGGGGGGGTGCAGAGCAAAGAAGCTGGGGGAGCACAGAGTGAGGTTAGTGCTTCAGGAAGTGAAATTGGCAAAGTGACTACTGATAATAAGGTAGGAAATAGGATTCAGGGGGTTGGGAGAAGGATGATAAGGAGATGCAATCAAAGGGAGATAGAGAGCAGCATCCTACTGGTTGGGGACTCTATAATAAAAGGGATTAGGTGGGGGAGACCAAAACAGCACAGTGTGGATGAAGTGAATGCTGGGCATGACAGCAGCGAAGATCATTCATTATACCCCCTCAAGGGGGAGGCAGCAGGATGAGAAAACACACCTGTTGTTCCACCTGGGAACAAATGACCTGGCAGGAAGTAGCCTGATGGTGGTGCAGGCTAGATTCCGAGCTCTAGCTACAGTGGTAGCCACAGACATTGCCTGCTATTTCCAGATATTTCTCAAAATTTCTGAAGAGTTTCTCTCTGCTGCCCATACTGTTTAAATGCAAAAAGCATCAGATAGGAACCAAGATCTGCAACAGAGTAGATGATCCAGATGGGGTGGGCAGAATGAGAAGAGATCTGGATAAACTAGCAAAATGGTCAGAAGAGTGGCAACTGGGATTTAATGCAAAGAAGTGCAAGATCATGCACATAGGGAAGAGAAACCCTGAAGCCACCTATAGGCTGGGAGGGGAGTTGCTGGCAGTCACAAAGGAAGAAAGAGACTTGGGCATCATCATCACCGATGACCTGAAATCATCCAAGCAGACCTCTAAAGCAGTAGGTAAGGCTAGGGGGATGCTAGGGTGTATTAGTAGGGGTGTCACAAGTCGTAAGAGGGAGGTAATAATCCCTCTTTACAAGACAATGGTTAGGCCCCATCTGAGTACTGCGGCAGTACTGAGACCACACCTTCACAAGGACATTAACCAAATTGAGGCAGTCCAGAGAAGGGCAACAAAAATGGTGCAGGGACTGCACTGGAAGACATATGAGGACAGATTAACAGTGCTCAATATGTATACCCTGAGCAAAGGAGGAGAGAGGTGATATGATCGAAATATTCAAACACCTTAAGGGCATTAACAATGTGAAAGAGTCTAACATGTTTAAATATAAGAAAAATAGCAGGACAAGAGGACACAGCATGAGAATAGAGGGAGGCCGATTAAGGGGGAATGTGAGGAAGTTATTTTTTAAAGAAAGAGTGGTGGATGCATGGAACAGCCTATCTCAGGAAGTGGTGGTTATGAATACAGTGCAGGGCTTCAAGCAGGCATGGGGTAGGCATAAGGGAGCAATACAGACGAATATGGATAGATGGGCCATTGACAGTGTAAAGGTGTGTGGCACATTCATAAGGTAGAAAAAATGGGCAGACTGGATGGACCTTGCAGTCCTTATCTGCCGTCAACCTCTATGTTTCTATTTCTGGAAATATCACAGAAATTTTGGGAAATAGCTGGCAGTGCCTGTGGCTATTACTGTAGATACTGTAGCACTCTGGGTTTTCAATAAGTGGCTTTCTCAGAAGTGTTACCAGTACCGAGGGCATGCACTGCTAGGAAGTCGAGGATTAGGGAGTTCAAAGATGGTTGATAGGGTGGTGTGAGCAAATGGGATATGGCTTGGTAGAGGACTGGGGATCTTCATGGGAGGATGAGAACCTATTTGCACTGGACAGACTGCACCTAAATAGGGAGGCGGTAGCAGTGCTGAAATGCAAGCTAGGAGAATACACAGCGGATCGTTACAATTTAAACTAGGTTGGGGGGGTTGGGACAAATTTGATCTACAAGGAGGAAAGCTTGAGGGGCTACCAGCACCCCCTTCCCCAGGATAGCACTACATGGTTGGGCAAGAGGGTGACGGGTGCAAAGGGAACCAAAGGGGCAGATTGGTGGAAGGGATTGTCTGCAAACTCCAGGAGTTTAGGAAATAAGATGGTGAACCTGGAGGCCATCATGCAGGACAAGAGACTAAATTTAGTTGCAATAAGTGAGACCTGGTGGACAGAGCATCACACCTGGGAAGCAATCATTCCAAGTTATAGAATGTTCAGAAGGGACAGGGAAGGCAAGAAGGGGCGAGGGGTTGCTTTATACATCAGGGAAGGCATCAGTGTTACTGAAGGGCAGGAGGAGGAAGGGGAGACTGAACTGCTGTGGATAACACTAGATAGGAAGACAGGTGAATCCCTGCGGCTGGGGGTGGTATACAGGCTACCTCCACAAGGAGAGGAAGATGATAGATGGCTAACTTAGGCAACCACAAGGCTGGCACAGAAAGGTGAACTGCTACTGGTGGGTGATCTGAATCTCCCAGATGTTGATTGGGAAATCCCAGATGCAGCGTTGGCAAGGAGCAGAGAGGTAATGGCTGAGCTGCAGGGGGTATTCCTTCAACAGTTGGTCAGGGAGCCAATGAGGAGAAGCAACATGTTGGATGTGGTCCTGACTAATGAGGAGATTGTGGAGGAGGTGTGGGTGGGAGAAGCCTTGGGCACCAGTGACCACAGCATGGTACGATTCATGGCCAGGGCAGGGAGGGAGAGAAGTAAAACTAATACAACAGTCATGGACTTCAGACACACAGACTTTAATAAGATGAGAAAGATAGTTAGGGAAAAAATGGAAGGTACAGAGAAGATGGGGCAGTGGAAGAACTCTGGGGAGGGGGGGAGGACTACTTTTCATACACAGTGTATCCCAAAGTCCTTTACAAACAATGCTAGACTGGTAGTGAAGTGACTGAATGTGTACTGGTGGAAGCAGCAGAAATGTGCATAAAAAAGGTCAGTAAGAGCAAGGGAGGAGGGAGACCACTCTGGTTCACTAGGGAGGTGGCAGTGGGCTGTCAGGGAAAGGAGGAGAGCTTTCAGAAAATTTAAGATGACACTTAGAGAGGAGGATAGGGAGGAGTATAGGGAGAAGAGGAGTCTAGCAGGGAGTGAGATCAGAAGGGCAAAAGCAGCCACTGAGGAGGAAATAGCTAAAAGGGTGGGGGATAAAACTATTTTCAGATATGTGAGGGAGAGGAAAAGAGCAGAGGAGAGGATTGCTAGACTGAGGTGGGGGAGGAGGGATAAACTTGGAGTAGGACTACAAAAAGGCAGAGGCACTAAATGAGTATTTTATCTTGGTGTTCACAGAGGGGGGTGGAAGGCAGGGGTCTGGTACTAGCGACTGAGGGGAAGGAGGGCAAATGGGTGGATCAGAGTCAATTCACTGTGGATAGGGTCAGGGCTGCGCGGGATAGACTAAGGGTGGACAAGGCAATGGGGCCTGATGGGTGCACCCCAGAGCAATCAAAGAATTTAGGGAGGAGCAGGCTGCATCCTTGACAAGGCTCTTCAACCTGTGCCTGGATATGGGAAGGATACTGGAGAACTGGAGGAAGTCTAATTTAGTGCCCTTGCACAAAGGAGGTAGCATGGAGCTGAAGGAGAACTACTGCCCAGTTAGTCTCATGTCTGTGGTGGGGAAAGTAATGGAGGCATTAATCAAGGAGAGGGTGGTGAATTACATGGAGAAGTGTGGCTTACAGGACAGCAGACAGCATGGCTTCACCAAGGGAAAATCATGCCAGACCAACCTAATTGAGTTCTTTGATTGCATGACTCAGATAATCGACCATGGAAGGAAGGTGGACGTGGCCTATCGGGACTTCAGCAAGGCCTTCGACACCGTCCCTCATAGGTAGTTGGTGAGCAAGATGGAAAGCATGGGGTTGCGAGGGGAAAACAGCAGGTTGGGTGGAGGTCTGGCTAGTAGGGAGAACTCGGAGGGTAGTGCTTAACAGGGTACACTCCGAGATGGCAAGGGTGAGGAGTGGAGTGCCACAGGGGGCAGTTTTGGACCCATTCCTCTTCAACATCTACATCAGTGATATTGCAGAGAGTTTGAGAGGGGGGTGTGCCTATTTGCTGATGATACAAAAATTTGCAATAGGGTGGACACCCTGGAGGGTGTGGAAGACATAAGGAGGGACCTCAAGACCCTCAAGGAGTGGGCCAGGAAATGGCAGCTGAGGTTTAATGTCAAGGGAGTGCACCTAAGGAGTAAAAACACGAAGCGGGGTACACACTGGGGGATAGAGGAAATCAAGGAATCAGAACAGGAAAGGGATTTGGGGATCATAGTCTCCTCAAACCTTAAGGTAGGTTTCCAATGTAGTAGGGCAGCAGGAAGGGCCAATGGAATGCTGGCATGCATAGGCAAGGACATTACTAGCAGAAGGAGGGAGGTTATAATGCCCGTCTACAAAGCCATGGTGAGGCCACAGAGTCCGGGGTTCAGTTCTGGAGACCACACCTCCGCAATGATATAGATGCATTAGAGAGGGTTCAGAGAAGGGCAACAATGATGGTACAGGGTATGCAGGGGAAGGCATACGAGCAGAGGTGTAAGGAGCTGGATCTGTATACGCTGGAAACAAGGAGGGAAAGGGGAGACATGATTGAAACCTTAAAATATGTAGAGGGGCTCAATAAAGTAGGTGAAGGGGGTCTGCTGAGGAGGAATGAAGGAGCCAGAACTAGAGGGCACAGCCTCAGATTGCAGGGGTATAGGTTCAGGGTTAATGTGAGGGGGTGCTTCTTCACAGAGAGGGCAGTGGAGCCCTGAAACAGACTGCTGGATAGAGTGGTGGGGGCTGAGACAGTGGAGGAATTTAAGAGAGCATGGGACAGGCTTATGGGACTGAGTATTGGGGGAGGGTAGGGGCAGGTAGGGAGGGGGTTATGTGAAAGGAGAGAGTTGGGCAGACTAGATGGGCTGAAAGGGTCCTTTTCTGCCATCAGATTTCTGATTCTATGATTCTGTGATACTGTAAGTACAGGAGCAGATGACACAAGGCCATGCAAATCTAGTATGTGTACTTACCATCGTGGGTCTACTGACAGTTGTCAACAGCTTAAGAATGGCCCTGCACTATGTTCCCACCTCCCTACTGGTCCCTGCTGCTGGCTGTCTGCCCTTCATCTTGGCTCTGGCTAGTGCCCTCTCCACTACACCTGCTCCCTTTTCCAGACCTGGCACTTTACAATGGACAGTGGTAAAAGACAGAAGTACAGCACTCAAGAACAAAGGACCACTAGGGAATAGAGCCTATGGTCACACATGAGGGGGAGCTAAGACACTCATACAATAATGCCCTGAATACTGCTGGGGCATACCATGCATGTTGTATGTACTTAAAATATATTGGCTGGCAGTATAGCCTAGAGGTTAGAGGAACGAGGTGTGAACGAGCTTGATGAAAATAGTCACTTGCTGGCTAGTGCACCTACCCGGTTAACAAAAAATAAATAAATAAATAAAATAATACATCCAGCAGACCAGACCTGAGTTTGATTCTCACAACCTCCACTTGCATACTGTGTGACTCTGAGCAAGTCACTTAACCACCCAGTACTCCTAGGTTGCCCCTGAAAACAGGCACTTGTGCCTAGTGGGCCTTACCTGGTTATCAAAGACTAAAATAAAAAATAAATAAATAAAAATAAAATATGCAATGGACACATCAGGGTCCAGGATATGCCCTGTCATCTGTCTTGTCCAATAGAACCAGCACCAGCCCATGCACACAATATTGCCTGGGAATGTGCCAGTCCCCATATGGCACCTGATAAGGAACAGTGGTGAGATAACATTGTGCAGAGGCATCAGTAATGTGTGTTGCAAACCAGGTGGCACCAATACCACAACTTGCAATAGCTGATGCTTGTTACTTGGCACACAGAGAATGGCCCACAACTGATTACCCTGCTGCCCCAATGAGTTGGAGATGTGTGCATGACCTACAAATAAGCATTGTATGGGGTGTTCAGGGTAGTGATGCTTGCAATAATGAGTGGTGGAACTGATACGCAGATAATGCTATGGACCAACAGTAGAAGAAAGAATAGCAGCACCCAGGCAGAGCAACACAGTACAGTACATAAACGTGTTCAGTACTAAGCTGGCCCTGCAATTAATATTTCAAACCATTATACTCTTTTGTCCTTGACCAATCTATATGCCCCAAGATTGATCCAGTCCATGCATGCAGGGTGAGCAGAGTCTTGCACTACTGTCAACACTGTTGTGCCTATATACATGGAGGGCACTTTGTAGTACACACTTACGGAAGGTACCATACACTCAGGGCCGCAGTAATGGGGGGAAAAGTGGGGAAGTTGTCTGGGGCCCTGAGCTCAGGAGGGGCCCACCTGAGGAGCTGGCATTACCCCTGGCATTAGCTGGTTTGGAAAACGTGGGCCCACTTCAAGTGACTTGTCCAGGGCCCCAAAATTCATAGCTGCAGCCCTGCATACACTGCAGCCTGTATGACATGACAGTGCCAACAGATATGTCCACCAATGTGCACATGTAGCACTGACACCTACCTGCACTTCTGGATGCACCACTGGCCATCATTGTATGCATCTGTGCAAGCCACTCTTGTTCCCTCCTGCATGTCATCCCACTGGTAGCAGTTCTGCACACTGGTTTGGAGGGCCCCTATGTGGTAGCTCAAATGGCATCCTATGGATTCCCACACCTCTGTCCAGCTGGTATTGGGAACCCCTATCCCCCCTCCCTTGTGTGGCAGGACCAAGTAGCTGGTCCTCCCCTGCTATCACCAGCTCCATAAGGGTTACCAGCTCATCCACAGTGAAATATTCCTGCTGTCTGTGCCTACCAGGCTGTGCTGACCCTGACACAATTCTGCCTTCAAAAAGGGCATTGTGGTGCAGTGTGAGGTTTCAGCACTCCCTCAGTTATGTCAGACCTTGGGCAGTGCCTTTACCCAGTCATACTGTGAGTTTAGTTACATTTGTACACAGCAACCAGTTACAGGTGATGCATTTGGTGCCCTCAGTTGCCAATTAGCCATAATGCGCATACACAGATTGTCTCACATGTGCACTGCTCGGGAATAGTGTCCCCATGTTGTGCAGGCCACACTGCACTGACTTCACTCTTCATGCTGTCTTAGCATAGTCGGTTTATGTGTTAGCACAGTGTACTGGCTGTACCATGCTCACAGTGATGTCATTTGAATTTGTTAATGCAAATGCACTAATTACAGTCATAACACAAATGCAACATCAGAATCTCAGGAATGCTTATTATTTGTATGATTAAAATATCACTTATCCAGCACACACGTAAGAGTATGATGAACACCACCAGCATTTTATGGCCCAGGAAGGTACAGAGGAAGGACAGATAACAGTAACAATAAGCATCAGTGTAGTGTTACACAGAATGCAATCCTGTCTGTGGCAGGTTCACTGTGTTTATGCCTTTCTTATTATTCATCCTCACCCTTGGTGATTTAGTTAGCTGAGAGGAAGCAGAAACCAAAGTACTCAGCCAGCGAGCTAGCTGTGTTTGCAAATGAGTCTGTGGACCAGAAACCTGTGCCAGACCATCCAACTGTACCGATTTGGCTGGCACAATACCAGATTTCTAACAGTGGTACCAGATCCTGGCTAGTTCTCAGTATGTACTGAATTTCAACTGCCTGAGAATACTTTAATTTAAACTTTTCCCCAAGTCTGCTCAGTGCTACAGTGAGTGAGTGCAAGCTGGTGGTCTGAGGGGAAAAGTGTCTGACCGTCCATATGGTAACCACCATTTGCACTGACTTGCGCCGGTGCCACCGGCTGGCTCACCTGTGACCGACGGAAGCAGCTGAGCAGTGCTGCAGCATCCCTGACACTTGACTTGGCATGAGTAGTGTGCTTGGCAACAATAAAGCTCCCATAGCAGTGCAGGAGAGGACCTAGTAGGAGCTGACTGAGGTTGTCAGCACTGTGGGCAGGATGTCCCCCAGCATTGCCAAAAGCAAGAACAGGGTGAGCAGAATGTGTGTGGGTACAAAAGAGGAGCTAGCTACTCTTCACCACAACCAACAAGCACTGGTAGGGTCCACCAGCTGCACAGCCTGAGGAGGAGCTCCTGGTGTCAACAATGGGCTGTGCGGCTATTAAGGGTGTGCCAGGCAGCATGGAAAAAGTTGCAGGCACAGTGTGATGACATAAGTGTTTTCAATTCCTGCCCCATCTGAGTATCTACACTAAAGGACACTGTATTGTGTCCAGCGCAGAGATGTGAGGTTGTTTGTCTGGGTGTCATTGGTATTAGCAGTTCATGTGGGGATGCTATACTGATTGCTGCATGAAACACAGTACTGTCTGTCAGCATGGTGCACATTAGTTTACACTGGGCACATACTATTTGACAAAGCATTACTGTGTGGTACTTAACAAGTCTATGCATACATTTTTCTGCAGGTTCTGACACTGCCAGTAATGAGGATGTGCCTAGGACATCAGTGGTTAAATCAAGTGTGCAAACAGCAGTAGGACCAGCAGCAGAGCCACACCAAGAGATGCTGGTGCTCTTCACAGTCACAGGAGGTGTCATCCTGCATGACTATGATGTGCTATTGGAGAACTCTGACAGTGAGGAAACATTCAGCAGGGACACTGACCCATTCATATCAGACTCATGCAGTGTTAACCTCAGGACATGCCACATCTTGTCCCAGCAACTGCACAAGCCCAGGCGACAGTACATTCCATGACTAGTCAGAACCCTTCCCCAACTAACCACAACACAGTCCCATGCCCACAACTGCAGAGGTACAGACTCCTGACCATCACATCAGCAGAATTCTCCCCCCACCCCAAACCAACATGCAACCCAAGCTGCCCAACAGGCTGCTGTGGCAGAAAGACAGAAACATGCACACATCCCCAGCTGTGCCAGTGGCTGACTGCATAGCGAAGGACGTGTGCCTTACACAGTCTTCTATGGAAGCACAGGAGGCTGTCACTGTTCTGCTGTGCTGAATTTAGAGGCTACTGTGGGACAATGAGGGCAGTGCTGCTCAGTGGCATGAGACAGTCACCCATGCTATCAGAGCTGTCTGTGCTGTGATCCCTCAGGCTGTGCTGGAGCAGACAGTGACTGCAGGAGCAGACAGTGGCCCTCAAAAAGGTAGCAATGTCTGAGCTACTGCAGCAGGTGGCTGGTGTGTTAACACCCTTGCAGCTGAGGACACCACATGGGCAGCATACGACAAGCTTTGCAGGTTCCAGAACCCTGCATACAACTGCGGGCAAAGGGATGATCCCTCCTGCAATGACCTGCTGGTGCTGTGTTCTCCCAACATAGAGATGCCAAGATCTTGGGTGGTTTGGGAGCACATAACTGCCAACAGAGCTTCACTCCATAACAACCACTCTTCACAGAGCCAGGGGGTATGTACCTAAATCAGAATTGTTTATATTTTCCCCCATTGTGCTGTTTGTATGAAAGCTGCTTGAGCTGCAGTGTGCCCCAACCCCCCTTCCCCTGGCATGGGGCTTTCCATGCTATTGATCCTGTACGGTACCTTGCCTTATTACATTTTGTTCCCATTACATTTCTGTTCTCTGTTATGCACTTGCTGAACATTCCATATCTCATTTCTTTAGTTTCCAGTCACAGTAAGGCCCCCTCAGAGCCTTGAGGTGGGGTACTATTCTTCTAGCATTCGCTATTCTCCTTTTTCCACATTTTGGGGGGTGGGCCTCCTTTATGGGGAACATCTTGCTACAGAGATTGACTCGCGATATCCCCGCAGCGTTATCCCATTAGAGGGACAGAGCAAGAAACATCCCTCCAGACTAAAATGTTCCTGATTTGGAATTTCAAATTAGCAAGGTAGCCATCATAATAGTACCCATGCTAAGAGGGATAGCTGCCATGGCTATGGATCACAGAGATTTCCTCGAAAGGGTTTTTCCCTCTCCCAAGGGCCAAAGGACATAATGTAGTTTTATATTATAATGTTTACCTAGTAGCAGGATTTCTGCTGTGAGTTGGCGTTAGATGGTGGTTCACCTTTTTCTACAGTCCTGCCATTCCCTCTCTCCTTCTGGAAGTCATGCCTCTGTCCGCTATCAATCGTCACCAGCTATCAGCTGTCTATGTCATTACTCCACTCATTTTGTGTTTGCAGCTCCTGCTTTTCAGTTCTTTTGGGCCCCTTCCCAAAGCACAATTAGCCTAGAGGAATCATGTTCCTGTGGCTCATGTAGGGGTGAAACCCTCCTCAAGAGGATTCTTTTGCCTAACAGTACCCTGACCCTGACCCCTGAGTCCTTCAGGGAACAGACAGTGTGAATTGCAAAGTATTTAAATACAACAGTCAAACAATTCAGTCACAACTAGCCTTCTGACTATCAATAATACTGCACAAGAATTACTCCACACTTTGGTTGCATACCCCTATTAAACTTTCAATATGCCATTTCCTATTCTTTTTTTTAAATAGCTGTTTGTCTGTCAACCACTACCAGTGCCTTTCTTCGGACCCTTGTGTGATGCCTGGCTCCAATTGAGGCTACCCCCACCATCTAGGCCAGTGGGGATCTGCACGGTGCAGAGCCCAAGGACCATCATACATGGCAGTCAAGGCACATGGTCCTTTTCCATTTTTCTCCTGGGTTTCTCCTCCCACCTTCCCTGTGACATCAGGAAAAGCCTCTAGCAGCCTCAAACATTAGCAGTATGCACTGCACTGATGCCATCCCTTGCAAGGGAGCAAGCTCCCTGGCTCACTATAGGGGGGCACTGCTGCGCTGCGTCCTGGCCGTCACTCTAACTGGCTGATTCACATTCTACTTGGGACCACTCCGCAGCCTGAATGCCCAATCCTCACATTCCCAGGCTCGCTACTAAACCCAGATCAACAGTGTGGAAGTAGCACAAGCTCTCTAAAACATTTTAGTATGTAATTCCCAATAACTGGCTTGTTTTCCAGACTGACATCTCCTATTTTTCAAATTTCTGAAGAAAAAAAAAATCATTTTATATAAGCAATAAGACACTACAGGATGTGAACAGTAGTGTGATCACAACATGCCCGGGAGGGTAATGAATCATGGTCCACAGGCTGAATGCCTTATTGCCCATGGAAGTGCAGTGATCACACTACTACCCATGCCCTGAAATGTCTTATTGCACTTATCATATTGCATTTTGTAACAAAAATGACTTTTCAGACATAAAAGATGCATTTTAAAAATCAAATTAGTTTATTTTTGTCCACGTATCGTACACTGATGAAAGTCAGTCAACATGGGTTTAAATCAAATCATAATACTGAGACAGCCTTGGTGAGGTTCACCAGACACATACAGTGTGCCCTTGATAAAGGGCACTCTGTTGGGGCTTTATTTGTGGACCTCACCAAGGTCTTTGACCTACTAGATCGTACTTTAGTGCCTTTAGTAATAACAAATTTGCATTTCTCAGCTGAGGCAGTCAGATTGTTTTCAGACTACCTTACAAATAGGGCCTTTAGGACTTTGATTGGTGATAGTTTGTCAAAAACAATTGTGATGCAGAGTGGGGTGCCCCAGGGTTCTATACTGGGCCCCCTTATTTTTTCTTTATTTGTTAATTCTGCCCCAAGTGTTTGTTCAAAAACATCCATGATCTTATACCCACATGATGTGGTTATTTACAGAGAAATGATTAATTTAAGTGCAATAGTAAATGATGTTCAGACTACTTTTGATTATTTTCAAGATTGGTTGATTACAAACCATATGGTTTTGAATTAAAAAAAAAAACTAAATTTGTGATTTTTTCTTGTAGACCTGGTAGAATTGATGATGAACTTACTCCCATTAAGGATAGGGATGAGGTTACCATTGAGCTGGTTGAACATTTTAAATATTTGGGAATAGTTATGGATAGTGGATTATCTTTCGACTCACATATTAAACATCTAAAAAAGGTTATCCATCAAAAATTAGGTCTTCTGTATTGTGCTAAAGCCTTTTTAACAGTAGATTCCTGCAGGGTTTTAGCCCATAGTTTTCTTTTAAGTGTTTTTGATTATGGTTTATTCTTCAACCAAGGTTACAGTTTTGAATAATCTGTAGGTCACCTATAATTCAATATTGAGGTTTATGCTAAGTGCACCTTATCGTACTCATCATTGTCATTTATACAAATTTTCTGAGTGTCTATCTTTGTTGGATAGAATTTCTTATAAAATGGGAGTTTTTTTATTTAAAATTGTAAATGGGCTTTTACCAGTGCTAGTCTCTAACCTTTTCCCTAGGCTTCTTCATTTTTGCAGTACCAGGTATTCAAATTACCGTCTTTTAAAAATCTATTGCCCAAAGGTCACTTCTGTACCGAGCACCTTTATTTTTTAATTTGGTTCCTATTGACCTGATTGAGTGTAAAACTGTCTCTTGTTATAAATCTTGTCTTAAGCAATGGATTGTTAATAAGTTTGAATGTATTTGCTGACCATATGCTAGAAGGGAATTGTTAAATTATATGTATTTGACATTTTGTATTGTATAAGTTATTATATTGTCTTGAATGTTCTTTTTTGTATTGTTGTAACTTGTCATCTGTGAAAAAGGGCAGATTTGCTCATCAGATTTACAAGTATAAAAAATGAAATGAAATGAAATGAAATAAACTTGATTGAGGGGGGTGTACAACAGACCAGAGTATTATTATGCAGCACATTTTCATTTGTTAGAAATGGCTGGGAAGCTTATTTCTATGAAGAAACAAAATAGTAAGTGCATTGGAATGTGGAAACAATGATCTAGTGCTTCAGTGATTTGGCTACTAGACTGGTACTAGTGCCTGTTGGTAGTAATGCCATTGGCCATGGGGCAGTAGCCAATCAGATTAAAGCTTTATTCCCTACCATATAATAATTAGTATTTAGATCCCTTAATGGTTAGACCGTATGGGTATCCTAGTTCTAAATTAGAACTTGAACCCCTGCCCCCATAATTGCAATAGTAGTTTTATTTGAAGATGGTAGAAACCTATACTACTTTTACAAAAGATGCAGTTCTGGGAGATCACCAAAAGTGGGGATCCTCACTGTAACTATTTCTATTGCCTGGTACCCTCCCCATGTCTCCCTTTTCCAAAGAAAACACATACACTAAGTCTTTGAGGAAATGGCCGCAGCTATGTATTTATTGGTATACAACACACATCATTCTGAGGATAGGCACTGCTGGGAAGATGCTCCCCCAATCCCTGGGGAAAAAGGTCACATGGGAAAGGTACTGGTGGCCCCCTCCCATCCGGTGCCACCTGTAATCCTTGTGGAGACCATGAGGCTGGACCACAACCCCCAACTGGGTCATAATCTAGTGGTCCCCTGACCTCATGCCGATGGGGACAATGAGTCCTTCATGAAAACTGGCCTTGTCCCAGCAAGTTAATTGATTTATTTATTTAAAAGTTTTACCAGAAAGGCATACTGAGCAGACAACTGCAATTTCCAGATGCATCCGGGGGACATGAGAGAATGAAACATTTGTATACAGAATTTTTGTACAAAGTAAAACATGTAGAGCAAATTTACATAAAATATAATACAGCATATTTTCATTTTATTTTTTATGCAATACATATTGATAACACAATAATTCGGAGCAAAGAACTCTATTCACATAAAAGTGCAAGTGCAATACATTGAATGCAAAAACAGATACATTCATGCTTGAGAAAAAAGCCACTGTTTTAACCTTTTTTAAAAACATGTTACAGAATTACTTTCAACAGTTTCAATAGGAATCTTGTTAAAAAAAGTTGACCCTCTGAATAACAAAGATCTCTGCCCAATAGTCTTTTTAATTAAGGGAATTTTAAAGGTAAATTTAAACTGGGACCTGGTAGAGAGAGCATTTAGAACCCTAGGAAACATTAAAGAAACAGAGGGAAGGAGGAGTCTTTGTTTTAGTTTATATTAAAAAAATATCCATTTTAAAGCAAACTCGATTATCAAAAGATAACAAGTAAGATTGATCATATAGATCAGATCAATGAGATCGATGTGGCATATTTAGCCAAAATCTCAGGGCAGAATGATATGTAACTTGGAGACAATTTAAAGCACTACTACTAGAGGAAGTATATATTAGAATACCATAATCTAACACTGAGAACAAAAAACTATGGACCAGAAGTCTTCAAGATTCGAGGGTCAGAAATTTCTTGATCTGCTATAAAGAACCCAACCTTTGAAATAAGATTTTCCTAAGATTTTGAATATGTGGCTTGAAAGTAAACTGACTATCTAGTATTACTCCTAAGTACTTAAAAACTGAAACAATAACATCACCCTCATTATCAATGATGGAAGGAAGATTAGAAGTTATTTTCTTATTATGGGAAAAAAATTACCTTTGTTTTTTTAGGATTAAGTACAAAATGATTTATCAATAGCCAGTCCTGCAAATGCCCAAAGTCAGTCTGAAGACTAGAAAGGGCAGTCTCAGGACTTGGACTAGAACTAGAACAGAATAAAACAGCGCCATCTGCATAAATGGTCATTTCAGTTTGAGTACAAGTACTGGAGGTTGAATTCATATAAAAGGAAAAGATAAGTGGTCCCAGGATTGAGCCCTGGAGAACACCACAAACTGAAGAAATAGTCTGGAAAACAACTGAACCAATAATTGTTCTATGATATCTATTACATAAGTAATTTTGATACCACCTGTTAACGTCCCCGGAGAACACAAGGAAGAAGGTAAAATTCAACCAAATCAAAGGCCTTGGTGAGGGCTACAAACAGGGCCACTGACGAGTGCCCTCTATCAAGTGCACCGTGTATGCTGCCCGTGAACCCCACCAAGGCCATTATATATACAGCAATTAGGACTATACTACATAATATACACAGCAAATAACAAGATGCCCTACTGGAAACTGCAGTGGTGTCAGCAGAGTTGGGCAACCCAGCCTTAACAGGTATGAAAGTAACCAAACATACTTCAGTAGCAGATGGATTAGGAGAAGGAACAGGTGGTGCGGAAGTGGTCTTGAGGAGCGTATGGAGATTCCCCCAATAACTCGGGCCTGTACTCCTCCCAAGCCACCACAGGCTGGACTCTGTCTGACCCATGAAGCCTGTCACTCAAGAAGATCCTCCAAGACTTGCTTCACAGCTACCAACGTTCTATCCAAATTTCCTGCCTGCACATGTTCATTCTTCCCCACTGAAGTGGGCTGGTGGGAGGCATAAATGTCCCTAAATCTCAAAACTGCACCCCCCATGGAATTCATGACAGCTCTCATTACCCTGTTAACAGTAATGCATGCCTGATTAAGAGCCCCAACTGCCTGGGATGCTTCCAACCAGATCTTTGCAAAATGTGGGACCAGATGAGAACCACATGAGGCCACCAGGCTCTAATGGCATACAAATCTTCCCTCATCACTATCAGGAGGTTCATGGTCTTGCAAAGGCCCGAGTTTTCTCCTCCCAAGTGAATCAGCAGAATATCTGGGATGCCCCGCTGGTCAACCTCTTCTCTAAACAATGGGAGCAGCCCCCCACAGAGCAACCCTTTCTTGCAAAGCAAAACAATCTGCACTCTTTCCTGTGGAATGCCTAGGTTGGTCCCCCCTGGTTGGCCAGCTGCTTGCTTCACAACCCAATGGATGAAGGAATGCCCACACACCCTTACGATCCTGGGACCTGCAATATAGAGAAAAGGGAGATTATTTCAAGTGAGGCTGAACATAACGCAAGAATGCCCAGGACCTCCAGCTCCCTAGTGCTTGGATCTCTTGATCCGACAACCCTTGGCCCCGAGCATTCATTACTGCTCCAATCCAAAAAGGAATTAGTACTAAATTTCTGAGACTCCAAAGCAATGTGTTCAACAGCTCGATTTAGAATGTATTAGAATTCATAAGCTGACACCGGCCTGCCATCCTTATGACAGGAAGAAAGCCTCCCCCCATGCTGGGTGAACTCGAATGCAGGTCTGAACCTTATCTGTCACTGGCCACGACACTCCAGGGGGAGACAAAAGCCTGAATCAGTGGCCAGGCCCAGTGTGCTCCATCTTGGACCTCTGTAGATGGATGAAGACTCCCTCTGACATCATTACCACATCCCCCACCAGCAAGCCTGGAGACCCATGAGCCTGCGCTGGCTGCATCAATTCTGATACCCTGAAGACCCCACAGTAGGCCATCAAAAACATGGTTTCAAACAGTCTAGCATAAGCATTCCAACACACCAATGACAATGCCTCCCATTCCTCAATCTGAGCCAGGATCTGTGGGGTGATCGGGCGCCAGTCATCAGACCTGGTCCCCAGTGACTTCTCCATCTTTCCAGTACTTTCCACACCGTAAAGGCCCATGTGTTGTCAATCATGCCTATGACCCTGGTCATCCATGAGAACCCTACCAGATGCTGACCCACAGAACCCAAGGATATACCCTGCTCCTTAGCCTTCACAATATAATTGCAGAGCTGATCCACTGGTATAGGCCAGGCATCCAGCCAACCAGCCACCTCCTGTACCTGCAGATAGTGCCGTACTCCTTTGCAGTAAGTCACCTTTGTCCTGGGTGTGATGAAATTACCTATGTGTCACCAAGCATCACGGTGACCACCTCCCAGAGGAAGGACAAAACCTCCTGTGGCTGAATCTCTGCCATCGGGGCCAGCTCCCAAAACCTTTGCAACTGTGAACGAGGTGAAGCATCCACAATGCCATTATCTACCCTGGTACGTGCACTGCCTGGAATTGAATGCTGAACAGAAAGCATTTTAACACGAAAACACGCATTGGCAACCCCATAGTTCCTTTCGGACCCAGCTGTCTGTTAATGGTGTACACCACCCCCATGTTATCTGAGTGAAAATGGATTCTTTTATCCATTAACCTGGGGCCCCAAATGCACAAAGCAACCACCACCAGAAAGAACTTCAAAAGAGTGATCTGATGGCCCAGCCTTGCTTCTAGCTACTCCGACAGCCTCTGACCAGCACACCACTCACCCCAGAAGTAAGCCCCAAAGCCCAATGCCCCAGCCTAGTCTGTGAACAGGTCCAGAGATGCTTCATCCAGTGGCTTTTGCCACAGGGCTACACCATTGAAGTGTTCCAGGAATGTTCTCCAAATCTGGAGGTCCTCTCAGAATTGCGCCGTCACCTGAATCTGATGATGCTGTTTCCTGCAATCTTGGCCCCAGTTCACCAAGCGCCGCGTGAAGGACCTCACCATGAGAATAGCCCTACATGCAAAATTGAGATGGCCCACCAACTGCTCTAACTCCAGCAGTGTAACCATCTTAGCTGCCTCAACTGTGCACAGCAACCCTTTCAGGGGCTCCAGTTTGTCTGCAAGCAACCGGCACTGCTGAAGCTCTGTGTCAATCTCTATGCTGAGAAACGTGATGACCATGTTCGGCTGCTCAACCTTCCCTTGGGCCAATGGAACCCCAAAATCCCGGTAAATGTGAACAAAAGCCTCCAGGGTAATCTCATACTGCTGGGTCCCAGCTGGTCCCACGAACAAGAAATCTTCAGGGTAGTGCACGACTGCCTCATTACTGGCTCACTGCACAGTCACCCAGTACAAAAAGGCACTGAACTGCTTGAATACGGCACAAGCCACCATGCACCCCATCAGCATGTAGTTATCCACATAGTATTCACCTTCAAATTTCATGCCTAACAGAACTCTGTCATCAAGGTGCACCGGCAGCAGCTGAATAGCAGATTCAATATCCACCATAGCCAAGAAGGCTCCCAGGCTTGCTGCCCTGACCACATCAGTGGCCCCATCAAAGGAAGCATAATGCACTGATGTGTAAGCAGAATCAATGAGGGGGGGCATGGCCAAGTGCAGAAGCAAGATGGATGCCTGATCTAAGAGCTCCATGGCTATCCACCATATCTTCTTGCCATCCTTCTCGCTGCCTCAGCAGTTCAGTATATTTTGCAGTACAAGACCTTGCTAAATGCCAGCACCAAAAAATTGGTGAAGAAACAGGTGAAATTGCCATGTAAAATGCATCCATCTGTGGAGACAAGTAGAGAGCTACCTAAATCCAGCTTGAGAGGCGCCTCTGGTGTTGGTAACCCGGGATCGCCACAAGCTGAGGACACTGTTCTTGCTAATCCCACAATGGATCAGAAGACCTCTTCTACTACAAACAAGGGGTATCATGCACTGGAGAGGCTTTTAAAAGAACTAAAATATGACTTGGGGACAAGGATGGAGGCTGGATTTGGGAATGTAACTACACAGATCCAGCACCTCCAGCAGACCGTGAACTCCGTGTCGGAGACTGTCTATTTGCATTAGACCAGGTTGGGGGAACTAGAATCACGGGTCAGCATACAGGAGGACTCTTTGCAAACCTCTCACACTGATTTACAAACAAACTCTGCTGGAGATGGAATTTTTAAAACAAGCCATAGACGATCATGAAAATGGGGAACTCAGGTGCAATGTAAGAGTGGTAGGCCTACCAGAAGGACTGGAGGGGAGAGATTGTGCCTAATTAGGTCAAGAAATGGCTCTGTGATACCATGGACCTTCCCCCAGAGGTTTCCCTTGAAATCCAACAGGTGCACCGGTCCCCAGGACTTAAACCTACCCCCAATCAAAGACCTTGACACATAATCATAAAATTTCTTCGATTTATGGATCAACAAACCATGCTGGAAAAGGCTAGGCAGAGGGGCAACATAATGGTGCAGCACTCATGCATTAGCTTGTTCCCCGACTACTCTTGGCAGTTTCAAAATCAGAGAAGACCATTTGCTGAGGTTAAGAAGTGACTTCATGACCTGGGATGCCAATTTGCTCTTGTTTACCTAGCATGCCTGATTATAAGACCACAGGGAAGGAAGCCAAAATCATTCACCAGCCCTGATGCAGCTATGGAGTGCATGGCCAACATGGAAAATGTTTGTGGGCAGCAACAAAAACATTGAGGGCTGCTGAAGCATCTATATGTGGCATTTTCAGAAGGAAAGCAGACTTTTACAGAGGTACTGTGGTTGGGGTGTGAAGTGTTTGGGATGTGGGGCAGGGGGTGGCACATGTCTTTGTGGGCCAGACTGCAACTCCTTTAAGGGGCCTATAATGGCTGGTTTGGTGAGGGCTCCCCTTCCAGCTCCCACCCACGAATCCCTGAGCTCCATCTTTAGGGGGGACACACCCTGATTAGTGTCAGGAATTTCTCTTTTTTCCCTCCAGCTTGATGTACAACCCGGTTAGATCTGATACCGGAGAACTAAAGCTGGACATAAGTGCATATGAGGAGGATATACCTTGGCCCCAATGTCGTGCTATGCCTAGGTGAATGGCCAGGACAAAGTACTTTCTTGTGATGGCTGACTGAACTGTCTACATTTAGAGCTGTGACCAGATGGAGGCTCACTCTGCAGGCACTAGATCTTCTCTCTCAAAATCTGGACTGTATCCTGGCTCCCACCTGGAGGTTTATCTCCAGGGACCCTGATATTATGGTATGTGGATGAATGAGCAGTGATGCTTAAAACTGTATCCAGCATATTTTGGAGTTCAGCACTTTATGTTGTGTTCTGTTGGGAGTGACTACAGTTCTGGGGGGGCTATGGGATGGGGTTTTATAAGATTAAATCAAGAGGGCTGCAAATCAAGCAGCGTAGACCTTGCTTTTCTATGGTTTTCTTTATAAACAGGCTCAGAATGTGACTTTAATTCCTATTTACTGGGCTCTGTCGGGGTGGCCTATATAGGTCCCCATCCCATGATAGGAGCCACTGCCTATGGCGGCCTTCCAGAAAGTAAAGGATGTCAAGCATAATTAGCTGTTATGTTCTGGACTTTTTTATTTATTTATTTATTGAATTGTTTCACCAGGAAGGATACACTGAGCAACTTAATGCTCATCTCACGGTACGTCCTGGGGGAAGGGGTAGTGGGATGACAGTAGTAACAATGACAAATCTTAAAGGTGGATAGCCCGCTTGATCCACGCAAAGTAGCGGCTGAATAGCTTAAGTAGACAGGGGTTAGGGAGGGGGTTATGTGGGTTGATGTTATTATGGGGATTGTTTGAGGGGCGAGGGGGGGAAGGGGAGCATACTGTATACACCATGTTGTGATCAGCAAGTTATTTACCACTTGGGGAAATCCTTCTCTGTTCTAAGACCCTATTTTGAGGAAGGGGGTTTTGTTGGGGATGTTAAAAAGTTGAAAAACATACTTCCAAGACCGAATGTCTGTACAGGGGGCAGGAATGTGGGGAACATGGCAATGATGCATTCTTACTTAGGTTTTGTAACATGAATAAGTTGAAGTTAATACCTTGGAATGTTACTGACCTACGACATGTGGTTAAAAGGAAAAAGGTTTGGGTAAATATTAAAAACATGGGAGAGGACATAGTGTTCCTCCAAGAGATTCACTCTACCTCTGAGGAGGCTTTGAGACTGTCGACTGCCTGGAGGAGAACCTTGCTGATGGCTCCTTTTACTTCCAGGGCTAGGGGAGTAGCAATTTGGCTGAGGCCGGGCTTGCCTCACAAAATTTTGAAAACTCATGCAGACCCTCAGGGAAGATACCTCATAGTGGAGGTGGATATAGGGGGAATAAAATATACCTTGATCTCAGTATATGGTCCCAATTTTGATGCCCCTGACATCTTTACGCACCTGGGGATCACACTAGCCCCACTGCCAGATAACCTAATAATTGGAGGGGACTTCAACACTTATCTGGACCCTGTTTTAGACCATTTGGGAGATAGGTCAAGACCCCACCGCAGTATGGCAGCCTTATGGAACATGGTGGAGGGGAGAGCCTTGATGGAGGCATGAAGGCAGGGTCACTGACCACCACAGAATATTAATTTTTCTCCTCTGGCCACCAGGTTTATACATGGATCAATTATTTCTTCCCAAGGTGTAGGCAGGGCAGGTGGAGGAGGCCTGTTATGGTCCCCTGGTGGTTTTGGACCATGCACCCTTGCAGGTGATTTTTGCAACTTCAGTTAGGGGGGATCTGAGGCCTAGTTGGTGAATGGATCCCTCCTTATTAGTAGATGAGGGCTTTGTGTCACAGGTCAGAGATAGTATTAGGGAATATCTAGTGCATAACAACCCTCAGGAGACAAGTGTACATAACACCTGGGATTCACTTAAGGCACATATCTGTGGGGAGGCTATATCATACTCATCCTACTTTAACAAGCTCTGGCACAGCCACTATGACTGTGAATGCATTAACTAGACAAGGGTGTTTCATGGGCTTAAACATAAACATTTATTTATTTAAAAAATATCAGATTTACAAACCTTTGAGTCAGAGACTCATTTACAAAGGCACCTTGTTGAAACTAATACAAAGACAGCACAGTTAACAAGTCTAAAAACAATGGCTTGGAGAGCAGACAGTTATAACAATCATTCACCGGAGATACATGGGTAACAGTAGATAAACAGATTACATAGTTTAGGCACACAGGCACCACATCAAGAAGACCAAAGCAGTTCAAACAATATACAATAGCTAAAGAAAATAGACATGAAGAGTCAAAGAGAAGCCCAGAGTGTTCATATGAAGGCTGTTGCATACACTAACTGAATCAAAGTATAGAACATTGAGAAAGGGCATATTTAAGCAATAAGGCATGACAGGGTGTGTGTTATCATGTAATAATGTCATTCCTGGGGTGGGTTGAAGCATGAGGTGAAGCTGAGTATTTATTTATTTGCACGAATTTATTTGATCCACTGGATCAGCAATATTTGCACAAGCTGTGCCCAGTGCAGATTTTACAGCACTGGTCCTGGTCTGGTGATCTGGGTTTTACCCATACCACACTGCATATGGCTTAGTGATATACTGTACAGATGGTTGCAGAGTCTAACTCATTGAAGGTTGAAGTTTCAGAAAACCATTATGCTACAAATATCAAGACTCACTCCCTCCCTCACTCCCAGTCACAATTAATCCTCTACCAAAGTCATGCTTAAATACTGGTGCCTCTACATCCACGCCACTAAGCTTTTAATGCCAACATGCTTCTGCTGCTGTGAGTTAAACTCTTTATTTAAAAACATTTTGTTGAGAAATTTTTGTTTTAGTGTATCCATGGTCAGGAAAAATGAATTTGTAAAAGAAACCAATATCCCCATTTATCAGTTCATTGAATCACAATACAGCATGTTATGAATTTTTCAGATTTTATGTGTAACCTACAGTAAGTCAAACAGAAATTAGACACAAATGCCTACCTATTTGCAAGTGAAGCAAATGTGGTTATTATCATTCAGTTGTAAACACCTATAGTCACAGCCAGGATTCACATTGCTAGACTCTGGGTAAGTATGACATGTTTCCTAAATACTGGTACCTTATCCAGCTGTGTTCTGCTTGTGTGTGTGTGTGTGTGTTTAAACATGTAACTTTCTATAGTATATTGTATAGCACTGTGAATCCTGGCTGCAGTGTTTTTTCTCTGCTGTGACTAAGCAAGACACTGTAACAAGACACTGGCCTGCTGTAGGGGCTATTAGACATCAAACCGAAGGGTATGCTGTGAAGGCTAACCTGGAGAAGATGCAATAAAACAAATTTGAATGACAGCCCCCAGACATCATAAAAACCCAGGGAAAATTAGAAAAACTCCTCTAACAGCCTAGGCAGAAACAAAACACTGGATTGAAGTAAGAACTCAAAACTGGTAGTAATACATATATTCCTGATTTTAGCATGCAGTTTTCCTTTAGGAAGATTCAGTAGAATATAAATAGTAGCCCAGAACTGACTGCCTGAGAATGAAGTTAGTATATTATTTGGAAAAAGGGAAGGCAATGTCTCTTGCTATGCATTGTCCTGTAAAGTAACGCACTGACTGCTCTTAGGATGGTTGTGTCAAATGCTGTGAGGTGCCATGGGGAACTTGTTATGCAGAAAGTTCCACAAAGTATTTAACCCATTCTATTATCCAGTTGTGCAAGTCAATTCCACTTCTCAAACTTAAAAAGAAAAATACACTTCATCACAGACTGTGTTTACCAAGCACTGTGCCCATGATTAAAATAATTTGAACCCCATCTCCCCAAAAATGTGCCCTCACAGGAACATGCATGATTTATCTGTAAAGACAATTAAAAAAAATATATTTCTAAATGCATTAGTAACACCAATGCTTTCAAGGTTATCTGTAAAGACAATTAAAAAATGTATTTCTAAATGCATTAGTAACACCAATGCTTTCAAGATTTCGAAACTTCTAAAAAGACAAACTATATATATAGATAGATAGATAGAATATGGTGAACAAATATTGTTAATCCCAAAAGCTGAACTTTGTTTTTAGTATATAAATGTTTAAGAAATACCTGAAAGCTATTTTCCTTAGTTTTTAGACATTTCTTAGTCTTTCCTTTTGAGACACCAGGTGACTCTGATAATCATTTGTTCCAAGGGTTTTTAAGTCAGTTTGAAAGCATTTTAAGTATCTTCTGTTCTAGTCCTTAACAAAATGCAGGGACTCCACAGACTTCTGTTCCTTGGTCCACATCCCAAACATGTGAGTCTTCTTTCAGGATGATAGATCCGCCTCATGCCCCTCCCACATGAAAAAAAAAAGTGGGATGGACCTTTTGGAGCTTCTTGTGTGTAGGTGGGGTGGGCCTTACTTCCCCCAAAAAACAATGCTGCCTCCCACTACTCAGGTTCCAGTTCTTGTACCACCCATTTAAGAACGAAAATAGTACTCTGCAAACATTGACTAACATGAAAGCATATTTATTTGAGGCAGAAAACATTTCTTGGAGGACAGTAAGGTGGAGGAGACTATTTACATCTTCAGTCAGTTCCACGGATGGAAAACATGACATCACTCCTTTTGTACATACAATACTCCTGTAGCCTCCGCCCATAGTCGTAAAAAGAAGTTGGATAGAGAAGAAAAAGAACTAGAGAAACAGGTGGGGGAGTTGGAGAGGGACCTGATGGGCTGTATTAACCCCCAGAAAGCATGGCAATCTAAGGCTTTAAAGTGCTCCCTAAATAAACTCTCTGACCATAGAATAGAAAGAAATCTTTTGATCACCAAGGCAGCGGCACATTTTGATGGGGACAGGGCGGGTAAATGGTTAGCAGGTCTGGTAAAGAGTAAGAAGGTTGAGTGGATGGTTCTGGGACTGGAGATGGGGGTGGGGAGACATTTCATATGACCAATCCCAGATAAATGCTGCTTTTAAAGAGTTTTACTCAAATCTTTACACCACGGAGTTCCCACCTGATGGTGACCCAGAGGGTTTTCTGAGGAACATTAAGTTACTCTCAGTGGGAGAGGAGGATAGAGAGATTCTGGATTCTACAATATCTGAGGAGGAATTGAAAGGGCAACCTGGAAGGGGAGGAGAGGTAAAGCACCAGGCCCAGATGGGATACCCCTCGAGTTTTACAGATTGGTGTGGGAGGAGATAGGACCCTTTATGCTCAAGATGATCCGCTCGGCTTTCCAGACTAGGGCACTTTCACATTCCATGTGCTTGGCCACTATTGTGGTTTTACCTAAGTCGGGGAAAGACCTGCTCAAATGTGGGTCATACAGGCCCATATCACTTTTGAACTCTGACTATAAAATCTTGGCTAAGTTGTTAGCTCTTAGACTAGACAGACTTCTGCCAAAGGTGATCAACCCGGATCAGGGAGGCTTCGTCGGGGGGAGACAGGCAAAACAAAATATACATAGGATGGCAAATATTATTCACGGTTGGACCCGAAAAGGAGATACAGGGGGAGGCCTATTAGCATTAGACACTGAAAAGACTTTCGACCATGCAGAGTGGCCTTTTATGTTTGCTGTCCATAGAAAATATGGCCTGGGGAACACTATACTGTGGTGGATACGGACACTATACAATTCTCCCCAAGCCCAAATTCTAGCCAATTCCACTGTATCCTCTCCCTTCCATCTTAAGCGAGGCACGAGACAGGGATGCCCGCTATTCCTACTATTATGTGTTCTTCCTATAGAAGCTTTGGCGGAAACTATTTACTCCCATGCTGACATTCAAGGATATGTAGGTGGGAGTAGAGCCCATGTCATTTTGCTTTTTGCAGATGACATCTTGTTGTTTTTGAAAGACCTGGGGTTGCCGTCCCAGCTCTGACCTATATTTTTGACACCTATGGCCCAATTTCAGGCCATAAAATAAACTGGGACAAGTGTGAATGGATGCCTTTGTGCGAAAGTAAGGCCCCTATTAGACTTAATCAATACCTTGTCCCCCCATCCCAGGAAATTAAATATTTGGGTATATACCTACCAGCAAAGCTATCCAGAATGGCAAATATTAATCTGCATAGGATTTTGGCTAAGGTTAAAGAAGACTGCTGCAGTTGGAGGGCCTTCCCTTTAACCCTGCTGGGCAGGGTCAATCTCATTAAGATGAGTATCCTCCCCCAGTTCCTCTATCCCTTCCAGACAATGCCAGTCTATATCCCTAATAGATATATCAAAGCTCTAGAGGGTGCTATAACCCAACTGCTATGGAAAGGGAAAAGACCCAAGATTAAAAAGGCCATATTGTGGAAACCTGTTTCACATGGGGGTTTGGGACTACCCAATGTTAAATATTACTATCTGGCATCCCAACTAGCACATATTCAGGATTTGATGGGAAGTGGGGAGAATCAACCAACACTGGTGGGTCTGGAGTCAAAGTCTAATGTACCACTATACTATGATGTGTTGGTCGGAGGCCTGGTGGGGAGACGGGGAAGAAGTGTGGTCACCCATGAAACAGAACCACTTGAAGGGCGTGGCATATGGCTCATCACATTTTAAAGCACAAGGCTGGACTGTTTCCAGACACTCCCCTGAAACATGAAAAGCTTGGAGGAAGGAAATTACCCCAGAAAACTCTCAACTTGTGGAATCATAGGGGGCTTTACCTAATAGAGGAGATGTTAAGTGATGGTCATGTCCTGGATTTTAACACAATTCAAAAGATAATTCACCTCCTCCTACCTTTCCTTCTTTCCCTACAGAAAACAATAGAAAAACTGTTAGTAGCTATGGGACCAGGTGGCTACGGGCGGTCCCCCTTGGAAGAAACTTTTAAGGGTAGGCATCAAGACCACACTTATAAACCCCTTAGGGTGTGTTATAAGTTATTGGTGGGGGCCCTTCTGGCCAGCTAGACAGACTCAAAAAGGGCTGGGAAGAAGATGTACTCCTCGACTCACTGGAGGTGACTGGGCTTGGATTTTTAAACACTCTCTTAACTGCTCGGTGAACAACCGCCTATGGGCAATCCAATCCAATGTTCTTATGAGAATATATTTCATGCCAGTCTTGGCACATAGGATTGACCCCACAGTGCCAGATCTCTGCCCCAAGTGTAAAACACATACTGGTACATTCTTTCATTTGAGAAGGGAATGCCCCAAAGTTTATGCCAACTGAAAAGAAGTCTTGTTACTTATGCAACAAATTCTGGGGCAACCTCTTGCTTTGGACCCAGTGGAGGTGCTCCTGGGACTGAGGGTGGGGGGCCAACAGTGGGGTGAGACTGGAAGTGATACATTGTTAAGGTTGGAATTGGTGCTGGGTCTACATCAGCTAGCCATGTTCTGGAGGCTTCCTAGTACTCCACCTGTGGCACTGTGGGCTCGAAACTTGGTGGAGTAAATGAAACTGGAGAGAATACAATATAAGTTTAAACACCAAGAAGAAAAATTCAAGGAAATCTGGGAACCAGTGGAGAGGGTGGTGCAGTATCATTGGTTTCCACTGTTTTAGCCCCTGTATAATCTTTTAAACTCTTGCTCCAGACAGGATACACAGATCTGGTTCCCCTACTTGCATATTTGCATATTTGTCTTGTCTATTATTGACTGCATGGCTAGCCTCTGGTATCTAAGCAGCAACATGGACTCCACTTCTATATAGGTGCAACTTATCGCATGTCAAAGTGTACTTTAAGAATATGTCATGTCTATGACTCATCCACGTGTGCCATGTATGCTGATATACCCTGTATATTTCTGTATAAAATAAGTACCTGCCCTTTTAAGGGCTGGTAACTGGTTCTACAACTTGGAAGTTTTTAAAATAAAGTTTACAAAAAAGGATCCCTGTGGGAGTTGACGGAATCCCTATCTGGAAAGGAAAGGTGACTGATCATGCGAAATTCGCCCGGTACCTTCTTAGGTACCAGACCTATGGGTGACACCTTCAAGTTGGGTCAAGAAGAAAAAAGAAATGGCCCACTAACTTGCCCCAGCCACCTTTCTTTTTCCAGTTTCTCCCAGACCACCTGCCAGTGATCACATGCAGACTTCAGATTTTCGGCCTCAAAGCCCTGATTGGGGCCAAAGTAGCAAAGTCTGAAGCCCACAGTGAAACCCTCTTCCAGCAGGATGGCGGCTGATCTGTCTGGGTACTGGTCAAGCCATGGCTTAAGCTTTTCCACCCAGACTGGGGTTGGAAGGCTTGTCCCCTGTGGCTTGGATGTCCTACCCCCCCGGCCCGAAATCCTCACCTGGAAGGCTGGTTGCCTGAATACTACACAAAGGGGTGCAGCCAACTGCATGCCATGCATGAATGTTGAAACTGGCATGGTGCCCTGGTGCAACTACCTTGGTTGAATGCATAACACAGCTGTTTGGGTCCACCCTCTGCCCACTGGCAGGAGGACACCCACAAGGCTAGGCCACTGTCTGTACATGACACCCCACCTCCCTGCATGAGATCCACCAACAGAGGCATGTCGAGGTGATCCCAGCCCCAGGCAGAATCCGCCTGCTGCCGATGTTGTCATTCCTTGTCATACTCAAGCCAGGTCAATCCACCTTTCCAATGATGAATCATAGTGATCCAGTGCTGATCATAGTGATCCAATGCATGTAATTGAACAATTCTAACCCTTGGGATGGATCCCCTTGAAGGAACACTGTGGTGTAGACAAAGGATGCCGCAATCCAAATTTCAAATGTACGGGGGAACTTGACCCTATCTCCCTTGTCCTTCTTACCTTTCTCCTGCTCCAATTCCAGGTTCAACAGGGAGAACATGTCAATATACTCCTGGCTCTGAATCTGTTGGTGGACTTTTTCAGACAGGTGCATGCCCACTGGCATGTCTAGTCCCATAAAGGAGCTTGCTGGTGGTCTAGGGGGGCTCAGTGGAAAACACAGGGGGCCCTGGTGGTGGCGAGTTCACCTTAGTCACCAGCACAGTTACTATGTCCACCAGCTTCGCCAGGCTGTCACGCAAGTCCCCCTGGCTCAGTGGACTGACCGGCTCATCCAATGTCTGAGGCCCCATAGTGGCATCACCCCACCCAGAGGGGAACATCCTGCTGGTCAATGGCCTTAACTCTTAGAGCTTTCCCCGCAAATAGCCTCCATCACCCTTCTACCTCTCTGGGCCCTTACTTGTAGCCCCCCAGTTCCTTCCTTACCTGCCACTCTAGGAATCTTCGCAGGTGGCATGTGATCCTTCTTCACCGTACCCTCTCCTGTTGTGGCCCTCTTTTGTGAAGTTGAGTCTCCCAACAACAATGGGCCATCCAACCTATCCAAGCAAGCCTCCAGCCAGGCCACCCCTTTCTTCTTGTATGGCTTCCTCACTTGCTCCTCTATAGCTGCCTGCCTCTTGGCCATGGGCATCTTCTGACTAGAAACCATGGTCCTGAAATGACAACTAATTCCCCCATCCCCACATCATATTAATGGACAGTCTGTGAATACCACACACAGCATTATAATGATGCTTAAATCCTCTTTATATTTATTTTGGGGGGGTGCGCTCAGGAGAGGCTAACAACAGCCCAGTGGTTGGAGGCGACTGGCCAGGCACAGAAAACAGAGCTACACCCAGGAAGAAGGGGGAAGGGGAGATGGGTGTGACTTGCTGAATGCGGAGCACACTAGGCTAGCTCACTACCCCAGGGGCTGCATGGGGGGGGAGGACACCTGGACAAGGAAGTGACTTGCTCCGAGTCATACAGAAAATAAGGAGAAGATGGGGGTGAAACCCAGGCCACAGGTCTCCAGGTCTACAGCTCTGTGCTGAAACCACTGAGCTAGGCTGTCTGGAATAAGATCCTGCAGAAAGAAGACCCCATGTCTCCTGAGCAGGCAGACATGTCCTGCACGGGAGTGCAAAAACACTGAGCTGCAGTACCGGAGTTGTCCAGTCAAAAAGTCTGTCCCTGGTAGGAATCAGACCAGCCATCTTCTGTTCCAGAGGCAGACATCCTGCCCACTGTCCATAAGGTCTGCTTCCACAACCATAGAAACATGGAAACATAGACTTTGACGGCAGATAAGGACCGCTTGGCCCATCTAGTCTGCCCATTTCCCTACATACAGGATAGGCCGCAGATCCTAGTTAACCAACAGCCTATTTCTTCCTACCCCCCACAAGAATTGCCTTATGTCTGTCCCATGCATTCTTGAACTCTCCCACAGTTTTAGACCCCACAACCTCCTCAGGAAGGCCATTCCATGCATCCACTACCCTCTCTGTGAAATAATACTTCCTCACATTGCTCCTGAACCGCCCTCCTTCTATCTTTAAATTGTGTCCCCTTGTTCTTGCAAGTCTCTTTTTCTGAAAGATGCTACCCTCTTGGACTTTGTTGATTCCACTGAGGTACTTAAAAGTTTCTATCATCTCCCACCTCTCCATTCTTTCCTCAAGGGTATACATATTAAGCTCCTTTAGTCTCTCCTCATATGGCTTCTCTTGCAGATCCTGCACCATTTTAGTTGCCCTCCTCTGGACTACCTCTATCCTGTCTATGTCCTTGCAGAGATGGGGTCTCCAGAACTGGACACAGTACTCCAGATGGGGTCTCACTAACTGTCTGTACAGAGGGATAACAACTTCCTGTTTTCTGCTGCTGATGCCTCTCCTATACATCCCAAAATTCCCCAGCCCTCCCTACTGCCTTCTCACACATTGCTTGCTAACCTTAAGGTCATCTGATATGATTACCCCAGGTCCCTTTCCTTTTTGTTGTTATTTACTACCTCCCCACCCATTGTGTATTCTTCCCTGGTTCTTGTTTCCCAGGTGCATTATTTTGCACTTCTTTGCATTGAATCCTAGCTGCCATACTTCTGACCATTCCTCCAACCTTGCCAAGTCCCTTTTCATCCTTTCCACGCCTCCTTGTGTATCAACCCTGTTGCAGATCTTTGTGTCATCTGCAAAAAGGCATACTTTTCCTTCCAGACCCTCTGCAATGTCACTGATGAAGACATTAAAAAGGACTGGACCCAATACTAAACCCTGCGGTACTCCACTAGTAACCATACAACCTAAGGGACTGCAACAGCACTTATCACCATGTTGTATTTAGAAAAGAAGAGAGGTGTACCCCTCGAGGCTGTCTGCAGGTGCAAAGCAGTGCATCGCTCGCCCCCCACAAGAAGAAACAGCAAAGCTGCCCAGCAGCACTCAAGATGGGCTGGCAGCCAGCCAGCCCAGGCCACAGAACCAATGGATCTGCTGGCCATCTGTCATTCCCAAGATGGCCAATGGGAATCCCGTGCCCAACGAGAGTGGGCTGGCGAACCTCACAAGAGGCAAAGGAATATGGGGAAGTGCACTGAAGAACCATGCTGTGCTCCCCGTCATGGTGACCATGGGAAACGTCCAAAGGACTGCTGCATGGCCGCAGAACACAAACCACCTTTGACCCAGGATACCATTATGTCCCATCCCTGAAGGACCAACTGGATCCCCAGGACCAGAATGGCGGCAAATCATAGGTTCATAGGTCAGTACGAGCTCGAGGGACTAGCCCATAATGAACTCGCCACCCATTAGCCCGGGTGGAAATCATATTTTATATCACCCATATAAAAATCAAGATTCTTTTTAAATAGCTGGAAAGTAGTACTATATACCACGTCTAGAGGTAGTGAATTCCAAATTGGCACTATTCTCTGTGTAAAAAAAATGATTTCTTCTGGTTGTCTTATTTATACCAGATTTTAGCTTTAGTTTATGAGACCTAGTATTATTTACAGTATGTTGCCGTTCCAAACATATAGTTTCAGACAAGGCTGTGTCCCTCGAAGCTTTATAAATTAAGCATAAGTCTCCTCTTAGAGAATGATATTTAAGGGAATAAAGTTTCAGCTCTTTTAATCTATTATTATATGATAATGTTCTGGGATTAGAGACATATCTAGTAAATCTCTGCTGAACTTTTTCAACTGACACCTTGTCCTGAATCAATGTAAGAGCACAGAAGGAAGAACAATAGTCAAGATGAGATCTGACTATGCTGCAATAAATAGGAATTAACACGTCTGGTTCTCTTGATTTAATAATTTTCATAATGCAAGTAATTAATCTTTGACATTTTTGAACTGTTTTGTTAGTATGCTCAGAGAATTTCAAGTTGTTCATAATGTAAACTCCCAGATCCTTCTCAGAGGTTACCTTACTCAACAAAATATTGTCCATAAAATAGTAAACAAGCCTGTTACTTTTGCCAAAGTGCATCACTTTACATTTAGAGATGTTAAATGTTCATTTGTGTTCTTTTGCCCAGATAGATAAGTTATTCAAATTTTCCTGTAGCATATGAGCAGTGGTAGAATCATTAACTATACACCCTAGTTTGGCATCATCAGCATATTTATTTAACCATACTCCATTTGTGGTATTCATACTAGAAATGAGGATATTAAATAAAATTGGGCCTAGTACTGACCCCTGAGGCATGCCACTTGTAACCATACTCCAAGTTGACTTAAATCCCCTGATGCTAACTTGTTGTTTTCTATTAGTTAACCATGTTGAAATCTACCTAACGATATTCTTGTGTAACCCTATATCCACAAGACATTCAATCAAGATTTTAAGGGATACCGAATCAAATACCTTTTCGTAATCCAAAAAGACTACATCCACGGGAAGGCCTGCACCAATGCTGCACTAATGGGTTCGAAAAAGTTGTTAAATTGTTTTGACATGATCTACCTGGAGTAAATCCATACTGAGCTATATCGGTCTGTCAATTTCTTGCTATATATATACTTATTTTATGTAATAAAAGTTTGTCCGTGACCTTACCTATACAGGGGGTCAAACTAATAGGTCTGTAATGCTTTACATTTTGTTTTGCCCTCCCTTATGAATAGGGTTAACCAAGGCTTCTTTCCATGCATCTATAATATCACCAGTTTTAATGGATTCATTAAACATAAAGGTAAGGGACCCTGAAATTTCATATGAAATTTCCTTTAAAAAAACAAAGGGGATGTTATCTGTTCCAGCTAATGGTTTAGGTTTGAAGGAATTAATAGCTGAAAATACTTCTGGAACTGTAAATTCTACTTCATATTCTGATGAAGTATAATCTATACTACTCACTGGTTCCTTAGTTTTATAAATACTAGAAAAGTATTGATTGAATTCATTAACCATAAGCTGTTTATCTGATATCAAATTATCACCAATTTGTAATGGGCCGACTTTGGACAGATTGCTTCTCAAGGATCCAATATAATTGAAGAACTGTTTTTTATTAGCTTTACTTACAGTTGCAAGTTTGTACTCCATTTCTTTCTCTGCCTTTATAATGGCTGATTTAGTTTTATTAGCCTTGTGTTAAACCCTTTCCAGTTAGTATCAGACTTTTGCTTTTTATATTTATTGAAGGCCCTTTTTTTGCCCTTACAAGTCTACTGATCCATGACGAAAAGCAAGGAGGAAGCCTTCTATGATTTTTATATTTTATATGCTCTGGAACCCAATCATCAAAACAGTAGTCCAATTTTTCTTCAATTGTGTTCCATTTAAGCTGTACATGAAGTTTACTCGGCTCCCGTTGCAAATTCCAGTCTCTGAGATAGGATTTTATTGACCCATAATTAGCCCTCATGAAGTCCCTCATTTTAGTTATACCTTTAGTAGTCATTTTGTAATAATTATCCATAGCACCATGGAATGGTCACTATCAGCCAAAGGTTCAAGAATAATTGGGTTTTCTGCCTGGTCATAGATGTTAGTGAGTATTAAATCAAGAATGTTTTCCATCCTTGTAGGACCCGTACCAGCTGTTCCAAACCCAAAGAAACAATTGTTTCTAAGAATTTAATTTCCTGATAACATGAGCCCACTAAAGTGTCCCAATTGATTCCAGGAAAATTAAAATCACCCATAAGTATTATATTATTTAGTGATTATTTTTTTTGTAGGTAGTCCAAAAAAGAATTATTATTTGTATCTGTGGAAGGGGGATGATTACAGAGGCCTAGTGTTATTGCTTCCTGTTCATATTTTAAATTAACCCATATAAGTTTGACACCATTCAGGACTGGTATGTCAGTGTTCCCTTCCTGACAAACTATTCCCTCTTTGATATATACTGCTACCCCACCTCCTCTTGAGTTGGTGTGATTCTTTTTTAAATAATGTATATCCTTGAATATCTTGGCCCCACTGTTCTTCAGTGAACCATGCTTCAGTCACCCCGCACACATCTATATTCCTGGCTTTTAATACAAGATGAAGTTCATCTATTTTATTAACTAAACTTCTAGCATTCAATAACAGTATTTTAAGTTTTGAATGATGTGTATTATAATTTTGCCCAGAACAGACCATAGGGAATGATGTCATAATATCAGGACTAATGCAGACTGGCGGGTTAGCTAGAGGGATAGCATAAATGGCACTATTTCCATATGACCCACCCCCTTATAAGTTTAGAAAAGAATCAACCTCTTCATTTATTGCCTTGCCTAACAATTCAGAACCCCTTTTATTTAAATGAAGGCCATCTCTAGAGTAATATTGCCAGTTATTATTGAACTGTTCTCAGTGCATCAAACACTTAAGATTCTGCTTCCAACACCAGCCCGATAACCAACTGTTTACCTGTTTGATCTTCGCTTCCATATAATAGTCAGCCCTAGGTGTAGGTAAAATGTCTGAAAATACAATATTGGCTCCAATGTCAGTTAATATGTTTGTTAGCCCCATGAATGCTTCCTTAATCTGTTGTACACTTTGGTATCTGATATTATTAATTCCTGCATGAATTATGACCATAAGTTCTTCAGTACTATTTTTCAAAATCTGTTTGGTCATTTTAGCAATATCTTGAATTTTTGCTCCTCGAAAACAAGATAATGTGCGAGTAGCCTTATTCATGTCACAACTTTGTCTATCTAATTTAGAGATCATTGCGTCATCTAACACAAAAATCTCTTTAGAGTAGTTGGATACCATGCCTTCTTCCATAATATGTTGTTCAATATGAACACAATCAGTAGATTCAGGAGAACTGACTATATTACTGTGTCCCTGCGTGTTGTCTTCATTATGTGAGGGTTGAATAGTGAGTCCCAAGTTACTACCAGTGTTATCTTTTGGAGAATGGGTGCCAGGAATTCCATCTTTCAATACTGTATTTATAGGAATAAGCAATTGACCAGTATTTGGTGCATCATTCAGATCTATAAGAGGGTCAAAACTATTACATATGGGTATGTTGAAGCATCCAGCTTTTCTGCCTTTTTCTGCAGGTTTAATGTATTGAGCTGTAAACCACTCATCTTCATTTTCTACTAACTCCATTTCAGGCCTGGGCCTCTTACGTAGAGATGTATCAGGTACAACATTAGCTCTCATGGTCTCTCCCTGTACCACCTGACTAAGGTCAGAGGTAAAGGTTAATTGGAGCCTTTTCTTTGTTTCCTTCTGACTTAGCTGTAGAGCACTTAATCTGTCATCAAAGGAGTTGATCTCCTCTTCTAGTTCTTTATTTTTTAAACACTTCGTGCATGTATACCCTGAGCTTCTCAGAGTATTTGGATCTAAGTTATATTTGTTACATGATGAGCACAAAGTGCCTATTCTTCCATCAACTGTTTTTATTACAATCTCCATTGTGGAAACTTATATTCACATAGAAATAGGAACTACCTTATCCTAGTGTATGCCTTGATCATACAGAACACTTTTCCTGCTTCCCTTGTTATCGCCAAACACGCGCCGATGTGCGTGTCTTTGCGCGCGTCTTCGCACGCTCGCCCTGCTCACCGCAGGGCTGGTTAATATAGCCCCAAATGACCTGGAAGTGCTTCCAACAGGTCACACAGAGTCCCAAAGTGAAAAAGGTTTTAAAAATATAATTATGAAAGCTGTAAGTGCTTTCAAAACATAAAATCTCCAGCTAAATATGGCTGAAATCAGACCAGAGAGGCTGTCTGTAGTTCAGATCACAAAATAATAATATAATACACAATATATGCACAATAATGCACAAAATAATAATATAATCCAAAATAATGCACAAATCAGCTAGTTGTAGTTCTGGAGAATGTCTCACAGAACTACTACTCCTCTACCTAGCTGCAGTAACTTGCTAGGGCTCCAGATACTTGCGTTATGGCTAATGCTCATAGAACTACAAATATTCACAGCATATGTTTCATTCAAAGCAACTCAGACGTTGCAGGACTCAGTTACACAAGCAGTTTTAACACTCATTCAGGCAGCAGGGATGCCTGCTCATGCAGGTGACTGGAGAAGGAAGGAAAACCTGGGGCCTCCGCAGTCCAATGAAAAAGCTAGGCTACGCCAGGGGGGTGCAGAATACGACTGCTACCGCCACGTGGACTGGGAGCGCTGAGAAGATTGGGAATGAAACTGGATACAGAAGGGAGATGATAGCCGCTCCTGGGAGGGAGTTAAATCAGTTCCCCACTTGAGCGTGGAGCTCCGCTAATGGGGGGAAGAAAAGGAACAGGGCAGCAAAAGTGCTTTATTTATTTAATTTTATTTTTTTAAATGCCCAGCCCTAGGAGGCAAGCTCTGCTTGTGGGAGGACTGAGAGCAGTCGCTTCTCCTCTGAACCACCGTGCTACCCAGGTCCTTACCAGGGAGATGAATACTGTCCCACTCTGGATCCACTGGAAGGAGGAGAGAGAGGAAACTGTGCTGGGAGGCACCTAAAAAGCCTCCCCTGTCTCCTCCCTCCAGCAGTGCCACCCCTCCCTTAGGGCAGCCATCTGGTGACGTCTTCCTGGGCATTGCCAGGCCCAGTGTTCCCCAAGAGGAGCTCCCCTCTATGCTACCATGTCTGGAGGGGCAGGCAAATGGCCAGCTGGTGCGACTAGCTGGCATCCTCTCTATAATTAAAGTGAAAGGGCATACAACATGGATCACCACACTTTCTAGTCTCTCAGCACTGTATTTTTCATAAAAGTGATTTTCAACTCTTTGTCAAGCAAAAATACTATAACTGTACCAGGTGGGTTAATAGCAGCTGAGTGTGGGGTGGGTTTATGTATGTTTTTTTCTTAATCAGATTAATACAAACGTTTTCTCTTGTGTGGTAGAGGGACAACAAGGAAATGTTATTTTATTTGTCAAAAACAAAACCATGTACTACACAAAATAATGGCTGGGTAACTATTGGCATAATAAGGCTATGTTTCAAACTTGAGGTTCTGATGTCTTTGCCCTTGAGGTCCAATGACATCATCAGAATTCCTCAATGGAAACACATCTTTGCTGTGCATGGTTGCCCATCCATTATTCTTTATATTGAGCTAACATTCCTCCAATAAAATATTTTTTTTTCTGGAGGTAAGATGTGCCATATCACTGTCTTTGACTTTACAATGAGAAATGAAACAATAAGATAGCAACTTTCATAACTCTGATGACATCACAATAGCCCTGTACTGCCCTGGATTCAAATGCTGACTACAAAGAGAAACAGTTGGAGCTTCACAGAAACGGCTAACCTAAAAATGATAACTAGTAAACTGATGTTACATAAAATGAGCATACAGTGGCCTGACTTGAAATATGCAGTTTAGGAAAAGGGGAAATTGTTTAACCAGGAAAGGCACACTAAGCCAGAGTTTATCAGATGTGACCTGGGAGCACAAGGAAGTAAAGTGACTTGCTCAAGGTCACACAGTATGCAGGTGGGAGCTGATGGGATTTAAATGTAGGTCTCCAGGTTTGCAGCTCAGTGCCCTTAATCACTATGCTATACTGCCTCCCTTGTTGTCATCCCTTATTATCCCTTGTGAGGGGGCAGGACCTTTATAACTGACTCATAGCAAAGCTCTGACACTCGTATTTTGGACATACCCCCCCCTCACATGTGAAGATACATCTATTCTAATCCATGTCCTTCAGAGGAAAAACAAACTATGAGGCAGTCCATATTCATCACATACCTCCCACACATATTCACACAACCACGTTACACACAGACCTGTAAACATTAGGATTTTGGGGATAATCTAATACACATCAGGTCACACAAGAAGAGTGAATTATCTCGTAGGCATCCTGTAAAAGCAGATTATTCCAACCCGCCCTCCCCCTCCATACACACACACAATAAAAACATCAAGAAAGCATCAGGAAGAGAACGTTGCACCATTCCACAACACCCCAAACTGCTGCTTTCCATCAAGTTTCTAAACATTAAAATATTCTGGCAGAACACTGGGTGAGAGCTCTAATAAGGACTGTTGCTCTTTCAGTCTTCTAGTCACTAGAGCAGTCAGACTCCTGAAACATACTCCAGTTACAGGGGGGACATGAACATAAAACATGCAAGTTTCAATTACCCCATGTGATCTGGACAGTTTGTAATTTATTGTTGGCTGCAGTTATAATAATCTGAGTTTAATGAAAGAAGATATTACATGATCTAGGTTGTCTAATTTGAGTAAAGATTTTAATATTTAATGAGTAAGGCAATACAGGCTGGAGATTATACCATATGTGGTATCTTTCAGCAGAATCATAAGGACTGGAAAGCTACTGTACCATACCCACCAACATTTATATAATTAAATCCTATAGAAACTTTTTTTTAAGATTTTGCAGGGGCTTGCAAAGATATCTAGAGGTCTCAACTTCAACACTGGGCAGTCCTTAAATGAGACCATTGTATAACATGGTAACATGCCATGGCCTGAGTTTAGTCCAAACTGAAAGCAAGGGCTGTAAACCACCACAAAACATGTTACAAGGCATAATACTTATATTATGCAAACCTTACCCTGGTCAAGAGTGGCATCTTGCAACCAGGACCCCCCTAACTTGTTACACAGACAAGGCAACAAATCACAAGTTGGTAGAAAATAAGTATCACCCCTGGTATTAGGGTAAATACTTGGCTCAAGCATGTAAGAGGTCAGGGGGTTAGCGCACAAAATAACATATTTACTCAGAGTTCTGGGAGAGAGGTGCCAGGGCTATGCTATGTCTCCTATCTGAGGGGGCTCCATACACATTCTACTCAGACTCGCAGATGGATTGTCCACAACCAGAAAATTGGGATTGTATTGTATGGCTTTATTTCTGACAAATTGCAGCAGAAAATTGGGTGGTTCACAAAGTTTGGAACTGTCTCTACAGACAACAGTACTTGCAATCAAGAACACTTTGCTTTCTCACAGAACAGGCAGTATTGTACATTCCACACATGAACTTTTCCAACAGAACAGACAGTCCATCTCTCTTGCTTGGGATCTCTAGACTTCTTTACACAGTGTCTATTACGTAGGGGTTGCCACACACTTTAAATTAAAACATCATCCTGATGAGATGGGATAAGTTAACACCTGTAGGGTAACCTGTACCTGTCAGGTAACCAGTTAGCCCTAGCTAAAACTCATTGTGAGGGTGTGCCCACACTGAACCCAGCCAGTCTCTGCCATTCCTTCCAGAACTCACACACACTGGATCCTTCAGTCCCACATGGATTGCTAAAGGCCTCCACACATTAAATTTGCTTCAGCACAGATTTCTGCTGAAAACTGGATCCTGAGTGATGTAATCTAGCCTACTGTAGGGCACATACATCACCAGATGACTCCCAAAATCTTGAAAATACTACTGTACTTATGGTTTGGTATTCCCTTTTGTTACAGACTTCTGACAGTTTGTAAAGAAAACTTCTCTTCCTTTGCAACTCCATAGCTTTAACACAGAAACTGTTTCCAACTCTCACCCTGAGCAGCTGTGACAATCTTCAGTCCACCAGGGGCTTGCGCCTTTTAACCACTGATTTCTCAGTCCCTGTTATCATTTCCACAGAAATGAACCCACTGGGGTCCCACTGACAAAGGTCTTCACCACTTCTTGTAGGCACACTGTTGTTCCACTCACTAGGGTGAGAAAAATGATGACCAGAGGTCCTTCACCCAGCCTAGAGAAGCTGGCAGGGTCTCCACTGCTCCAGCTCACAGCTGAACACAAGATTCTAAACTACTCCCCTGTAGCTTAGCTAAAAGACTTATGCTACTGAGAGAGTTCTAAATGACATCACTTCATTTTCTACCTAGTCTAGCTAAGTAAACAATGAGGAGTGTATAGAGAGCTTCTAATAAACTCCCTACTGTCTGCCTAAACAAACCTACCAGGTCTAATACTGATGGGATTCTAGTAACCCCAGGGGACTGGGTGTTTACACTCACCACCAACAGATGAACCTTGCTGTCTGCAACAAGGGCTTTGGACTGCAACACAGGCCATTCAACCGCCAGGTGTCCTACAGGGAGAGGTGGCCAGGCTCCCCCCTACCCATGCCAAAACATAGGCAGGTTGCACCAGAGAACAGTGGCCTGCTGAAGCAACTTCAGTTCTACCTGATAAACCATCTTGGGACTCTTTCCAGTGCTCCTGTGGTGCATCAGGCAGGTTGGAGTCAGAGAGGATTTGCATGCTGTGAAGCTGAGGAGAAGCAACAGAGCAGGGTGTACAATTAAGCGTTAGAATATCTTTGTAAAGGTATGCCACTGCAAGCATAATTATACATCTTACCAGACTTTCTTGTGTTCCTTTCTGGCTGGCAAAGCCTCTCAGACTGTTTCTTGTTCCCCTACAGGAGGAAGGCATTTGGTGGCAGCTGGATTCTGAGGACAAGGGAGCCCTTCGGGAAGGCCAGAAGCCTGACAGAAATATAGGATAAAACAAAAACAAAGCAAGAAAAGACTGAAAACTTGAAAAGTCATAGTCGGTAGCTATCAGCTTGCTGTCCATGTCGGGTAAGGTTAATAACTAGCTTTTTTTTCTCTGTTTCTTGGTGGGGTTTTTTCTGCATTCTGCACTCTACATTTCACGTTCCTGTATTTTACCTGTAAAAACTGGGAGCTATTGATTATCAAACACTGCTGAAGAACGCTGCTGAAGAGTTGGAAAATCAGAAAATTTTGAACACTAAAGTTTGCTTTTTGCTCCCTGCTTCCTGCATGCCAATAGGAGGTGATTTGGTCTGTAAATAAAACTGCAAGGTGAATGCTTTTCTACTTTTTTTGACACTTCAGTGGACAATTTTAAACCGTTTTAGTCTTGTATAATGAGATTTTAAATTCTGAAAACCATTCTTTTGTGAAAACTTTGAACCCACAAATACATGGGCTGTAGCCATTCTGTGACATTTGTGAACAGTATTCTCTGCCGAATTCTGGCTACTGGGAACAAGTATTGCCTGTGTTCTGTGCTATATATTCCATCATCTCAAATCCCATAGTCTTAATTTCTAACTCCTTAATGTTAGCTCAGTTATTTTAGTTATCTGAGTAAACGTGAGGGGGTTTATAAGCTGCTGGAAACTTCTTGCTCTAAATTGCTGTTTGCATCTGGCCCAATTGGATGGATTGCAGTGAAGCTGTTTAGTTGTAACTGATTGAACATATTGTTCTCTATTGGAACTAGGAGGATTTTCTGGTTTTATATGTATATTTTATTTTATTTTTAACTTTTATTTTTTGCTCTGGGTCTTGGTTTCACGCCACTAGCAGCCGACAGCCCAGGATAGGTGGGCCGAATCTCGTGTGCAGGGTAGATAAAAAAGCATGCATGTTAGTGAAGATAACAGACCTATTCGGATACTGCTTGGGGAAAGACGTGATCATGGCACTTCATGTTCCTAAGACTCTGTTTTGTGTGATCTTGTTTTTATGAAAGGTAAATCCCTTGTTGCTTCTGGTGTAATGTGTTTTGCCTTTTTGATTCCTGATTCTTAGTGTTTAATATTATATTATAGCGATTAATTGTCAACATTTGGAGTATAATCCAGTTGCTTGAGTGGACTTTAGCCTGTTTGGTGTGCTTTCTTTTTTTCTGAAGAATTTGTACCTGATTGGTACTTGGTGCTCCACAAATGGCGAAGTAAGTATCATATACTGAGTGTTGAATATTTCTTTGAATAATTGATCTTATCAACATTGGATAGTTTTCTGAATAATTTATTCTAGTAATTATTTTCCGTATATGTTTGCTATTATTTTAGAGCAGTTTGGTGTTTTTTGGGGGGGATTTAGTATACTTAAATTGTTTTCTCAATTTATTTCAGAGTGGGTAGTCTCTGGCTTTATTTTGAAGGCCCCATAAAGAGCTTAGTAATTGAAAAAGTGATAAAGAGGTGCTCTTCTGTGTATGTAGACACAAGAAGAAAATATTTATACAGGAAAGGTGGAAGTCCGAGATCATTGAAGAAGCCAGCATTTCTTATTGGTTAACTTCTTGTGTCTTATTTGTGTGTGTGTTTTTTTTTGTGCTATAGAAGTGATAATGCAATCTAAAAGACTAAGAACATATTGTCGTAAGACAACTAAGGCTAAAGGAAAAAATGGTACTGTTAAACCACCCAAATCCCAATCTGATCAAAAGATAACTCAGTATCTGTGCTCTAATTGTAATCAAATTGAGCTAAGAGGTAACAAAAATGTTATTAAAGTGTTTAACTCAAAATTAACATCATCTCCTGCTAAGTCAAGTGAGGAGCCAAGTACGATATTGGAGAGAACCCATCCATTATTAAAAGAAATTAGAAGGTTGGAGGATAATTTACAAGGTCAAACTGTAGAAATTGAATTAAGGAATTTCATTGATATGACAGGTCCAGGCCTGCGTATATCTGATCTAAACCCTCCTGATAAGCAACCAGAAATGAGCATTATAAAAAAAACTATTTCTTCCCCCTTCTCAATGCCCTTTAATAAGGACTCCATTGATAATGTATCTAGTGTGGTTATGTTAGAGGATGATAACTTGGCAATGGAATATAATAGATCTGATCAAGGGCATAATGAGAACAGGGTTAGTCTGGATCTAAGGCAAGAAAGTGTTCTTAAAGCAGACACAGAGACTATTAAGTTTGCAAATCAGATTGATTTACATGTTAGCCAACACTTTAGCAAAAATGAATCATTTCTACAAAAATGTGAGTCCTTCCAGACACCTTACATAACCCCGAAGGTAAATCAGGACCAGATAGTAAATATTTTGGAAGCTATGGGAGTATTAACTTCCCGTGACCCAAGGGTAGAAAAAGTTGATCTCCCAAATAAATGTAAAGAGTTGGAATGGGGAAAGGTGATGACAATTAAATTAGAGGAGGTCAAAAAAGAGATTGCATTTGGTAACGCTCAATTACTGGAATTAATCACTCTCTTTTGTCTATTTATTGATTTCCATCCTTCCAGCCATCTGCAAACTAGAGAGGAAAAAAGGGTGGATGGTATGGACTATAATGAATTGGGGAGAAAGAATGATGGCTTAATGATGGAGGGCATGGTTAAGAGAAGACTACAAAGCTGTTATATGACAGATGGGGATGAGGTACTAGGTAATACCACAGCCAAAGAAGGAAATGGACACAAGCAGAAAAAGTCCAATATAGTGAGCGACGAGGTAAAAAAACATAAAACAAAACCTATCCAGACGATAACTGAGGAAATTGGCAATAGAGAAAGAAGGGAAATAGATCTGTTAATTGGTGAATTGGAGCAAAGGAAAACAGAGTTAGGACAAAATAGAGTAACTATAAGTACTAAGGATCCTAGACAAGTTAAAAGAGATCTGCAGAAATGTCAAAGGAACAAGGGGAATAAAAAGAGGAATAAAGTATTAAATAGAACTGAGAAAGAGCAAGAAGGACCAGTAAAACAGCAGTCCAAAAATAGGACAGACATATAAGGTTTATCTAAACTAAGTGAGGTAGAAAAAGAAAGGTTAATCTTAGCAGGGGAATTGCTGCCTACAATTTTTATAAAGGGAATGCTGAAACATAGAAATGAGAATGCTTATACAGCCAAATTAGCAACATATAATCTCATTAAGGGAGTTTATGGAAAAAAAATCAACCAGCAAGATATTAGATCATTTTATAGGTACCAAGTTAGACCACATAAAGGATGGCTATGTGTAGTTTTAAGAAATGCAGATAAGCGAAGGGATATATTGAAGGAAAACTATAAGTTTTGTGACTTGGGGATCCTTCTTAACTCAACGATTATATCAGCTTTGGATGATTTAGATGAACAAAAAAATAAACATGTAACAAGGACAGAGATTAATAAGAAAGATACTGCCATAACCAAACAACCTACAATTACAGCTTTCATGAAACCAAGTGGAACAACTCACATATTAAAAGGGGAGACAACAGACTGTGCCATGAGAAGAGGTAGGAAACAACTGGGAGTGTGTATTAACTCCTCGGTGGTCCTGGATTTTGATGAAAGTTGTAATAGTGACATTGAAGAGGGTAGGACCTTGTCTGTGGTTAGTGATAATAGGCCCTACAGTCTAATAGGGGTAATCAATAACAATGATGATGATGATGTGGTAACTTTAGAATCCACAAATTGACAGAAGAGCAGTGATAAAGGCATAGAGCTAATTTCTTTGAATGTTGCCGGTCTGAAAGAGAAAATTGAGGATAAAGTTTGTTTACATTGGATTTCTGAATTTTCAATACTGCTCTTTCAAGAAACTTGGATGGGTAAATCAGATGAAATATGGTTGAATGGTTACACAACTTTATCTTCACCAGCTTATAAATCCTCAAAACATGGTAGAGCTAAAGGTGATCTAGTAATATTTATTAGTGTGTCTCTCAAGTTTATGAACCCTGAAGTTAGCTTGTATAATGAGTTTTATATGTACGTTGTTATTATGGGTCAGAGAGAATGCATTGCATTCTTTATATATATATATATATATATATATATATATATATATATATATATATATATATATTTCTCCAGCTGTTAAAGCTAGAGAAATGATAGGTATTCTTAATTGTATAGGCCAATATATAGAATCCTTGAAAGCTACATTTCCAGGAGTAGTGATATATCTATTTGGCGATTTTAATGTCCGGGTAGGCAAAGGCATTGAAAATATGACTTCTGAATGGGGACTAGATGATTGTTTAAATATCCCAGTGCGTCAGTCAAAAGATGGAATATTGAACCCAAAAGCCAAGGTATTTCCGTTTTTGGACAAATTTAATTTAAGGATTTTAAATGGTAGAACAAGAGGTGATTATATGGGGGAGATATCATTCCCGTCACTCAAAGGGGGTAGTGTTTTAGATTTAGGAATTATAGAAGCATTGGCAAATGCTAGAGTAATGTATTTTAGGGTTATTAAGATAGGAGACAGCAATCATTTTCCTTTGGTTTGGTCTATCTTATTAAATATTAATCAAAAACCAAGAAATCACAAGGGAGAGAAGGAGGCAGATGCTAATAAGTGCATTAAATATGGAAAGAAAATTATATGGAATGAATATACAAAAGCGTGTATTGATAAGCTAATACAAGATCATAATAGGATAGAGCATCCAGTGGATAGGATGATAACTGTAGGGCAATAAAACAAATTGAATATTTTGAATTTTATATGCAGCAGTTATTTCAGTTGGTGAGTTCTAGAAAAAGAAGCAAGAAAAAAAAGTAGTATCAGTAGCTCCCAACCTTGGTTCGATCATGAGTGTCTGTGTCTAAGAAATGAGATTAAAAAACTGGGTAAACTTAGGGTATGAAATCCCTCTTTTGTTGTACTGAAGGCTTTTAGGAATATAAAAGTAGAATATAGATCTGTGATCCTTAAAAAGAAGAGGTCCCAGAACTTATTACTATGGGATAAATTACAAGAGTCAATCTTAAAAAAAGATAATCAAACATTTTGGTCTCTAGTGGCTTTTGGATGCTGTGAGAGCAACATTCAATTTAATACATTAGGGTTGATATCAGAAGAACAATGGGTGAATTACTTTAGCAAAATCTATGCTAGTGATCATAAAGATCGATTTCCTAGTAGTATAGATGAGGGTATAGTGGTTAAGGATTCATTTATATTCTCCACAATGGAAGTAAGAGAAGCAATACAAGCAAAAAAAAAGAAATAAGGCTCCTGGGATTGATGGTGTCCCAGCTGAAGTCGTTTTACATGATGTTGATTATTGGGTAGAAGTTCTGACTTGTTTGTTTGCAGCAATTTTCCAATCCCTTGTCTTGCCATCAGACTGGAATAAAGGGGTGATTATTCCCTTATTTAAGAAAGGATCTAAATATGACCTTATGTGTTACAGACCAATGACCCTATTGCCAATTTCTCAAAAGACTTTTACACATCTGCTGCTGCAAAGGTTATCACTCTGGGTAGAAGAAAACAAATTGATTTCTAAGTTCCATTGTGGTTTTAAGAAAAATTGTAATACTTTAGATCTGGATTTTACATTGAATTATCTGCTGGAACTTTATGTAATCAGAAAGAAACGCCTATTATATGTTTGTTTTGTTGATATACGTGCTGCTTTTGAGTCCGTAAATAGAAATAAATTGTGGGAAATTCTGGCACTGTTAAATATAGATGAATATTTATTATGGATATTGCAGAGGTTACATTGTAATACTACTGCTGTGGTCCGATACTCTAGAGATGGTGCACTTACAAGAGAAATAAAGGTGGAGAAGGGGCTTGAGCAAGGTTGTCTACTATCCCCCTTATTATTTAACTTGTATATTGAAACAGTAATTAGGGATATGGCCAAAATTGACACATTTGCACCTTCAATAAACAAGGAAAATATCAAAATATTATTATACGCAGACTATGCACTAGTTATCTCTCAGACGCCTCTCAGTCTAAAGAGAGCGATCCTAAACTTGATGGATTCATTTACTGAACTGAAATTAGAGTTGAATATAGAAAAAGCAAAAATATCATTTGGTAAAAAAGTTGTGAAAGACTTCTGGGAAATTAATCATAAAAAGATAGAAGAAGTGAAATCCTTTAGATATCTGGGAATTACATTTGAAAAGAATTTGAGGTGGAATAATCACTTGAGCGAGATAAAAAGTAAATTGTATAGCTCAATGTCAGCTGTGGATGCCTTTGCAAACAGGTTTGCGAATAACTCTTTTACGGCTCTTAGAAAGGCATTTGAAGCAAAAACTATTTCCCAGACATTATATGGTTGTGAACTTTGGGGCCTTCTGGCTGGGGATTCAAAGACAGAACCTATCCAGAACACTTTCCTTTTACCATTCAAACTTTATTTATTTTTCATGTACAGAGAGAGGATCCAGTTATCATATGCATACATGATACAGGAACAAAGAAAATAGACACATGCTAGATCAACTCTCCCTCCCTCCCTCCTCCCCCTCCCCTTATTCCCCACTTCTTCACACAAGAGAAAGGTCATCACGAGAAGCAAAGGGAAAAAAGTCACTATGAAAATTGGAGGGAGTATAATGTCAGCAAGGGGTCCCAGATCTTCTGGAATTTCTGGGATTGATCGTGTAAATTAGCAATCATGTTTTCCAGATGGAGGTTTGCCAACAGCACTTGTAACCACTCGCTATAGGGAATGTCGGTCGTATCCTTCCAGTGGCAGAGCACCAGGATTTTGACCAACATGGCGACTAGAGTTATGTGAAATTTCCTGTTACTAATTGTGATGGAGGAAAGGTCTCCCAGAATGCAAATTTCAGGGGTGAAAAGATCATCTAGCCCTAGTAACGGGTCGACCCTCTGTCGAATCACCTGCCAGAGGGGGGCTATTTTGGGACATTTCCAAAATATATGCAGTAGGTTCCCCTCTCCCTGTTGACAATGGGTAAAGGTAGCAAATGAGATAAGTCCCAGCCTAGCCAGTTTCTGGGGTGAAAAATAGGAATTATGCAGGATTTTGAACTGCACTAAATGGAGCTTATCATGTCTAATATACTTGTGGTTATTCACCTATAAAGAGGGCCAATTAATCTCCTGCTGTGAGAAGAGGGGGGCCCAGAATTGAGTCGGGCCAAAACAATCTGGCCATTTCCAATTAAGGAGTATCCCATACATCTTAGATACAGCGTGAGGTAGGCCTGCCACAGAAAGCAGTTCAGTCCAGCTGGATGTTCTTGGAGGAGACGGGGGAACAGGGCCAAGCGATTTCACCACCAGGTGATGTAATTGGAATACTTTGAAAATGGTTGAAATTGGGATACAGGCTTTCTGAATAATTTCAGAAGAGGTTAACCATGAGGTGTTATCCTGAGTGAAAAAACTGAGTGGGTGGTCTCCCAATTGGGGGATCCACCTCATTTGAAGAGGTTTACCCTCGATAATGAGGTTGAGGTTACCCCACCAAGGTTGGGAGAGATCCATTGTGTGCTCATATTTCAGGAAAGAGCTTAACTGTGCATGGACTCTAAGGATACCGCCATAGGGCTATTTTTGAGCGTAAGAAGGCAGGATTTTAACCTATTATGTAAAAGCGCCCTAGGAGATAGCCCTGTAGCCTTTATTAGGGAACGTTCTATTTTGAGCCATGTGGGAGTAAATACGTGTGAAGCAGAGGAGGACTCAGATACGGGCCATCTCAGGTATTTGCCTGCATTACTCACCCAGTAGTATAGCCCGATGTGTGGGAGGCGAAGTCCACCCTTCTCCTTGGGTGCTGTAAGTTTATTGTAACTTATCCGGGACTTCCTAGATGCCCAGATGAAGTCTGTAATCATCTTGTGCATCCTTTTGAACCACGCCAGTGGGATCCAAGCATTTGAGAGGTTAATTGGATAAAATAACTGAGGCAGGATATTCATTTTAACTATGCTGATTTTCCCCCAAAGGGAGAGGGGAAGCAAGGCCCATCTATTGAGATCTTGCCTATTAATGGCAACTAGGGGGTCTAGGTTCAGTTTAGTAAATTTATCGGATCTCTCGACAGGGTAATTCCAAGATATTTCAGAGACTTAGTCTGCCAGGAAAATCCTCCTACTGAAGCATCCATCTTTGTCGCCTTGTAATTTAGGGGAAAAACCAGAGTCTTATCCTTATTTAATTTAAAGTTAGATATAGAACTAAACTCATCCAGGATTGTAATCAGGGCCAGTATAGAAGTCCTGGGGTGTGACAACTGCAGCAGCATGTCGTCTGCGTACACCAGGACTTTGACCATCTGTTGTTGGACGACTATGCCCTGTATACCTGGATCTGCTGCAATCCTGCGAATGAGAGGTTCTAGGTAAATATTAAACAATAAAGGGGATAACGGGCAACCCTGTCTAGTACCGGCGTGTAGTGTGAAAGGCTCGGACAAAAACCCGTTGCAGGCCACACATGCAGTTGGAAATTTATATAGTGCTTTAATCCAGGTTAAGAACAAGGGAGGAAAACTGAAAGCTTGGAGCGATTGAAATAAAAAACTCCAATTGACCCTGTCGAATGCCTTCTCGGTGTCCAGGAAGACCAGTACTGCTGGATACTCAGCATCCCTGGTAGCCGAAAAGACATGTGGCAGGATCCTGAGATGATCTGCCGAAGATCTAGCCTTCATAAATCCTACTTGCTCTGGGCCGATGATGTCCGGCAGCATTGGGCCTAACCGGTCCGCCAGAAGTTTAGTGAGAATCTTAAGGTCCTGGTTCAAAAGGGAGATCAGTCTGTAACTGTGTGTTCTATCGAGAGGTTTTCCCTCTTTGGGTATTAGGGTAATTATGGCCTCAAATAGCGACTTATCTGGCACTTGTTCTGAGAGGATATAACCAAATAAGTCCAGCAGTAGTGGGGCTAGCTGGGGTGCAAATGTTTTGTAAAAGGTTGCAGAAAAACCATCTGGGCCCAGCGTTTTATCTGTTGGGAGGTCTTTAATGACTTTAATTATCTCCTCAGGAGTGATGGGGGCAGTGAGAGCGGCTTTATGTTCATTTGAAATAGAAGGCAATGACATGTACCAGAAAAAACAGTCTATTTTAGAAGATGGCGGAGGCTCCTCCATCGGGCTATACAGCTTCATGTAATGTTTTCTGAATTCCAACGCGATATCTGATGGGGATGTTTTAAGAGTGTTATCTTCCATGGAGCGTACTGATGCAATGAATCTGTCCGATTCCAGTTGTTTGAGCTTAAAGGCTAGGAGACGTCCTGCCTTTTCTCCTTGATCTAAGTACAGGGCTTTAGTTTTAAGGATGGAAAATTCGGCCTTCTGTCTTAGTAAAGTCAGATAGGCATCTTTTAATCTTACAAGCTCCTGTTTCACTAAATCAGGTGACTGAGATGATAGAGTGCCTTCCAAGGCTCGAATTTGGAATAAGAGGGATTTAAGTTTCTTCTCATGCCTTTTTTTCCTATGAGACGTTAAACCAATCAGGTAACCCCTAAGGTAGGCCTTTAGGGCACACCATTCTATGTCAGGTCTACCTGTCGAATTGGTGTTCATTTCGGAGAAAACTGTGATGTGATCAGCTATATGTTTAATATTTTCTGAGTTTTTAAGCAATTGGTTATTGACCTTCCATCGCCCCCCTCCAGAACACTTTCCTAAGAAATACGCATGTCCTGCAGCTTTTATGAGACTGGAAGTAGGTATGCTCCCTTTAAATGTTAAAATGAAAATTAGAACTATTAAATATTGGGGAAAAAATGGTAATGATGCCCACAGAGAGACTCCCAAATTTATGCTGGGTTGACTATCTGGCAAGACTACAGGATGGTCATTGTATGAGTGGGTGATTTCAAAGTCTAAACTGTTTATTAAGGAATTCCGGTTTGGAGGATATATGGTCAAATAAGGCTTTGTTGAATACAAACTTGTTTGCAAAGACTGCTACCCAAAGACTTACTGATATGTCAATACAGCTTGATTTTGCAAGAATGTACGAGCTAGATAGATATGGCTTTTACTCCAAGATAAAAACTAATTGGAATACAGAGGCATATTTGACAAATTGTGAAAATAAGAAGCATAGGAATAATCTTTGTAATATGAGGCTTGAAAGTTTAGGTATTGTGAATCTCCATTATAATAAATTGTGGGGACAGTTTGGAAATAAAAGATGTAATTGCAATAATGGAAACATAGCAAGTTTACATAATAAATTATTGGACTGTGAAAAATTGAAGAAAGAAAGGGATAAATGGATTACACCATTACTTAAAGTGGAAAACTTGGAAGACAGGGATAATTGTGCAATATGTTTACTTGGCCTGGGTAATGTTAAAACAATATATGGGATGGCAAATTTTGCCAATAAGATAATAAAGTGATTTTGAGTATAATTTTTTTTTATATAATCCTCCTGTAATTTTTATTGTATTTGAATGATGAATATTTTATATGTATTCTTGATGTGATGTGATAAAATGTATGGTTTCTATATATCTTTGTACCAATAAACTTGAAACTTGAAACCACTGACCCCAAGGAACTGCCTGAAGCATGCCTTGACAGAACAGCACTGGTGACCCCTATTTGGATCAGGACCACCAGCCTGTCTATCTCCCTAGCCTACTAGGGGAAAGCTATCTAACCTGTGCTACCCACAGGGTAACCTATACCCATACACATTTCACAATTATGCTGTGTACTGCTTTAGAAACATACACATGGCATTGCTATGCATTTCCCAAAACCTCAGTACTACACACTTTAAACCTGAAAAGCAAAAAATGTTTAACATTTCCTAGTTAAAACATTTTAAAACACCCAAAAAGAGGACCTCGTTGAGCCCTACACATCCTCTTCTGGTCTTTTCTTCTTCCAGGTGCACCTATAGAAGAAAACATCCTGCAAGCAAGAAACAGCCTGTGAGAAAACAGTAACCAACCTCCCACCAGCAAAATCCAATCCAATCCCAAAAATATTTTTTAAAGGGTTTTCTACAAAAGGCAGTATAAAAGTACCAAAATAACACATACAAAACATTTGGGGGGAAGGGATCCCTTCAAAGTCCAAACTAAGAGGAAGTGTCCTGAGTGCACAAGGCACTCATATTCAAGCAAAGTCATTGTGGGCCGAAGCCAACTCATAACTGTCTGCCATAGGCTCGAGGCCTGCTGGATACCTTGGTCCAGATCCAGGTGTCTATTGAACCTAACAGATTAAGGACATATCTTCATAAGTGGGCAAGTACATAACATAAAAAGTAAGAGGAAAATCTAATCCTACCAGTTCAGATGTACAGACTAACAATCTGCCTCACCTCTCTGGATCTGGGCTGGATCTCTTCTTCTTTGGCTGAAGACAAATCTTCAGAACAAGCTCTTCCATGCCACCTCTGCACCTCATTGCTGCTGGTCAAGGAAGAAAGCTGCAGGCATGATATCACTCACTCCCTGGAGTGATGCTGTCATGTTTCTCCTGGGGGGGGGATGCTGTACTCTGGCCTTCAGATCTTCTTTTTTTTCAATGATTGCTTGCAGAGTTGCGTGGTGGATCCACCATGCTGGACATCTTCCAGTGTTGCTTTCTTTCAAGCTGGTATCTTCTGGAGTTGGTACTCAAGGGTAGTACTGCTTGGGATGAGGACCATAAATGACTGTCTTATCAGGGAAACAATTCTGTAAGTGTGGACTGTCTCATTTCCATTTCTATCAGTCACTGACAGAGTCAAGATGTAGGGTGCAACCCAATCGCCACAACTTTAGCCTGTTTTGATAAATTTTGATTCCTACAAACATACACAAACTAGATTTAATGGTAGCACTGGCTTCATACAGCAACCATTCCTCTCTATGGTCCTCAGTTGCTTCCCACATCCCTCTTTTGAAAAAAAGATACTTTAGTCTGAATTCTGCTTCAGCCCTGTATCTTAGCAGGTGTTCCTCTTTACTACTCTTAGGTAGATTTAGCCCTGAGGCCTGACTTGGTTGAGTCCAGACCTAGTCAAGACAGTCTTGGATGTTCCAAACAGGGAAATGGCAGCCCATCCCTGTACTCAATACCATTTCTCTTGAGCTCTGCACAGTCTCTGATGGTTCACTTGCAGTTAGGGCCACTGGTAGCCCAGTCTGATTAACAGTTGCCTTACTAACCAGTTTAATTGCTTCTTTTTCTACTTGTTCTGACCAGGAGCTGATAGCTGGTTCAACCCCTGACAGTCCATTCCTCACTAGTTTCTGAGGCAATCGCCTCCCATTGTAAGGTTTCTTCAATTTTGTCCTCACCAATTAAGCTCAGACTAGGGCCAGCTGCCAATGGATCCACAGGCAGTTTCTGTCTGGTCCTTCTCAACCTCTTCCTGGGCTGAAAGGTCTATCTCTGCCTGCCACTGCAAGCTTATTTCAGTCACACCCTCAAAGAATTCTCTTACAACCTCCTCTGTCTTTTTCTGCCTGCATGAAGCTGTCCTCTGTAATGCATAGGATGGGGTTTCACCAAGCATCCACGTCAGAGCCAGACATACTGTTTTGGTACTTGCTTGCACAGCACCACTGTCCATTCTCATTCCATACTGTTTTCTACAGTTCTTACAATGTGGAATTAGAACATCTCTCTCAGTTTTCATGCAATAATAATAATAATAATACTTTATTTATCATGCGCCTTTCATGTATCAAGGTGCAGTACAGTAAAACAATCAACACAATTAAAACAGAATCATCATCATAAAATGTACAATACAGCTCAGAAATCATCACTACCATATGCTTTAACCCAAAAAAATTATTTTAGAGCCTGTTTAAAACTCCCCACGGTCATGCACTCCCTAATCCGATGGGGTAGAGAATTCCAGAGGGACGGGGCCACAAACATAAAAGCCCGGGCCCCAGCAGATTTTAAAGTCACCCTCAGAATCTCTAGCAACCCCTCATCAGCCGAGTGGAGGGATCTCACAGGGTGATAAGGGATCAGGAGCTCTTTCAGGTAGTCAGGGCCCAGTTCGTGTAGTGCTTTATAAGTCAGTAATCTGACTTTGAAGGTGATCCACCACTGAACCGGCAGCCAGTGCAGTTCCCGCAGCACCTGTGTGATATGGGAAGATCTAGGAGTCCCCATCAACAACCGGGCTGCAGAATTCTGCACCAGCTGCATGCGGTGGATATCAACCCCAGAAGCCCAAAGTAAAGTGAGTTGCAGTAATCTAGACGCGAGGTCACAAAGGCATGGATTAATGTAGGCAGATTGCCAGACGGAACAAGGTGCTTGATCCTAGTGATGTTTCTTAGGTGGTAGAAAGAAGTCTTAACGACAGCTGACATCTGAGTCTGAAGTGTCAGCCCCGTGTCCAACATCACCCCTAGGTCTCGCACCTGTTCAGAGACCTGAAGTTCAGCATCCCCAAGAAACAATCCTAAAGGGGAGCCTGCCTCAAGCCCCTCTACCCAGCAATCTGGATCCAAAACATCACCTCCATCTTCCCAGAATTCAACTTCAGCCAACTGGACCTCATCCAATCCTGGATTTCATTGAGGCAGTTATTAAATACCGAGAGTGCTCCTTCCTGGTTGGAGCAAAAGACAGGTATAGCTGGGTATCATCGGCATAACAATGAAACCTCAGCCCATACCATCGTATAATGTCTCCGAGGGGAAGCATGTACACTGCAAACAGCATTGGGGACAATACTGAGCTCTTAGGGACCCCACAAGATAGGGAGATAGGGTCAGAGGAAAAAAACCCTGACACTACACTCTGAGTTCTTCCAGTGAGGTAAGAGGTAAATCATCTGTGGACCAAGCCAGAAAGTCCACAGATAAATCTCAGGTGCTCAAGCAGAACCCCATGGTCCATGGTGTCAAAAGCTGATGACACATCTAAAAGTACCAAAATGGACTGTTTTCTCTGGTCTCTCGCTATCAGGAGATCATTGAGCACCCGAACCTGCGTTTTCTCGGTACTATGCCTCTTTTGAAAACCTGATTGGAGAGGTTCGTAGATGCTATGGATGGTCAAATGGTGCTCCAGTTGAGCTGCCACTACTTTCTCGATCAACTTCCCCACAAGGGGGAGATTCAAGATAGGCCTGTATTTTGCAAGAGAGTCTGGGTCCAGAGAAGCTTTCTTCAACAAAGGTGTCACCACTGCCTCTTTAAAGGAACAGGGATATTCACCCGAGTTGAGGGAACACCGGACTATTTGTGCCAGAACTGGGCAGATAGACTCACCACAACCCATAATCAGGGATGTAGGGCCCGGGTCTAAACTACAGCATGTAGGGTGCATACCCTGGACAATCTGCATAGTACCCACGATTTCCGGACAGTCGAAAGTACTCCAGGAAAATGGAGGGATAGTGACTGAGCCCTGATCCCTAGCAACTCGCACAGAATGTGTCAAGTGGATTTCTGACCTAATGCCAGCCACCTTATCAGCAAAGAACTGAGCAAGCTCATCACACTGTGATTGTGAAAAAGCTCTTCGGAGCTGCAGACAGGCTGGGTTGCACAGCCTGTCCACAGTTCTGAAAAGCTGAGCTGGTCGGCAGAAATTTCCCCAGACAGGAACTCTACCTTCTTATGAGAGATATCTGACTGACAGAACCGATAATGTTCTAACAGTCTAAGATGGTTGGCATATAAGCCGGATTTCTGCCAACAACGTACTAACCACACATGCACATTTACTGGAAAATTCAGCAGGACAACATTAGCTGGTATGCCTTCACATCCGTAAAGCCTTTCAAACTGTTCCAAATCTCTCTCTCTCTCTCTCTCTCCTTCCTCTGGGCTATCCAGATCCTGGTATGGAGTGGATACCTTGTCTTTTTACTAGCCATTTTGCTCTGTAAAACAACACACAAGTCCAGGGTTACTGATCTGCTCTACTGCACACTCCGATTTTGAAATGAAAATGTCTTTTTTTTTTTTTTGCTCTGTGCTGAAATCTGCTGCCTGGTTTTGTTTCCAAAACCTTTACACACACCCTAGTTGTTTTCCTATCAGGGCCCCTGCCCCAATATGGTGCTACTCATTTGGTTACATTGCTGTGTGACTAGGCTCCCTGCCCTCTGCCTGGCTGCTCAGGTTTTTCTCTTTGCGTCACACATACTCACTGAGGCTGCTTTGGTTCTTTGCATAGTGATTCGCTCCCACTTTGCACAACATTTGCAATTTGACTCAGAAAATCTTGTTTAATCTGCAGAGTCTATAGAAATTTTTGGCACACACTTAGCGACATTGCTCAGTACTGCCCAGTTAACACAGCTTGGTTGCTTACACTAGCTACAGCTACTAGCTCAATCCTTTGCTCTCTGGTCAAAATGTTTCTTGCTTTACTCAAATACTTGCTGACTTTAGCATTTTGTTTGCTTTGCACACACACTAGCTGCCCAGAGTCTTTTGCTTGGCTGCTATACACTGGAGTACTTACAGATGTAGCTGGTTCCCTCCGGTTGATGTTGCGGCCTTCCCTGCAGATTCAACGGCACTTGGGAGTTGGTTGGGCAGTCCAGCCTGACGATTGGCACCACACTCACTCGCAATCACTTACTGAAGTAGTCACTAACTGGGAGAAACCTGATTTCAATGTTTTTAAACTTTTTAAAGCAAATCTCCAAAGTCCACCAATGCGAAGGCTCACTCCAGCAGCTGCAGTCTGGACGCCTCTCACACTCTTCGCTCTTTCTTCCTGCTCGAACACTCTTTCGGGCAAGAACTCCATTCAAAGGGCAGGACTTGTCTGTGAGGACCAATCACATGACGCCATGCAAATAAGCTGTCCTCTCTTTCTCTCTCTCTCTCTCTCTCTCTCTTGCTTGATTTCCTTCATGGCAATCGTTGAGCAGGCAAATTTAAACTGTAAAACAAACTTTTTTCCCACAGCTTGGATATTCACAAACTCAACTGCTCTCAGGCAATTTTAGCACAAATATTTTGTACAATTCCTCTAGTGACTCCACCAGTTTAATCCACAGACACTTGAAACTCTCTGTAATCTGAGGCACAAACGTTCTCTTATCCACAATTACACAAACACTTAAAACTTCTTAAAAGCAAGATTTTCAAACACTTTGTTTGACAGGGTACACATTACTTAGCAGTCTGTCATTAAAGTCTTTAGTAAAACAGTACAAGCAGCACATTTTTTCCCAGAAAAATCACTATGCAGCAGATCTTTGAATGGCATTTTCCTTGGCACAATTTAACTTTTCCTCACAGTGTTTCCTGGTATGGTTCACTGCCACATGACAGAAAAGATCACAGACATACCCTCAGCATTTGCACTAGCTTGGCAACTTTTTCTTCTCCCCAAGATCCTGGAACAGCCCCCAATTTTGCAACCCTTACCCCAGTCAAGAGTGGCATCTTGCAACCAGGACCCCCCTAACTTGTTATACAAACAAGGCAACAAACCACAAGTTGGTAGAAAATAAGTATCACCCCTGGCATTAGGGTACATACTTGGCTCTGGCATCTAAGAGATCGGGGGTTAGAGTGCAAAATAACATTTATTTTTACTCTGAGCTCTGGGAGAGAGGTGCCAGGACTATGTTATGTCTCCTATCTGAGAGGGCCCCATACACATTTTACTCAGACTCACAGATGGATTGTCCACAACCAGAAAATTGGGATTGTATTGTATGGCTTTATCTCTGACAGATGGTAGCATAAAATTGGGTGGCTCCCCAAGTTTGGAACCGTCACTACAGACAACAGTACTTACAATCAAGAACACTTTGCTTTCTCACAGAACAGGCAATATTGTACATTCCACACACAAACTTTTCCAACAGAACAGACTGTCTATCCTTCTTGCTTAGGATCTCTGGATTTTTTTTTATTTTTATTTTATTCTTTGGTAACCGGGTAAGGCACAGGTGCCTGTTTTCAGGGGTGACCAGGGAGCACTGGAGAGGCTAAGTGACTTGCTCAGAGTGGCACAATGTGCAAGTGGAGGTTGGAGGAATCAAACCTGGGTCTTTCTGCTGAATGTACCAAGCTCATTCACAGCTCATTACGCTAACCTCTAAGCTATACTGCCAGACTTCTTTACGCAGTGTCAATTATGTGGGGGTTGCCACACACTTTAAATTAAAACATCCTCCTGACGAGATGGGCTAAGTTAACACCTGCAGGGTAACCTGTGTCTCTCAGGTAACCAGTTAGCCCTAGCTAAAACTCAAAGTGAGGGTCTGTCCACCCTGGCCCCAGCCAGCCTCTGCCTTTCCTTCCAGGGCACACACTGGATCCTTCAATCTCACACGGATTGCTAAAGGCCTCCACACCTTAAATACATTTACTTCAGCACATATTTGTGGTGAAAACTGGGTTCTGCGTGATGTAATCTAGCCTACCATAGGGCACATACATCACCAGATGACTCCCAAAATCTTGCAAATGCTACTGTACTCATTATTTGGTATTCCCTTTTGTTACAGGCATCAGATGTCTTCCTTTGAAACTCCATAGCTTTTACACAGAAACTCTTTCAGTCTCTCACTCTCTCACTCTGGGCAGCTGTGACAATCTTCAGTCCATCAGGGGGTTGCCCTTTGGGACCACTGATTTCTCAGTCCCTGTTACCATTTCAACAGAAATGAACCCACTGGGATCCCACTGACACAGGTCTCCACCATGTCTTGTAGGGACACTGTTGTCCACTCAATAGGGTGAGAAAAATGATGACCAGAGGTCTTTCACCCAGCCTAGGGAGGCTGGCAGGTACATCTCCAACTCAGAGCTCCACTCTCAATGGCTTCAACGCACAACTGAACTCAAGATTCTGAACTGCCCCCCCCACAGCTGAGCTAAAAGACTTACGCCGCTGTGAGAGTTCTAAATGACATCAATCATTTTCTTCTTAGTCTAGCTACGTAAACAATGAGGAGTGTGTAAAGAGCGTCTAATAAACTCCCTTCCAGCTGCCCAAATATACCTAACTGGTCTAATACTGATGGGATTCTAGTAACCCCAGGGGACTGGGTGGTTACAATTAGAAAACAAAAAACTGGCACTCACAGACTGATATGGACTGTGAAATATTTATTGAAAGTGCATAGTATAAGGAATGTCAACCAGCTGCCCTTATGTATCGCCTCGGCGAGAGGCTTCCTCAGGGGGAGCAACTGCCTTGTGATTCCATGCATTTTTAAACTGCTTGTAATTAACTGACACACCAGTGATTACCATACATCATACAAATGCATGTTGTGCTCACAAGAAAAGTCAGTATATAAATGAAAACAGATAAAAAACAAAATTACAACAACAACTCATAATGATCTTAATGGTTCTTCATTAACCATCATATTACATATTTTGCATGCCAAAAAAGAGTACTGCAAGGACAGATAAACATTTGCAAATATACATAATGTTTCAAGGACCTATTAATAAAATTGTGGGGGAGGCTAAAAATAAAGATGACAGTATTGCTCCACAGGTCTAAATAATCCTTGCCCATATTAAACCATTATTTCTGTGAAGCATTATAAATGTATCTACATAGTGTCTATTTTACAAGACTCATACTTAATATCTATACGCCTGGTGTAAAAAGCTTGAACGCATAGATATTTCAATCATAATAATCCTTCACATAACTATCCCCCTTACCACAAACACATGCTGCACCTAGCCCTTTGGCCAGACCAACAAAAGACCGCCCAGTCACTGTGGTGATGGATTACCATGAGAGAGCTGATGAGATCAGCCAGGTTATTCATATGAGGTGGGCTGGTTTGGCAGCAGAGGACACTCTTCTGTCCCTGGTGGGACTATCCCCCATGTAACCTTTAGGAGAGGCAGACAATTGCTTGTCATATAACCAGCAGTCACTATATGGCCACTCAGCCTACTGTGTCCAGTCAGAGGGTGGGCTTCAATAAGTGTAGGCAGCACAATGTGTGCACATATGGGAAATAAATGCCAGCATCCTAAGACTGGCAAAGTGTACTGAATGAACAGGTATACTTGTATCTGTGTAAGCTGGTGTTCCTGCAACTCGCTGTATGTAGTATGGATTGTGCCCCCCCCCGAAGAGCCACATTCATTAGCGTGTGAGAGCAATAATTAATCACACTGAAAATAATGCCCTTGATGTACACTTCAGGGAGGGACACAGTTTGTCAACAATGACATTGAAATTCGGAGCCTTAGAAAATGTTCCACCTCCACCATAGTGAGGTGTAGCGTAGGACTATACCATTGCTACAATGAAACATTTCTGGTGAAGACCATTACAGCGACAACAATTACAGTTCACTATAATGGTCATGTGGGACCCACATGGCTTCTGCGGGTATTGCACCCCCTCCCCAAAACAAGTTCAATCTGGAGTTGATTATATTAAAGTGCAGGTGGTGCAACCCCATGCTAAAAATACACTTCTTGTCTGACAGCACAATGTCGACTGTGATCGCAGTCAACATAATGGCATCGCTTTAAAGGCAGTCGACAGATTTTCTGTTGAACCAGCTTGGTAGAACCTAAGGTACAATATCTACTCAGAAAGGAACTCTATAGGCAGTGGAACTGGATGCATTGAATTCATTGGGTCATTTTTGTAAACATCTAGATAATTTATGAAACACGTTTTTTAGTCTTGATCTGCAGTTTGACTGATTTATGACATATTTATATGATATTTTTCATGCTACTTGTATTTTGTGGATAGAAATTATTTTCAACGGCTTTCCTTTTGTACTCAGTTTTGTCATTTTGCTACATTTGCATGTACATGAAATAAAATTGAAAATTTTGTGTTAAGGGGGATAGTTTTGTGGAGGATTATTATGGTTAAAATATTTATGTGTCCAAGGTATTTGCACCAGGGTATAGATTTTAAGTGTCGGTCTTGTATAATGGACACTATGTAGATACGTTTATAGTGTATGGTAGAACGTTATTGTGCATTGACATTCATACACTGTAAAAAGTTGTTCTGCTGTAGTAGTGACATAGCTACTAAAGCAGAATGACTTTTCATTCTGCGTTAGTAACTACATCACAATGAAACCACCCCCATCAGTGCTGTTCATAGGACAGGGGGAGGTTGAAGCATTGCATGCATGACTTGTCCGGTGGCGGATGGTAGAGAAATGCAGGCCCGGACAAAAGAGACTGCCTGCATTAAGAAGAAGAAAAAAGTAAGCGATTGTGTTTTTTGGTACCTTACACTATAAAGAATAGTATATAGTAGCCCAAAAACACATTGCTATTCTTAAACCTCATGGTTGCTATGACATTAGACAGACCTGTCACGCTTCGCTCTTGAGGTCCATGACACCATAGTAACCACTTAGTACAACGTAGGTGCCGGGTTGTGTGGGGCATGAGCCCCAGCAATATTTTGTGAGGTGGACTCAGCCCCAACAATAATTTTTGTCTCTTTTTTTTCTTTCTGGCTTTTTTTTCTCCCATTCTAGGTTGTGGCTGTGTGACATGGGCTGGCTTTGTGCATGCAACGTGCCCCCCTCCTTACTGTTCCTAGCTATAGCCCAGCCTCTGCCTGTTCATCTTTGATTGGCACTGTGGGCGTTGGCTGGCATCTCATTATTTAAAATTGTTTTGCGCGTCACTGTGCCTGTCCTGATTGTGTGCAGGCAGTGTGGGTGACCCCCCAGTGAAGCAATTCTGCCCCCCCCAGCAATTCTGACCCTGTGGGAATTGAAATCATTGGTGGTTTAGTGGTATTTTTTAAATCTGGTGCCAAATACCTGGTACGCATGCGCCAAAAGTCCAAGGCCCAGGGCTCTGACTGGTTGGGAGAGGGGCCGGGCTTATTATGGAGGAGGCGGCGGGCAATGACGGGCCATTGAGGAGAGTCGGGCACAGCACGAGGTGATGGTTTGCAGCATGCATGGTCGTGGAGGAGTCAGTGTCGGCGCAGAGGAGAGAGCCAGAAGAAAGAGGTCAGACTCAGTCAGTCTGGCCATTGGAGTTGGAGTGCAGGGATGGTTAGGGATTCCTGGGAGGCAAGGAAGAGAAGAGAAGAGAAAAAGAAGCCAATTGAGGATTTGGCCTTCAGGGAAAGCAAAAAGCAGTCCAGCAGGCCATGGCAAAAGCAGCAAAGAAGAGTTGTTGGGGTGGAATGGGGAAGGAGCATGGAGCAGTGCAGTTGAGCAGAGCAGCAGCCGGGTGAAGGAGAGTGGGTACGGTCTGTGGTGGGCCTCTCTGGCCCAGGCAAAAAGTGCCAATGCAGTGCAAGGTCAGGTCAGGGTTGGGAGCCAAGGATCATCGTTGCCACCCCATCATTCATCCAGCAGCGAGCCAGTAGCAGAAGAGGCACGCAGTGAGGCTCAGTCAGAGCCACATGGTCAGAGAAGCAGAGCCAGGCCAGGACAAGGAGGAGCAGGTGACCCAACACCCAGCATCAGCCAGCAGTGCACACCAACAGCCAGCCGGCAACCAGCCAGGTCAGTCCAGAGACAGGCCAGCCACTGCACAGCAGCAATCTCGAGGAGAGAGCAGCAGCCTGCAGGCCAGCAGAAACACCTGGTGGTAGTGGTAACGTATTTGTTTCTATTCTCCCCACCCCATGCAAGATCTCATCTTACTCAGTAAACTCAAATGCCATGCCAGCACTAAAAGTAAGGTGGAGATGGGATGATGATGTGGGGGAAGGAAACAAGCTAGCCAGCCCAAAGCCTCTTCCCCCACCTAGCCTGCCTTGCTTTCCTTAAGGTCGGGAGTGGGACTTTGTGCCTGTCAGGGGAGCTAAGGGGAAGGGTGAGATCATATTGACTGTCACTGGCTGACTTGAGGGGTGGTCTGGGGGGGATTGGATTCATGCTGCAGTAGCATGCTGCAGAGATACCAATGACTGGAGCAGAACAAGGGCTGGCAGTGTGGCAGTAGTTCATCTAGGCACTTAGTCATTGCCATTGTTGGTGGGCAGCACTGGGCATTAGGGCTGAGACTAGAGCTAAACTGTGGTGAAAAATACCTGAAAGAAAATATTACATTTAAAGAAATCACACAGAGACAGAGACTGGGGCAGTAGCAGCACATGGCAGAAAGTGTGCATTGGGCAAGAAAAGTAAAAGATGAATGGTGGGGATTAGGGGAGTGGAGTTTGCAGTGGTGGTGATTGGGTGAATGTCTGGTAGGGCTGAGAGTGGAGGCCAAACTAGAGCCTAAAATCTCATTGGGGCAAGTGCTATAAATAAAAATATTACTATGTCTGTGAAAGAGAAAGAACCTGATTAAAAACATAATGGCCAGACTAGTAACTAAAATCTAATTTGGGGCTATATAAATAACAATATTACTTCGTGTGTGAGCGAACCTGATTAAAAAAAATAGGGGCTTGGTGGGATTGGGAATAGGGAAAGAAAGAACCACAGCAGTTGTGGTTGTGACTGCAATACTGCCATGTCTGATGCTAGCCAGATATTTGCCAAAGGCCAGATAGTTTCATACTGATACAACTCCAGTTTGCCAAAGGTCTCCTGGCAGTTTGTACTTGTTCTATTTTTCCTTAAAGATACATATAGGGCCTGTCAGTATGTTATGTCTCTGCTTGACTGACTCAAGAGGGAGAAGAAAATGGTCAGGGTCAAAATGGTCTGGACTCGAGGATTCAGAGGGAGAGGGAGGGGTTGAAAAGTGGAAAGTATTCTGGGTCTGGATTCTGGACGGAAAGGAGTCCAAGGACAGCTCAGAGAAGAAAGATGGATGGTCTGGATGGGAGAAGGTCGGGAGTATTCTAGAAGGGAAGGGCTGTCTGCAGCAGATAAGGTGGAACTGGAAATGGTATTATTTGTGCTTCCTATTATCTTGCCATGCGTCCTCCTTCTCCTCCTCCTGTCCAGTTTCATGGCCACATGGGATGATCCCATTTTGACAGTATGTGGGCAGCTGGGTTGGGTTGCAAGTGCTGTCTGAAAGCCTTTGTGTCATCTTTTGCAGGCACCAGGCTTCATCCAGTCTCTTCCACAGACTACACACCCCATGCGAGTCTGGATGATCCATGTAACCTTGTGTCTGAAGGGGTAATGTTGTGGTGATGGTGAACTTTTAATGTCTTGCATGGATTTTACCTTTGTGCGTCTTCTATCAACCCAGGCAGGCCATGTAAAAAAAAAAAAATTATCTATATCTATATATCTTTATAAGTAACTCCCAGAGCCCTCGTGTCTCTAGCCTGATAATGGTCATGATGTATGTGCAGTGAAAAACAATGCCTCATTCCGCTTATGTCACAGTCTGTCTCTCCCATCCCAACCTGCAACCTCTGCTAAACCCATAGGGGCAGCCAGCCAGACAAGGGGTGCATTGCCATCGTGATTAATGCTCAGAAATTGTGTTTCTGTGTGAGTGACTGATGGGGGGACCTGGGGTTTGGGAGCAGGGGGTATTGGGGCTTCTCTTCCTTTTGAGGAGGATGGGTGGATGAGAAAAGGTTCGGAATAATGAAGGGAAGGATTGCAGCAGTCAAGGGAATTGTGCTTCTCATCTTGTCATCCTGTCCTATTTACTGGCCACATGGCCCATTTTGACAGTGCGTGGGCAGTTGGGTGCAAGCACTGGAGGCCTTTGGTGAGTCATCCATTGCAGTCTGCGGCATCAGGCTTCATCCAGTCTCTTCCACAGACTACACACCCCATGAGCCATAATGATGATTAACATGTCAGTTTGTGTCAGAAGGTATAATGTGGTGATGGTGAGCTGTAATGAGTTGCATGGGTTTTACCTTTGTGTGTCTTCTATGTACTCGGGCTATGCACCCCCCCAAAAAAAATAACTATATATATATTTTTTTTATTATAATGTGTGTGTATGTCCCTGAGTCCCCTTGTCTCTAATCTGACAATGGTGTATGTTTAGTGAAATACAATGCCTCATTCCACTTATGCCACGCTCTCTCATTTCCCAACCTCTGCTAAACTCATAGGGGCAGCCAGCCAGCCAGGGGCTGGGGATGCATTATGCTCAGAAATTACATGTGTGAGTGACTTGATATAGTGGACCTAGGGTGTTGGGGGGGGATTAAGGCTTCTCTCTTCTCTCTGCTGTCTCTGCTAGCCTACAGATTACATAACCTGGTGTTTCCTGGTGTGTTATGGACTTTGTATTATTTGCTGGTAACTGGTATGAGGTGCCCATGCCCAGTCCCCAGCCAATGCAAAGCAACCAAACTATTGGCGATTTAGGAGTCTGGGACACTGGGCCCGAACTTAGTGTCGAAGAAATAGAAATGATTGTGGTCCATTTTACCAAAGGGGGGACATCCCTGACCTGCAGCGTTATTACCTTGCTGTACTGTAAGTTGTGTAGGTGTAGGTGTTTCAGCAGGCCTCCTCCTCTTTATTATGGCAGCATGCCTGGTTAAATGGCACCTTGTAAGTTTTGGGTCCAGGACACTGTTGTGCTGTGCCACAGTTGTTGATGATCCCAAGGGATATCAGTCCAGGCTGGATAATTATTACAGAGGTACAGACAGTATGGAGAGATTTGCTAGACTGTAACTTCTTTCTTGTCCTTATACATGCACATGTTTCGAACGCTCTTAATTGGGACTTGCCTAATTGATATGTGAGGTTGGGGGTGGGAAGAGAAAGCTTAGGTGATTACCTTGGGGAGGAGGGCATGCTTCATTTTACCATTCAAGAAAGTCACTGATGCCAATGTTCATTTCGTTGGCCTGTTGAAATTGTTACACTGCTGGAACAATTCAAATGAGCCTCATGACTTGTTGATGCAAAGTAGATAACCTTAAAATGTTTCAGGGTGTGCAACCAGTAGCCCATAAAATATACAGTACATAGAGGATAATGTAATACTTCAGTATGCTATAACAAGTGTCTGTAGTCATCCAAAGGTTGCCATGGCCCATGACACCCATTTGAACCTCGAGACTGAAACTTGAAAGGTTTGGCCGTCATGGTAACTTCAATATGACTACACACAGTTGTGTAGCTAGTAAATCAGACATGTCTTTTACAGTGTGCTGAACTGAATAAAGAGACTGTCTTTAAGCTGCGTAGCAACCATAACATGAGGGGGCACAGACTTAAGCTGGAGGGTGGCAAGTTTAGGAGGGAGGTCAGAAGCAGTTCTTCACAGAGAGGGTGGTGGACACTTGGAATGCACTGCCAGAAGAGGTCATCTCGTTGAAGACAGTGGGCAGCTTTAAGAGAGGCTGGGATAGGCATGGTGGAAGGTAAAGATCATGGGTAGGGAGGATGGAAGGAGTGGGGAGGGAGGACAGGGACATTAGCTCAAGCTGTGGACCCTGCAATATGAGCAGATTTGATGGACCAAATGGCCTTCTGCTGGCTTCTTCGTATGTTCATATGGATATGTTGACATCTCTACTTAGTCTCTTAGTTGCATTTTGTGTGTGTCTCTCCAGATTTATGGTCATTTAACTTGTGAAGGCTTGACTAATTATGATAATGTTCCATCAAAGGCAAGCAGCTTGTATCACATTATATAACTTAAATTAATTTACAAGTTGTAAACTGAAAGTGCATTTAATGGAACTGTCATGAAATAGAGGATATGTGTGTAACCTCTAGGTGGCACTATCCCATGGGCTACTACCACTGCCTGCTTGGCTAGTAGCAGGTTAAGGGGGCCTGGGTACTGAAATGGGTGCCTCCACCTGGAGGTCAGGGTTGTTAGTGGTCAAGCTAACCTGGCACAGCCCTCCAGGACACTGTAACCCCCCTCTTTTCCTTCTAGTGGCCTGAACAATATACAATAATCACTTTCACAATGACCCTTATTCACCATGCAATTACCCACACTGTTTGCACTTACCACCAGGGCTGGTTCCTCTAGCTTGACCCAGGGGAACCCCTGTAAAACAAGGTTATGCACAGCAAATAGCAACAGTACAGTACTCTTGGCACAAACTGGAACCACAGTCAGGTTAAATGCAAAAAGAGTTGGATCTGATTTATTCAGGGGACTTGAACAAGGGAGGGGCATAATCAGGTTGATTGGCTTGAAGGCTAAATCAATCAGACAGTTATGCATGCATTTCAGAGTCCCTACATAGTCAAACACTCTGGGTACCCAGGTAGGGGAAAAAGGTGGGCTAGCCAGGACTGTTGCCTGGGGTAGACCAGTGTTGCAGCTGGTTGGGACCCTGTGATGGGAGAAAGCAACATGCACAACACACACTATTTGTAATCCGGAGCCGGAGGGCTCAGTTCGTGAAGGAAAAGACAACAAAGCAATCAGATGACAACATTTTAGATTTAGATGTTGTTGCAGGGAGCTACCCTGATGTTTCCTCATGATACCCAATACAGGACACAAGCAGGACGAAATTGAGACTGCAGGTTGTTGAGCTGGAGTGACAAGAGAAGCAGGGCCCACACGAATCACTGAGGCATTGTTCCTGTTCAAGTCATTGAGCATGGGGCTGATCCCCAGGCAGGTCTCTCGTCGACGGCTTTCTCTGTGTAGTGTGTAGTCTGGCTGGGCCAGTGTGGCAAAGCCCAGGCCCATTGGAGATGCAAACAGATGTAATCTGTTGGAGCTGGATGCAGCCTCCAGCAAGCAGAATACAGTTCAGCACATAGTGGGGAACCAAATCGCGACCCGCTGACAGCACACAACACATTTACTTGTAAGAAATTCTACTGTACTAGGCAGATTGCTATCCGGTCACAATTACAGAGTCACTGCACAAACCGGGAGTTCAAAGGTGGCTGGAAATCCTGGCAGGCCGGTTGCATTCAGCAAATCTTCGGTCTTCTTCAGGTTAAAACCTGGTCACAGTTCTGTGGCTTAAATCATCCTCGCAATTCAGATTCAGTCCGAATAAACTTCAATTTTCCCTCTCAGGGACAGCAGGCAGACAGGCAGGCCAAAACTAAGCCCTTTCACAGTTCTCCCGCGCAAATCCAAGCAGGAATTGCTGCTCAATTATCTCAAGCTGTTACTCCTTCACTTCCCAACTCAGATCTGAACTGAAACTGCAAGCAGTCTGGGACTTTCTCCAGGATCCAAAAGGTTTGGTTGGCTGATTCCTCTGTCAGTCACAACAAGGGCTCCCCCTCCAGGTTCATTTAGGTGCCAAAAGCCTCAAACTACAATTCTTACAGAATTTTGCTCCCACAAAGCCCCTGGGGACAGGTTCCATTTTAAAATCCCCAAAGGTACTGATTTTCCCATGTCAGCAGTCCAGGACCAAGATGGTGGAGACAAACAGAAATGTGCATGCTGCAAAGAAAGCAGGTTAGACAAACTGCAATATGATTGCTATTCTAACAAGCATTTGTCAATGCCAAATGTTGTCTCGCTGGCATTGGCATTGGTAGTGCCGAAGTTAGAGATGCATAATAGGAATGGCAGTGAAGCACTGAAGTGACACCAACCCCACCCCCATCCTGTAGAGACCGACAGACATTGGGGTGTGCCTTTGGGTGGTCAGCTTTAATGCTCATGGTATTGTACCTCACCCTACCCTGTAGACACTGACAAGTGTCGTGGTGTGCTTTGGGGTCTTTGGGCGTTATACTTACCCCATTCCATAAAGAAATACTCTGAGGTGGGTGCAGTATAGGAGAATGAGGTGAACTTTGTGGCCGAACAGTATAAGGGACACCACGATACCTGTCACTAGCTACAGGGTGGAGGTGGGGGTGGAATGGCGTGAGTATTACAGCCGATGATCCCAAGTCACACCCCTGATGCCTTTCAATCTTTACAGAGTGGGATGCTACAGTTGGAAACCCTAACACCGTAGGCGTGTGTTGGTATTTTCACTCCAAATTTTCAACATGGGCTTTTTGTGAGTCCACCTCATGAAAAGCAGCACTATCAGTTTGTTAGCTGAAAGGTGGTTTTGCACAGTGGCTATGCCATTTGGCAACACAGGGATGAAAACACATTTTGGGTAGGATGTGGAAAATGACAACTGTATTGTTCATGAGGAGATGTAAAAAAATGGCAACACTGAAAATCTGGAGTGAAAATATGAAAAATTGGTGAAGGTATGAGCATGCATAGAAACTGTGCAACACATGTCAGTAACCCAATTATTTTGGGGATTTTTTTAACCACATCTTTAACATAAGCATTTTGGGACCTCCCCTCATGAACAGTGGCGGTGTGATTCTGTTAATGTGCCCGAAACATTGATTTCGCACAGTGACCACGCCATTGTGCGCCACAGGTACGAAAACACATTTAGGGCAGGATATGAAAAATGACAGCTGTACTGTTCATAAGGAGGTGTAAAAAAATGCCAGTGTAGAAAATGTGGCATGAAAATAGTGCACATTTGCGATGTTACAAGGGTGCGTGGAAACTGTGCAACACACGCTTGTAACACAGTTATTTTATGGAATTTTGTCACCAAATGTTAAACATAGGCATTTTAGGACTTCTGCTCATGAAGAGTGTCACTGTCATTTCCTGAAACTGTCCCGAAAACTGATTTCTCGCCGCGACCACACTATTCTGTGCCAGAAGTGCGAAAACACATTTCGGCCAGGATATGTAAAATGACAGCTGTACTGTTCATAAGGATGTGTGGAAAAATGGCAATTTTGAAAATCTGGAGTGATAATATTACAAATTCACGAAGTTACGCGTGTGCATGGAAACTGCACAACACACGCTCATAAAACAGTCATTTTGGGGATTTTTTCCACCAAATTTGCAACATAGATTTTTTGAGAGCCCACCTCATGAACACTGGTACTGTCATATCATTAATCAGTCCCAAAAGGTGATTCCACGCAGTGACCGCGAAATCACCTTTTGGGGCCGATTAACGCAATGACAGTGCCAGAATTCATGAGGAGGGGTCCCAAAAACCCCATGTTGAAAATTTGGTGCCAAAATTCCAAAAAATGCCTGAGATGCATCAAAGTTGAAAAAACCCTATTTATTCCATTATAGAGCTTACATGCATTTCCTCAGTTCGCGGTCGGCTTTGAAGAGTGCAGACGTGTTCCCGGTCCACCGAAGATCATCACGCCAGACTCCGGAGGTAAGTATGGGGTGGGGGTGTGTGTGGGGAGGCAGGGTGTGCAGTGGGTGGGCATGGGTTGCAGGAGGGGGGAAGGGAGACAGCGAGGGACCTTTTTCCTTTTTCACAGGGTTTAAAAAGAAAAAAAAAATACGTGGGACGGTTTTTATTTTTCAGGGTGATTTGGCACACTGGGGTCAGCTCCCAGCATGCCACCTAAGTGTTTTGGGGGGGATGCTGTAGCCGACAGGGAATTGGGCACCCCCGTTGGCAAACAACGAAAGCGGTGGGGGGCAAGAGCTGAGAGGGAGTGGGCTCCACCGTCGGCACATACTTTGAGGCAGGGCATGCCAACAGGAGGAATGGGCACCCCTGAAGTCGGCAGTATGGCAGGCAGTGTGCCACCATGTTAATCTTTTTTCACCACCAGGGAATGCACGTCGGAAAATCCGCTGCGTATGACGAGCTTTGCTTGCATTGCTGTGGACCTTTCGTTTAATGTGATCGCCACATTAAGTACGCATGGTGTGGCACCAGCATGCAGCCTGATTGGGGAATGAGGGACGCACATACTGATATGTGCCCTGCATTCGCCCAACAGTGACTGCACCTTCAAATCTGCAAGTACCACAATATGTTGGTTGTGCATGCGCGAGCCAACATAATAAATGATCAGCAAACAAGTACATCTTCTAACAGAGCTCCTTCTGCGCTTATAGCGATGGCAGAACAGAGCGATTATTTGGCAGCCTGGGTGGGACTCGAGCAAAGAAACACTCTGCCCCCTCCCAGATTAATTATGACTGCAATCCAGGCAGCTCTTAAAGAGACAGTACACAGAGGCTATACAGGCACTCTCTGGCAATACATTTAAACTGCTAAAATGCAGGACACCAGCCTGGCAGTGAGCATTTGGGCAAGCTCAAGGAAGACTTTTCGGGAACCCTCATTTGTAGGGGGTTACATGTGGTTTGAGGAACAGTATGATGTATTTGGGAACAAAAGTACTCTCACTGTGACAGTATGTGTTTGCTGGCAAAGAAATCATATGGGCTTTCAGCAACAATGAATTTCTGACATCCTATGATAATGCTTAGTATATGTGTTTTTCTCAGACCTTTTGCAGGTCATGCAGTAATTAATGTCTAGCATCATTAAAGATGGCCTCCACTGACCACACACAATTAAAGATTTCTAGTCTCTGAGGTTACCTGCGAAATGTACATGCTAGAGTCATACTGTGGATGTATTAGGATGGTGCTGCCACATGTTTCTGATGGTAAACATGTTTGACTTTGTAACTGTAGCAGTTGGTGTAGGGAGTGTGCCTGAGTCAGGGTGGGCCACCCCCTCCCACGCACATCACACAGTACTCCCTCCCCTACAAGCCTGCTCCTGTATAGTAGGGAATGTGTTGCTGGTGTGTGGTGGTGCATCTACCCCTCCCTCCTCTGATCCCAACCCCTTATAGAGAGGAACATGTTCCTCTGATCCCACCACTTCAAGTGCGAACAGTTTCCTAATCCTTTCCCTGGTGTCCTGTGTTCCCTCCCCAACCTGCACCCATGCCCTATGTCATATGTATTAGTCCCTAGTGTGTAGGGGTACCTCTCCACATCCAGTGCCCAACCCAGTAGGATGAGAGCTCCCTCCCAATGTTTGTCAAGTCCCCTTCCCCTAGGCCCCACTTCTATGGCAACAGTCCAAGCCCTTGCAGTACTGCAACAACCGTGTGGGAATTTGCTTGCAAGGAAGTCCACAAACACACACACACACACTGCCCTGGCCTCATACCCCAGTCATTTTCACCATTCCCACATGAGGAATGTTCCATGCTTTCCCAGCTGCGTCATCAACAACACACATGCCCACACACACACACCTGTTGGTCCCCTGTCTGACCTGACTGTCTTGCTATGGTGACTGAGATGACTGTGCCCGACACAGCTCATCACACACAGACCACTTGCTGTCTAACAGTAATAGATAGTGCAACTTAAGAATAGGGCACAGGTGATGACTCACCATACTAGGCTGTGCTCTTCATTACTGTTAGACAGAGGTAGCCAAGGTAGTATGTAGCAGGCTATGTTGGTCACAACTGAGTCAGTCACTGTGGCTCAGTCGGATCAGACAAGGGCACCAATGTGTGTATGTGGGGGAGGTGCATGTGTTAATGCTGCAGCTGGGAGGGGGGAGTCTGACACTAACCACCATTGAGGAACGGGCAGGGGTGGTGCAAATCACTGGGGTACAGGGCCGTTCTGACTGAACTCCAGCCAAAATGGGGAAGAAAGACCAGAAGACACCTTGCATCCACTTTCTGTTGAAGTCCCAGCCAGCGGCCAAAACAAGGAAGGAAGAAAGACCACAACACAGTAAAAGACACCACATTGTAAGTGCAATATTTATTAACATTCACACACAGTAGCAAACAAAATATCAAGTTTCTAAGGGAAATCACCAACCCCAAAATGCCTCCACCCCCTCCCTAAATAAGGTGTCTTCTTGTTAAAGTTTAAAAACAAGCCTTTTAAATAGTATTTCAGTTTCTTTCTCATACCTGAGGCCTGGGGGCTTAACCCCCTGACCCCCACGTTATGAAACAAGGTGCTCTGCTCCCATACTACCCTGGTGGTGGCGGTGATGGGTTGACATCTGACTCTTTGCCCATGGGGTGGGTCTCTGAATGCTAGACCCCCTGGTAGTTGACCTCTGACCCCACCGGTGGATGATTTCTAACCCCTGGACCGGCGGGGGGCTTTGACTCCTGACCCCTGGGCCCCACCAAAAATTTTACAAACCTGGCTTCTATGTAGTATAAAAATAGCATTGTTGTGTATGGGCAATCATACACTATATAATGTATCCCTGAAATACTGGTTTAACATGGGCAAAGATTATTTAGACCTATGGAGCAATACTGTGATCTTTATTTTTAACCTCCTCCCATTCTACTTATTGGTTCCTTAAAGAGCAACTGATGCCTCAAAGAAAACTTTAAGAAACATGATAATTAGGTTCAATTCTGCCTGCATTCCATTTATATATACCTGAAAAAGGTTGAACTTAAAGGTTATGACTGACGTGGAACCTTTGTAAATGAGCTCCCAGCTCAAAGGTGTTCAATCCTAGAGCTCAAAAAATAAATCGATAAATATTTTATATATTCCTCCTCCCCATTATTTACTAAGGAAATGTGTATGAATATATTATCTTTATCCCTTAGAGTACCTTTAGTGTACAGCTGCCTCTACAGCTTACTCCCTACTGCAAATCATAATCCTCTGTTGTGACATCACAATCTGTTGCTGTGGGAGTAACTGTGATACCACAAGCAGTGCTCTGTGACTTCAGGTAGGAAGAAAGCAGCAGGAATAGACAAACTTTTCAGTAGCAAATATCCTGTTTTCATACAGATGACCTCAGTAATAAATAATGGGGAGGAGGAATACAGCACTAATGAGAAATACAAGCTGGACTGCATCTAAATAATAGGTTTTGTTAAAATACTCCTGAACATGTCACCAGCTCTTTAAAACATCATATTTGCAAAATGTTTATCTGTCCTTGCAGTACTCATTTTTTCGTATGCTAAATCTGCAATACAATGGTTAATTAAGAACCACCTAAGAGCATTACAAGGGGTTGTAGTAATTTTGTTTTTGATATGTTTTCATGAATGTACTTACACCTATACTGCAATTTCCTTGTGAGCACAACATGCATTTGTGTGCTGTATGATAATCACCTGGGTGTTAATTAATGAATTACAAGCACTTTAAAAATGCATGGAATCAAAAGCCAGCCATATGCCCGGAGGAAGCCTCTAGCAAGGCGATACATAGGGGCAGCTGGTCAGTGTTCTTTATACAATGCACTTTCAATAAATATTTTATAGTCCATTTCAGTCTGTGTGTGCCACTTTTTTGGTTTTTAATATATGGTTTTCCATCTGTGACACCTTATGGCGGTCAGGAGTGCTTTTCTTTTGTTTCCACAAGGTATAATATTTAACTGGAATGCCTTATTCCACTTGCCAATACTTTTTGTTAAGATAAAAGAATTATGGTGTTTATATGGAGTTTTATGGACAGTTTCTTGTACATTCTTGGTACTGTTGGTTTAAGAGCCTTTAAGAGTTCTTACCCGAAAAAGGTTAAGCTTAAAAGTTATGACATTTTACCAGTTCCTTTAGATATTACAACAGGAAACAATGAAATATGACCCTTTCCTTCTGAGATTACTTAAGGAAGTAATGAATATTACCACTTTGGTTTTGATTTAAACTTTGGGCATAAAGGAGCTGTATGTTCTGTGATTATCTGTATGTTTTTTTTTCAGTTTTCAGTTACTGTTTTGATTGCTTTATTAAAGCAATAATGCACTCCAAGGAGTGTGTTATGCTGGGATAATGTCATGCCTTAAGTGGCTTGGTGGGCACAAAGCCACAGGCCGAGGGCACACAACACTCGAAGTGAAGTTATTCTCATGGCTAACAATCTGGAGTGCATTTTTCTATTAAACATTGACTTGTTTTTATGCAGTATAAAAAAAAATCATTATAAAATACATTTTTTTTTTTTTTTCAGCATGGAAGCATATGGTGAAGAGGCAGGCAATGATCAACCAAGCTATTCATACAGTGATGTTGTACTGGGATAACTTCACTGTTGAAGGTGGCCACTGACCAATCAGGATGCAGGATGTTTTCTTGCCACTGTAGAAGTATGTTTATTCATTGTTTTGTTTTACCCAGACACTTTTTCAGAGGCAGTAAGAAGATGGTATCGACAAAGTACTGTAGTGTTGTGCATAGCAGTTTTCATGAGTTTTTAATTTTTTTATTAAAAATTGCACAATGCCAAAAATTATGAGTGGTACTCCATCTCAGTATCCATACTCTTGTATTTCCAGTAACAGGCCTTGTGCTACATTTTGCCAAAATATTGGCTTAGTCATGCATGGTCCTTCCTCGTTAAATCATGGACGCTTATTTGTTAGTCTGTTTTTATCTATGCTAATTTCTTATGAGCTTCCCACATAATCTTCCCTGGCTCCATGGGTCATGTTCACAGGTTCCTTGTGTGATGTTATTCTGCTCCATGGAGAAAAGGTATTAGCGTGGAGAGAAACAGAATCTAAGAAATAAGAGTATCCTTTATTTAAATAGGAAAGACCATGCATGACTAAGCCAGTAGCTTAGTGAAACATGATAGCACAAGGCCTGTTACTGGAAATAAGAGTATGGATACTGAGATGCAGTCCGTTCATGTTTTTTGGCATTGTGGCATTGGTTGCAGAATTGATGGACTATCTCAGTGGCAGACACAGTAATTTTGTTCCTAGAGAGGAACAGTGCAAGCCTGATATCATGCAACACTTTTGGACTTATTACAAATTGAATCCACATCAGCCCATTAGTGCAGTGGTAGGGATATGCCTCATGATGCTGGTGACCCATGTTCAAGAATGAGCTTGGGACACTGGAGACTAGCTGGGGAGAGGGGGACTTAGCATCCCAAAGGATGCTACCCTCCTTCTGTGAGGGAGGGAGGACAGCAGGCTCTGCTGTGATACTGCCGCTAGGGTGATCACGGATGGCAGTGCAACTACAATTCTACTCCAGTTGCTCTGCCACAGGTGACAGTGAAACTGGAGTAGTTCATAGGGAGAGATAACCACTGACTGGTGTTGTGTGCAGCCTCCCTTTTATGTGCATATGTGAAAATAGTGCCCTTGATGCCAGCATCCAACAGGGGATTGGAGTCATATAAGAAAATATCCTGAAGTGAGCAGGATGAATCCACTGCCCCCATACCCAAACAAATCTACTAACCAGTCTTCACCAACACTTGAGGACTGGGGAGTGCCCTCACCCCTGATGGACCACCATGGCCACAGGATCTGCACTTGATGGATGCCTGGGTGCAGGAGTGGAAGGCCAGAAATAGTTGGGATGGGGCTGGGGGCAGACAAGTGGGGCAGCACCATAGGCAAGGGGAGAAATATGATGATAAAAAAAAAATTGCAACCACAAAAGGCATTTGAAGTAACTACAATACAAATAAACCTCACCCACCAAATTTGATGTAATCAGATACTAGAGAAACTTTGTTTACAGATTTATGTGGTGGTTGCTAAGACATCATAGGATTCACAACTTCAGGTTCAACATGATTCCTTTATATGCATTGTAATATGCTGCGTAGTTAGTTTACTGTCTCCATTAAAAGTGAGGGCTGCAAACCACTGAGACATGTTACAAGCCACACCTGCTTTGGACTGTCTTATTCCACTTACAAATGAATTATTAAGACAGAAGAATCATGCTGTTTTAAGGACAGCTTCTATGAATAAATGGTCTTTCAGTCTTGGCACTGTGACTTTAAGACTTGTTCAGAGCCTTGCCTTAAAGCAGCAGTGCAACAAAATAGGGCAAAATATCTGACCCCATCTTTTTTCACCACAAAAGATTCCAGGCATCTTCTAGTTTTATTTGGTGGTACAATTTTCTAATTCCACCAACATTTGAGTTTAATGTTTTAATTCAGTTTCTTTCTCAAGAAAAAAGATTGCTGCCACGTTTTGCATAGAAATAGCATTGTAGATCTTGCAAGAGTTAGGATCAAGAAAATCATGGTGCACAGCATAGGAGGTACCTAGACAAGAACACTGGACAGGTATGCTATTAATTTTATTAACTGTAGCTGAAAATAGCTTTTTTGAGAAAACATTTTTCATTGCACTTATGCTTTAAAGAGGTTGAATTTATTTCAGGAAGCAAATGTATTTTACCAGTTCCTTTAGGGCTTACCTCAAGAATTGATGGAATATGACCATTTCCTTCAGTGTTTACTGCAGGGAGTGAGGAATGTTATCATTAAGCAATAAGGCACAACAGGGTGTTGGTGTTGCTAGGTTTACCCATGGTCAGGGGCATAGTGAGGCACAAGGTGAAGCTGAGTGCCTTCAGCCCCCTGATTGTGAAGTAAACCTAGTACCACCAATGTCCCTGGAGTGCCTTATTGCTTATATAAAATGGGCCATTAGGCAACTTTCAAAAAACAAACAATCTAAAAGTTTTCAAAGCCACAAAATTATAATTAAATGTTGTTAAATAATGTAAAATAGCCACACCACAAATTGTTTTCATCTGTCAGTCATCTGTCTTTTTTTCACAGTCAATACATTGTGTAATTGTTTACCATAAAATAGATGAAATCAAAGCTCTGCATTATTCCAGTAGTAGAATGCCCCCCCCCCCAACACACACACACACACACATGCAGAATGGTAACATGGAATTCATGAATTCTAAATTCTTTAGAGTTCCACTGGCATACACACAGACACACACAGACAGGCCTCAAGTGGAGCCAGAACCTCAATTTTATCTGTTGCCAGGTACGGAGCAGGTAGTCTCTGGTAAACTGGTAGGGATAGGAGGGAGATTTCTTTATAGTCATTAAAGAAACACCAGCAATGGAAACTCTGAATAGTATTTTTTTTATTATTATTATTATTTGTGTATGTGTGTAAGGAGGGGCTCTTGAGTGAAAATAACATTAAATTATTTACTTACTTTATTTAATTTAATTTAATGGACTTTTATTTTTAGGGCCAAATTGAAGTTTTTTATGTATGAGTAAAGATTGCAGCCATGATTGTGATGGAAATTAGGAAGTAAGTGGCTTGTGAATTCTGTGAGTTGCTCTGGTTGGCAGGGTCTTGTTTTTAACCATTGGTGGTGCTCTCTTACTGCCATGGTTAGGACCCAGTCTCAGCCAATAAGGAAACAAGGATTTCCTTGCCCATTTTATATCTGTTTTTAATTTAGACTTGAGGTATAAAGGAACTATATGTGCCTGTGAAAGTAAACAATTATGTAAAAGACATACACATTATTCCTTAATTATTCCTGTACAAAATGATTAACAAAATATCATATTATACAGATGCTTAGCTAAAATAACCAAGGGAAAAGTCGGACCTTCAAATTTGTTAGTCCAATTTTGAAACTGCCCAGGGAATATAATTATTATTAAAATTTTCGGTGTGTCTGACTATTGTGCACAATCTCTTAAGATTCCTGGTGGAATAAGAGGTATGGGTATATGGCCAGATACGCTCAGTCAGTATGCTTTGAGCCAGGCATATAAGATTAAAAAAATGTATTTATTTAGTTATTTATTTATTAATGGTCTCAGATTAACACCTTTGAGGACAGGCTCATTTACAGGTTCCACATCAAAGTTAAAACAAAACAGAGGAGAATAAGGCACAGAAACCATAAGTAGTAACAATAAGATATATCAAAATACTAGACTGGCCACTAGGCAATAAGGTATAACTAAATACTAGTCTAGCCACAAGGTAATAAACAATATGGACAAATACATTGTAAAGTGAAGAAGGTTGTGGGAGGGCTGCACAGTGGGGAGGGAACATCAAATGACAGAATAATCCCAGGGGAGAGGTATACCTCGACTGGGAAGTAAGGACGCATCAGTCACAGAGATAGGGCAGATTAAACAGGTAGTCATAGAAATATGAGGAAAGTTAATAAGGAAGAGTAGATGAGGAAGAAGCCCAGGGGCCTTGTCAAGGGAAAGGAGGGACTGGAGACAATACAGAGAAGAAGACATGATCAAGGAACAAGGGAATAAAAGGCAGGAATGAACTCTGGATGTTTCAAAGAGGGGAGGGGGCAAAAGGCGACAAGATAGTAAGGAGACAGGAGTTAGGTAGAGGAGAGGAGAGAGTAAGAAGAAAAGATCTGTGAGTAGGCTGGGGGAACAAATGCTGGGAGCACAGGGGAAATTTGCAGGGTGGAACCATTGGAAGCAATCACCACTGGCTTTGTTTAATAGGTTGTCCTGGAGTTCTCATTTGAATTTGCCAAGCATATTAAGGGAGGAGATGCTAGGAGGTAGGCTGTTAAATCATTTGGGTGCATGGTAAGCAAAAGCTCTTTGACCCTGAAAGGTGCTGTCACACCTCTCAGGGTCAAAGAGCTTTTGCCTACCATGACAGGTTTCTGTCACTGCTGCTGTCTCCTTAATACAAGTGATTCCAAATTAAATCCACCCAACATGACAGAATAGTGAGTTTCCCTAACAGTTATGTGGCAATACCACTATTAAGCACTTCCTATCAATTCTGATTCACAACTGTTAGTCCAAAATGCCAGACAGAGCTGGCATATTCCAGAACTGGTCTTAATGAGGGTTTTGTATCCCACCATCAGTTCTTTCTGGTCTAATCTGGAACTTTTTAAAACATTTAAAAAAAAATACCCTTTTATTGGCTTTTTTAGACATCAGCTGAACATGAGCTTGCCAGCTACAAATTGTCATTTATAATTCCTAGGAGTTTAGACTATGTAACCATATCGAGTTCAGCACCAATTAAATCTTTTGCTCCTACTTCATTGCTAGTTTTTGCAAAATGTACTTGCATATTTTATATCTTTATCTTTATTTTTATATGATTTCTCACTGTCTATTCAACACGGGCGTTTAGATTAGCTTGTCAGCATCAATCCATGTTTTTATGTTGGCTATAAAGGGTAGTGTTATCCATGTCAGCTGCTTGGCTGAAATTTACCTGCATGTCATTAATAATGAACAAAACAAGGGGCACACTTTTATACCCTGTGTGACACCTCCTCTCAAAACCATTCTTTCAGAAGTCACTTGGCCAGTTTTTACCCTTGGCTCACATTTACTCAAAAAGGATGAAATCCAGTGAATCAAACCTGGATGGCTATCCAGAGCAATCATTTCAGAGATCAGAGCGGTGTGATCAACGAGATCAAAAGCCTTACTGAAATCATTATAACCAATATCTATAACCTATCAAGCTTCCATTAACACATAAATATCATGTAGCAATTTAATCAAAAAATGTGTTGCAGATGCTTCTCTCAAATTACCAGACTGGTACTGATGCATTTTTGACTCAACTGACTCAAATACAAGCTCAAAGATGAATTGCATACTATCTTAAAAACACTTACAAACAGTAGTAGCCAATGAGATTGGTCTGTATTGAGGTTTTTGAGAACTGGGATAGCATCTGCTGTTTTCCCATCACTAGGAATATCTCCATTCAATACTGAAAATTTAAAAATTGTAACAAAAATATGTGCTAGAAATAGTACTCCATTTCGCAAAACCCAACCTGGGATGAAATCAGGTCCACCACTTTATTAATATTGATTTCAATAAGCTTATTTCCTACATCTATAGGTTCAATCAAAAGTGGTCAGGTACCTGAAGATCACTTATTCTATTGTCTTGAACTCTTTCAGTTCAATGGTGACTGCACAAAAGGTAGTAAATAGATACGTAGACAGTGTTGACAGATAAGGGCCTATGGCCCACCCAGTCTGCCCATTTGAGCTTGTAAGTTCAGTTTATGTTTTCCAAGAAGTCTGTTGCCCCTTACCCCTGACCTCCAGAATTCCTTTATGTCTATCCCATGCATTCTTAAATCCCGTGATTGTTTCAGACCCCACCACTTCCTCTGGCAGGTGTGTTCACTTGTCCACCACCCACTCTGTGAAGAAATTCTTCTCACGCTTCCTCTGAATTGTCCTCCTCCAACTTCATCCCATGCCCTCTAGTCCTGGAACATCTTTTCACTTAAAATAGTGTATTCCTGCACCTTGTTCCTCCCTGTAAGATACTTGTATGTCTCTATCATATCCCTCTCCCTCCTCTCCAGGGAGTACATGTTCAGTTCCTTCAACCTGTCCTCATAGGACTTGTGATGCAATCCATGCACCATCTTTTGTTGCTCCTCTGAACCTTCTGTACCATGTCTATGTCCTTACATAGGTAAGGTCTCCAGAACTGTACAGTGTACTCCAGGTGGGGCCTCACTAGTGTCTTGTATAGTGGAATTATGACCTCTTTTCCTGCTGGTGATGCCCCTGCCTATGCATCCCAGCATCCTATTTGCTTTACCTGCTGCCTTGTCACACTGTTTCCTGCCTTGAGGTCATCAGAGATGATAACCCCAAGATCCCTTTCCTGCTTGGTGCATGCTATATCCTCACCCCCCAACTGATATATTGTGCCAGGTTTTGTGCCCCATATGCATTATCTTGCAGTTCCTTGCATTGAATTTCAACTGCCAAACCCCTGACCATTCTTCAAGTTTCTGCAGGTCCCTTCTCATTCTGTCTACACCCTCTGGTGTGTCTACTCTATTACAGAGCTTTGTGTCATCAGCGAACAGTGAAATTCTGCCTTCTAGCTACTGCACAATATCACTGATGAAGATATTGAATAGGACCGGTCCCAGCACTGATCCCTGTGGTACCCCACTGGTCAATCTTCCCTCTGTGGAGTGACAGCCATTTACCACCACCCCCTGTGTCCTGCCGCCCAGCCAGTTACCTACCCACCACACTACTGTCCTGCCCACACCCATATTCCCCAGTTTGTGCAATAGTCTTCTATGTGGCACAGTGTCAAAGGCCTCGCTGAAGTCCAGATAGGCCATGTCCACTGCCCTCCCCGATCCATCTCCCTAGTCACCCAGTCAAAAAATTCAATGAGGTTGGTCTGACATGACCTCCCCCTGGTGAAACCATGCTGCCTTGGGTCCTGTAGTCCATTGACAACCAGGTGTAGTATGTATTTCATTACATCTCACACTAACATTTTGGGTGCAGCCTTCTCTGATCTTACATTTAGAGCCTGACACCTCTCCCAACTGTTTAATCCCATCCCATTTATTCAGCTATGTATGAGCTACTCATTAACCTTCTCTTGATAATAACGCATACACAACTGTCTAGTCTTTCTTTGTATATGATTCCTGCAAATGACCTTCATTAATTAAAGACCTTTTGTCTTTTACAAATCAGCCTCTTAAGATAGGACAAGATCAAGGGTTTCTCTGTCAGTGTTTTAGAAAACTTCTTAATAATGAATTTGTCACAATCATTTCATGGATTTGGGTTTTAAATTTAAAAACTTCAGAAATAGCAGCCATTACAGCCAACACCAAAATAAATATTTATAGTTCCTTTAATTAATTTTTTTTTCTCAATTTACTGGCCACCCTAAAACCTGCCAACATTTTGCTGTTGAAATACAGATTTTGGCCATGAATAAAGATACATACATAGAACAAATATTAGCACATATGTAACATAAGTAATTATTTCATTAGTTTTCAGAGTAAGCTTTTCCATTGTATAAATTTGTCACACTTACCAGCAAGTGCTGATAACATGGTTTCAATAGCAGACACTCTGCATCATGGCTCAGAGGTAGGTGGATGCTACCACCCACACCATCTGATGAAATCAGAATGGCAGCCCTGCCTTTCCTCCCTTTCAATCACCACCCAAAAACATGGTGGCATCATCACATGCATCACACCATGTACGATGTGATGATGTAATGGACCCATGTTTGGCACCTCCGTCCTTACTCTTTGTGCCTCTGAGCAGCAGGGTTGACCTCTGTGCCTAAGAGATTGCTAAATATACTTAAAAGTACGAAAGTCTACAAAAATTCATTTCTACTGTCTCACAAACAGGTTTAGTCTAAATTCAAACAGTTTGAAAATCAAACTCTCATGAATTGAACAGAAGTACTCAAGAGGTCATAGAGATCAGGCTTATAGGGAAGTGGGTTCTAAGCCAGGTGTGGCTCCCAAAATATTATGCAAGTTGGACACCCATTCCTGATTTTACATACATCTCAAATACAAAAAAAAAGTCAAATAAAATGTATATTTCACAAAATGAGAAAATCTAAAATAAACAATTTACATTGGGGTGGTGGTGGTGGGGGGGGGGAGGGGAGACAAGGCAGGATCTAACCAGGCTGGAGGAGTGGGCAGAAAAGTGACAATTACAATTCAATGCAAAAAAGTGCAAAATAATGCACATGGGACGGAATAACTCAAGGGCCACTTGTTGCCTCAGGGTGGGGCGGGGATCACTGCAGGTCATAGAACAAGAAAAGGACCTGGGGATTTGGATCATGGACACATTAAAGGTTAGAAATCAGTGTGAATGAGCATCTGGGAAAGCAACAAGAGTGTTGGCATGCATTGGGAGAGTCTTCACTAGTACGAGGAGGAGGGAGGTGATCATGCCGCTATACAAAACATTGATCAGATCACAGCTGAACTATAGAGTTTAGTTCTGGAGGCCCCATTTGAGTTTGACAAGGATAGGCTGGAAAGGTACAGAGAAGGGCAACCAAGATGATCCAGGGGATGCAGGGGAGACCATATGGGGAGAGGCTGGAGGAGCTTGGTCTTTATACGCTGGAAATGAAATAGGATGGGAGGCGTAAAGGAAACCTTCAAGTACATGATGGGAATAAATAAGGTTAAGGGAGATAGCATCTTCAGACTGAGCAAAAACAAAACCACCAGAGGTCATGCATTTAAGCTGGAAGGAGGCAGATTTAAGGAGGATGTGAGGGGGTGTTACTTCTCATAGAGGGTTGTACAACCATGGAACAGGTTGCCAGAGATGATGGTGGAGGTGGTTACAGTGAAGAAATTCAAAAAAGCATGGGATAACTACATGGGACTAGGAAGGGGAGATGAGAGAGGGCAGAGGGGTAGGTGGTAAAAGGGAGGTGGGGGGGCTAACTTGGGCAGACTTGATGGTCCGAATGATCCTTTTCTGCTGGCACAATTCTATGATCTTAGGTATGATAGACCATAGGACCATATAAAGGCCTCATAACCATTTTTCTTCATTCTAGCATCACATGAAAACAATTCACCCAAAGGGGAAACAGTCCCTCACCCTTTCCAGGAGGAACAGAGTGCCTCTCCAGCAACCAAAGTACCATAAGGGACTACTTAAAGTATAGGAGCCCAGACAATCTCTTCATTGAGGCCAAAATGTAGATTTAAGGTACCAAACCTTTGGACCCAAAATGACTCCCTCTCTATCAATGTCTTTAAGGTTATCATCCCATCTAGACAGCTGAAATTTTTCCAGACCAAAAATACCATAAAAAGGATAATGGAATAGCTTGCCTCTTTAAAGCGTCTTGTCACACTCAAAGTTTCATCCTGCATTCTGTTGATTTGTGCTCAGATACACACTTTCAACATGCTAGATGTTTTCACAATATAATACTTATCAAATGGGCATTTGACTAAATAGATTGCAGAATCAGTGTTACACAAAATTCTTTTGTTGTTTTCCTGATTTTTTTTGTTCCTGTATTTATTGGTTATTTCATTGATCTTATATGTATGCCCACACTGGGAACAGCTGTCGTAAGGTAAGCTACCTGGTAAAACAGGCTCAAAAGTTACCATGTTCCTTGTTATTTATATTGTGGCATTGTCTGACTTGACAAGTCTATCTTTTTTTTTGTACAAAATTTCTTAGCAGTCATGAATGGTAGTGAGGAAAAAAAATGTGGCACCATTTCAGTTGATCTGAGAATCCTCCAGTACTTGTGTAAAATGTTTTTGAGTTTTCCAAAAGCAGAGGAAAAGGGTGTAGAAAACACAAGTCTGTCAGGGTTATCCTGATTTTCTCTCTCATTGCACAATAAGGATTTATGCTCCTTACTTGCAGCACATTGACATGCTTCATCCACTGTGGTTACTGGGTAGCCCCTTTGAATGAACCTTTAGGGCATATTATCAGCCTCTTTTTCATAGCTTTCTATGTCTGAACAATTGCACATACAGTAGCACTAAACATTTGTCCATAAGGGATATTTTTTTTTCAACTGTTTGGGATGGAAGATATGGAAGTGTAATATAGTATTTTGTTCAGTTGGTTTATGGTAAAGTTTACTTTTCAGTTTGCCATTTGCTATGACAACTTTCAAGTCCAAGTAAGCAATTTTTGCTTTATCATATTCTAATGTGAACTTTAAATTTGGTTTACAATTGTTTATGAATGAATAAAATGCTATCAAATCTGACCCCCTTCCCTTTCCAGATAAAAAAAAACAAAGTCATCGATAAACTGCTTGTAACTAATCATCCTATTAAAAAATTGGTTGCGAACCTATCTGAAATGAAAACTGATATGAATTTATACCTATACAAATTTGCATATGATGAGGCCTTTGTTGACCCCATTGCAGTACCTCTTGGTTCTTCAAAAAAACCTTTTTCACACATAGAAACATAAACTTTGACAGCAGATAAGGACTGATTGTCCCACCTAGTCTGTCAAGTTCCCTACCTATTGGATAAGCTGCAGATCCTAGTTAAACAACAGCTTGCTTCTTCCTACCCTCCCACCAGAATTGCCTTATGTCTGTCCCATGCATTCTTGAATTCCTCCACTGTTTGTGATCCCACGACCTCCTCAGGCAGGCCGTTCCATGCGTTCACCACCCTCTCTGTGAAAAAATACTTCCTGACATTGCCCCTGAGCTGTCCCCCCTCTATCTTCAAATTGTATCCCCTTGTTCTTGCACATCTCTTTTTCTGAAAGATGCTACCCTCTTGGACTTTGTCTGAGCACTGTGTAAGCCAGTTCTAAAAAGAATTCTGTAGGAGGTAACTCATCCTTGTTTCTGAGGTTTAAGACTTCTCTGAGTACCTCCAGCTGCTCATCATGTGGGACTGAAGTATATAGGTGTGCCACATCCATTGTGACTAAGTAACAATTACCAAAATCCGCACCTTCCTGATTCAACATATCAATGTTTTTTGACATCTCTTTAGTATACTGCAGTTAGGGGGAATATCTTTGGTACAAATTCTTGTAAGTTTTTTGCAAATAATAATAATAATATGTAAATAATTTTTTATTTTCGATTTAGATTTTTTTATTTTAAGTTTCAGCATGTATATGTACAGAACAGGTGATCATGGGGATACATTCCATTTATGTAAGAATAACACATTCTTTAAGTCGCATATTGTTGGCAGATCATAAATTGAAAATTATATCATTATATAAATAGGATACATTAGAAATTATATACAAAGGTTGTTAGCCTGAAAATCTTGCCAGACCCAATCCTCTATTTCTTTGTAATATATTTTGCACAGTTTTTTTTAAATCCCTAATGTGGATATAATTATATAAAGTGCTTAAGAAGATTTATTTCCTCTCCATTTTTGGAAATACCCTTTGGGGTACAAATTCTTGTAAGTGGAAGTCTATAAAGCTGGTTAACGGCTCTCAGAAGGAGTCAACCCCAGAGGCAATAGACCTCCCTTGGGGGTGGATTCAGCCCCCTTTGCACCTTAGACAGGCAGTAAAAGATGGATATAATACAGAATGTCATGAACAAAGCTTCACCAACCCATGTTTCTATCCAATTATACTGCATAGCATTTTCAACCAAAGGTCTAATCAAATATTTTATGTCATTCACTGTATTATTCATGATAACCTTGCCATACACAGTGTTACGTAATTGTTTATGACATTGTCCCCAGATCCCCTCCAATAAAGACACCGACAAGACTGTTTGTGGTTGCTCAGTTCAGCAAATAGTTTACTGATACTCCAGTTTCCATACGTACAATAAATGATCACTCTCATTGTCCTTTACACACAGTTCAACCATATTGATAATACTACACACATATATATATATATATATATATATATATATATATATATATATATATATCGTATCAATCACATTCTTGTTCAATTCATCCTTCCATTTCTTCCTTCTTTACTTCTGTCCCCAGATGTACATAGTGGGGGGGGCCCATTGCTTCCTCTTTGTTGTCAAGGGGTACGAGCGTACACACCATGTCCCTGCTTCTATCCTATCACCCTGTGTCCTTTGTCATGTTTTTCCTTTTTTAAAACTCCTCCCTTCTTTCCTGTCCTACTCTTCCTTTTTCCACTAGTCCACCTCCAGCTTGCGATGGACGGTGGACTTCCCCCTTCCCTCTGACCCCCCTTTTCACTTTTTCTTATCTCCGCGCTGCCTTTGCCAGCATCCTTTGCCTCATCCACAGCTCAATGGCGTTAGCCATTTCTTGGTTAAATAGTGCCAGCCCCAGGTCCAAGAGATGCACCCCATCTCCCCGGAAATATTCATCTACCCCTTTCTGAATTGTGTGGTGAATTACCACTCCCCCCCGGGCCTCGAATAACCAGCCCACCTGTGTGTTCATCCTCTTCCTAGCCCTGTCCATACCCTTGTGGCTCTCCTCCTTGCACCATACCCTCTGAGGGGTTATGTCTGACCAGGCCAATGTCACTTCCAGCCACCATTGTTTAATTGTCTCCACATCCCTTTTTATGTGGTAAAATAAGTCCAGCCATGGCCGTGTCCCCATGTCATTGCCACCCAGGTGTATGATGATAAGGTCTGGTCTCCCGTGGACCCTCCTGACTTCCCTCAGTTCCGGCAATAACTGCACCCACTTCATCGCCCTTTGACCTTTCCACCTCAAATAGATGACATCACTATTCATGTACAGCTGCTTGCCTCCTTGTCTCCTGGCTACCCACTTCTCCACTCAGTGGATAAAAGAATGACCACAAATCCATGTCTCTTGCCTCTTGGTTTTGCCTGCACACAAAAAACATACATTGTTAGAGAATGCACGGTCCCCCACCGTGCTGCTATGGGAAACAAAAGAACATTAGTGTGGAACCTTGTGTATGTATTTCTTGTAACATTCAGACTTCCACCTTCCCTTTTCCATGATTGCCCCTGCTGTGCCCCCCTGCGTGACCAACACTGATGCTGTCCCAATCCTGAATGAATGTGAAGAGTAACCTTCCACAGGTTCACCCAAAAATCTGAGGCCCTTGTGCAGCACCGCCGTCACCTGATATCCAGTGACTGGCTTCCCATTACCATGTACGAATAGAGTGGAGCATCCCCCAGTACGTCGCCCAGCCACGTACTCGTGCAAGGCCCCCACTGGGCAAATGGCTGCGTTGCTATGCCTCCATAACCATACTCTGTTGCCCTGTCAGTCTGGTTTTGACTGTCTCACCTTTATTACCACTGCTTCTGTGCCCCACTCCATGTCCTCTCACTGCAGTCCGCCTCCCTCAGTCTTCCTGCCATGGCCCACTACCTCACTTAGCCTGAAAGCCCTGCCATACATAGTCAGATACAGGGCCTGAAACAACAACGCCTCACTACCTGAGCTAGCTATGTGGTGCAGTACCCCCATCAGCCTTGCCAGTAGGCTTTCACCTATTGGTTTCCTGATGTCTTGCTTCTTGTCAGTCCCCCGGGCCCAACCCTGCATCATTCTGCAAATCAGGTTGCTTTTTGTGGGGTTCTCCCACCCTTTTAAGTTACATACTTGTCCTATGGCTGCCAAATGCACCCCAATAGTGGCATGCGCCCCGCCCTGCTGCCACCCCACACTATAAATCTGGCCACCTGTTCCTGTGTCACTGCACCACTTACCTGTCTGCCGTATTGTTCCCGAAATTTTTGAAATGCCCTCTATGAAGTCTCATAAGCTCTAAGGGTCCTTGGGGCCCGGGAGTTCCAGAGCAATATTTCTGCTTCCCCAATCCAATTGTCCATATGCACTTTGGAATGGAAGTCCCCTCGGCCTCTGTTCTGGGTCCAGCAGTCCAGAATTTGTCCATCTGCAAGCAGAAGAGGCAGCCAGCTATCACGTTTTCCACTCCATCAGTGTGCTTAGCCCTGAATGACAAATTTAGAGTTAGTCCTAAACACACCATCCTCCTTAAGACCCTTATTACTCTCTCTGACCTGGTCCACTTTTTGTTCAACACCTCCACCACTGCCTGATTATCACTCCAAAACATGACCTGTCTGTTCCTAAGCTCCCTACCCTAGACTGCCATTGCCACCCATATGGGAAATATTTCTAGGAACGTGATGTCCTTCGTCACTTTCCCTTTAATCCATTCTTCGGGCCATGGTTCCGTGAGCCACTTACCCTGGAAGTAACCTCCCATTCCTACCCCCCTGCTATGTCTGTGTAAAGCTGAAGGTCCGTGTTATAAAGCCAATCATCTTGCCAAAATGTCTGCCCATTATATGCCTGCAGGAAGTGCTCCCACACTGCCATGTCCTCTCTGGTACCTTTATTTAGGTCTATCCAGTGATGAGCCTGTTTTGGCCCTCTCATTGCCATGCAAGCTGCTGTGTAAACGGCAATGGTCCTACATGCGAAGTTCAAATTCCCCATTAGCCGCTGCGCTTGTTGGAGCTGTACCCTCCTGCCCCCACCAACCTGCCTTAACAACATGTGTAGTTTCTTGACCTTCTGCTCTGGTAACCGGTAAAACTCTTGACCGTGTCCAATTCTAAATCCAAAAACTCTATCTTCTGGAGTGGTCCCTCTGTTTTGTCTTCAGCTAGTGGCACCCCCAACTCCTGGCATAAAGCCTTGAAGTCACCAAGCATCCCCTCCGTCTCCATTTTGCCTTCCCCTATGAACAAGAAATCATCGAGGTAATGCACCACTGTCCGGTATCCAAACCACCTCTGGAACAGCCATTGCAAACAGGTACTAAACATCTCAAATGTGGCGCATGCTATCGAGCACCCCATCGGCATGGCCTTGTCAAAGTAGTACCCCCCATCTACCTGGAAACCTAAAAGGTCTCAATCCACTGCCTGTACTGGTAGCAGCCAGAACGTGGATTCTATATCCATCTTGGCCAGCCAAGCCTCCTACTTAGTCCTAATGAATCGCACTGCCTCTTCCAATGTGGCATAGGTAACCCTGCTGTCTTCTTCCCCTATGGCATCATTAACAGAGTCCCCTTCCGGATATGAAAGGTGGTGTATCACTCTATACTCACCCAGCTGTTTTTTGGGGACCAAACCCAATGGAGATACCCATAGGTTTGGCAGCGGGGGTGATTCAAACGGGCCTTCCACCCATCCTGCGGCTACTTCCTTTTGAATTAAGTGTGCCAGCAGTGCACTTTTCCCTTGAGTAGACTTGAGGTTCTTTGCCCTTGTCCCCTTCCAAGCACCCCGAAACTTTAAATTAAATCCTAACCAAAAACCTGTCCTAGGCTCCTTGGCTGCCACCTGGTCGGGGTAGCCCACCAAACCCTTCTGAATTGCAGCCACCCTGCTTGGTGTCCGCGCCAACCTAAACTTGCCCCTCGAAACCTCAGTTATCCTGATACAAGAGCTGGTAGGAATGTCCCCTCCCTCCCCCACTTGCCCGACCTCTGTTTCCCCTCCCACACCGCTGGCCCCGAAATGACCCTGGTTGGCCCGAAAGGGCTATTGGTGCCCATGCTTCTGTCCGCCAGCGCTCTTTTCCCAGTTGTATCTGCACTTTGCCACTGGATGGTGCCCCCCACATTTTGAGCAGACATGTCAGAATCAACAATTTTGCCATGAACAAAATGCCCAATTGTACCCCCAGCATGCCTTCAACACTACTTCCCCTTTTCTTTCTCCTTCGACCTCCTTGTCTGTTGGCCCCGTATAAATTTCTAACCAAAGGTCTTTCTGCTGCTCATCCCATTTTATGTCCCCAAAATGTGCGATCCTCTTTCTGAATTTCTCGTCGTATCTCAGCCAACTATGCCCCACTTTTTTGTACGCGTTCTTGATGATCAGGAAGTAGGTCAAAAGCGGGGTTGCCAACTCCGGCTTCTTCTCAATGGCGATGGCTGTGAAATAAGTAACGCCTGTGGACCAGTTGTCCCAGGTCTTCCCTTTGCCTGACTTGTCTCATTCTGTGGTGATTTGCATATGCAGCCCATGATGCTTTGCATTGTGTGGGCATGTGTGATTTTGTATTTTCTTGAAACTTGGCTTCCCAGCCAAATGCCCTTTGGGGTAATCCTTGCCTCAGTGTTTGCGCATGGAGGTTCTTTGTCTTCTTCTCCCTTGCCTAACAACACCACTGCCGCCACCATATCCTTCTTCTCGAAGCTGTCCTTTTCCTCAAACTTGTCCATGTTGCCCACATTCGCTAAAGCGAAGACGTCAACATATTCCCCTTTCCATATTTTCTCCTTTATGGCCGTCGGCATGTGATCAGCTAGCCTGACCCCCAGTGCTCCCACTTCCCTTCCAGACATGGGTCCCCCACCCCACCACCTCCCCCGCCTGTCCCTGCCCTTTTATTTCACCTAATACTTTCTCCAATTGCCCCAGCCCATTCTCCCCCATGCTTTTTAGCATCTGCTCCACATATTCCTTTACACTGCTTTCGAGAGTCTCAACTGGATTACCTGCGGGGCTTGGTTGTGGGACACAGGGCCCCAGCGTGGGGTCTCCCCATGTTGGCGTAGGCCCCACCAGCAGCAGCATCGGTCCTGGCACTAAAGGTGGGGCCAGAGGGGTGAGGGGCACTGGTGCTGGTGCGGGGCAGGAGGACGTTCTGGTACTGGGTTAATAGGAAGTAGATATAGAGGTGTCACCAGTGCTGGCACCAGCCCCTTGGGCCTGGGCTCTGGCACCCATGGTCACTTTGGCACCCTCTTTTCCTTCCCCTGTCCCTTCCCCTGCCTCCCCTTCCTCTTAGTACCTTGGTCACCCCCATCTGGTTCCGCCACTTCCAATAGCCAGTTGGCCTTCTCCACCAGGTCCATGACTGCTCGATAGCACACCTCCTTGTTAGGCTTCCCTTTCTTTGGTACCATCTTCTCATATACCTAATAACAGAAAAGACAAACATCATAATCATACTTTTTTTTTTTGCGCTCCCCACCGGACCCTTCCCCTTGTTGCTGTGTGCTTCCCCTTGTATTCTTATCCATTCCCTGCCCCCTTTGTTATCCCAGATCCGCCTTGTCCCAGTTTTATTCCCGGCGCCTCTTTGTACCTTCCGCACCAGTGCATTGCATAGGACCCCCCCACATGAAGCTGGGGCAGTGTCCCCCACCTCCTGCAATTCCCCATTAACCCACATGCAGTACAGTTGTCCCTGACATTAGGAAGGCAGACTTCAATAACATGGAAATAACCATAGTTAATCACAAGGAATACAAGCACCTGCTAGAAGGGGCAGTAAATAATGGGTCAGCAGTTAAAGGGGCCATAATAGTGATCACCCAAGTGTGTGTAAACTTTGTGAACAAGACTAAAAGCAAAGGAAGCAACAATGATTTAATAAATGAGAGATCAAGGCCATGATGAACAAAATAAACATTTAGGCTATATAAGAGGGACCAGAATATTTAATTATTATTTATTTATTGCCTTGTCCACTATTCCAGAATGAGGGGTGTACCCTCCTGCTGTAACTCCACTGCATGCGAGACACAGAGTTCTACTGCAAAACAAAGCCCCTCTTCAAATCCTTTTTATTCTGACTGCGCCACTGTAACTGCCTTTTATTTTCTTATTCCTTGTACCCCAAGCATCTTGCAGTCTGTGGCGCCCCCCCCCGGCCTTCTACCGCGTAGTGATGACGTCAGACGCCAACCCACTCAGTAGGCCCAGGCTTCTTGCTCGCCCTCTTCGTTCTCCCCTCTCGTGTTCCCCGGCGCATTTTCCCTTCCCTTGTCATTTCCCACTAGCCACATCCAATTCTCCAGTTCATCTGATCGCCGATCCCCTCTGGCGCTCCACAGTCACCCGAGGTGCCCGCACTTAGTCGCATGGATCCAATTCTCCTCACCCTTCTCTCATAGCCACCTCGACCATTACTCTGGACCATGCACCCCCACTAGCTCCCCCACCAGCAACCTCTCAGGCACTCCTGGCTGCCCAACCTCTCTCATGAAAACCTGCCGCATCTTGCGCGATCATCCTCCCACAACTGGGGCTCTCGAACGCCCGTCAGCTCCACATCTCCCGACTGCTCGCACTCAAGACCCCCCAAAAAAAATCCCCACCAGTTACCTACACATTCACACTGTGCTTCACCCACTGCCCTCTCCCCTGCTAACCAGGGTATACAAATCCTGTCTGTATTTCCTCGCAGCAAACCTCACCCACTTTATCCTCTCTTCGTTCCACCTCCAGACAATATCAGAAAACCAAACGCTTTTCTACCTTACCTCTGTGTAGTCCTGATTCAACCCTTTACAGGTCTTCTTTCCAGTGGGTCAGTTTTTCCATGATACTTACTGTTGCTGGACTTTATTTTAACTTTATCTGCCTTGACTATCTGCTGTATAAAACAATACATATATATATATTTGTAACTCCAAATGTCTACCAAATCAAAAGCCCACAGGCTGAAATTCTGCTGAACTGATGTGCTTCCAAAGCTAAATTCCTTCGGAGCACAATTGTGACCTCCTGCTCAGCCCCTTTCAAAGCCCTCTTCTAGCCCAGACCCTTGCCCAGCCCTACCAATCCTTGGCTGCCAACCTCCATTCCCACCTCTCACCTTCCCCCGCCTACCTTGTGACCTCACCATGGACACTCCCTCCCCCCCTCGGTGTCCTCATCTCATCTTCCTCCCTGCTTACCTCTCCCTCTCCCCCCGAGCCTCCACTACTTCCTGTCTGGGTCTTGGGATAATGTGGTCTGCCCCCTTTAAGTTGGGCAACACTCTTTATTGTACATCTCATAATTAAGTCTCACTATTGCTCCTCCCTTATCTGCCTTTTTAATACTAATGCTTTTATCATTTTCTAAGGATTCAAGTACAGCTTTTTCTGATTTTACTAAATTTCATAATTTCATTCTCTTATTTTGAAAAATAGATTCAGCATCTTTGTCCACACATGCAATGTAGCTGTCAGAATTAGATGGAATAATACCAAGGGGAAGGAATTGTGAGTAAACAGTTTCTTTTTCAATGCATACTATACATTTCTTTCTGGTATGATGCCTTGGTATCTGTAAAGTGTTGTTTAACCACAGTTTCCTTAAAAGCAAATAAATAAATAAATAAATAAAAACACTGGAGATCTTTTGCTATAGATTTGTGTGAGGGTTCAGAAATAGCAAAAGAAAGACCTCTCTCTCTAACATCTGTACCTCAGTCTCTGTTTATCATCTTTTTTAAAGTAGTTGAACACAGTGTAACCTCACTCCTCATTTGTACCCCTCCTAGATCTATTTTTTGTCCTTCTTTTTGAGCTTTTTCTTGAATTTTGTGTGTTTTTTTTTCTCTCCTTTATGATCTGTTGAAGTTCGTGTATCCTCTCGACTTTTTTCTGCTGTGCCCTTTGTTACTTTTTGGGAGCCCTCTCCCTTCCCTGAAAAGGCTATCATCTGCCTTGACCCTTCTGTGTGTGAAAGCTGCTCTAGGTCATCCCTTATTATTAATTTTTGTACAACAATTATTAACTTTTTCATCTCTGTGGTCTGTACAATATTTGCTATTTTTGATGTCATTCAAATTCTTTTCAAATTTGGTTAGGCCAGCTATAATCTTATTCAAAGACTTTAATTCATCTTCCATTTTCAGTTTCAACTGGCCTTCTAACACACGCTTTTCATTAACCATATCTTTCCCTTGCTGTTGCCTCTATAATTACAACCATTAAATCAGTTGATCATTTTGATCTAAGACAGTTCCACCTATCAATTAACTTAGGGTCATGAAAACCCACACTGAGATCAATGAGAACCCTTAGGCCCCTTTGAATATGCCTGTTTTTGACATATTCAGCCAAATTCAAAATCCCTTGCTCATGTTTAATGTCCTTTACATTTAGAGTTTCTAACTTTTTCAACAAAGACCTTTCACTCTGTATATTATGGTCAGTTTATAACTGGTGAATGCCACTGTCATATCATCAATTTCACTTTCAGTGTAGCCAAAAAGGTTAGATTTAGTTTCAATAATGGTGTTAATACAGCCAAAATTATCCATACAAGGGCCAAAAGATCCACTGTCCTATATTGTGTACTACTGAGGAACTTCAAATTTTAATTGTTTAAATTGTGTGTGTGTGTGTGTGTGTGTGTGTGTATATATATATTGCAAAAAACATTAATGCATCAGTTAGGGTTGAAGCTTAACAAAAGTATGGAAATGAGGCGTTAGGTTGGGCCCTAACCTACACCACATCCTCCACATAGCACGAGCACGGGTGCTATTAGTTCTAGCCCAACTCTCACCCCATTCCATGTGTAAACAGGCTGACATGGTACAGTATTGGAGAATGGAGTGAGAGTTAGGCCTAACAACCCCATGGCAGACCCCGATGCCTGTTGGTGTGTGGAGGATGGGGTGGGGGGTTAGGGACTCAACCCTAATGTCTCATTTCCATACTTTTGTAGTTTCAGCCCTAACTGATGCATTAACAAAGTTTTTTTGCAATTTTTTCCCTCACTTTTTGAGACAGTATAATAGTATCTTTATTTTACTGTGGGAGCACAGGGTCCATCCAGATAGTACAACAGTATCCATATGTCACGGTGGGAGCTCAGGATCCATTGGACCCTGCACTCCCATCCCTCCATCATGATAATACAACAATATCCATATGTCACAGTGGGAGTACAGGGTCCTTTGGCCCCTTTGCTTCTGTCACTCCATCTAGATAGCAGAACAGTATCCATACGTCACGGAGAGAGCGCAGTGTCCTTTGGACTCTGCACTTCCATCCCTCCATCAATATAGTAAAACAGTAACCACATGTCACAGTGGCAGCGCAGGGTCCTTCTGACCCTGTGCTCATATCCCTCCACAAATGCACATATGTATGTAGCTGTAGAAGCACAGCGGTCTCTGGCTCCTGTGCTTCCACACAATAAGCAGGTGTAGCAAAAATTGCAGCAAATAGTCATAACTGTGCCATATTAAATAATTTTCACCCCAAATGTTCAACATAACCTTCTTATCACCTCACTGCATGTACCCAGTACAGAAAACTTTCAAATCCCTGTCAAAATGTAATTCTGTGCAACTATAATGCTGTTTTGTGCCACAGGTGTGGAAAAACATTTTGGCAGGATTTAAAAATTACAGCTGTACTATTCATGAGGTTGTGTGAAAAAATGGTAATGTTGAAAATCTGGATTAAAAACATGAAAAACTGGCGAAGTTACAAGGATGTGTAGAAACTGCACAATGCAGGCTCGTAACACCATCATTTGTTGAAATCCTTTCACCTAATTTTCAACATGGGCTTTTTGGGACCTCCCCTCATGAACAGTGGCACTGTGATTTTGTTAATCCATCCCAAAAGTTTATTTCAAACAGTGACTGTGCCATTCTGTGCCACAAGTGCGAGAACACATTTCAGGCAGGATGTGAAAAATTACAGCTCTACTGTTCATACAGAGGTGTAACAAAATGTCAAAGTTGAAAATCTGGAGTGAAAATACAAAAAAATTGGTGAAGTTACAAGCGTACATAGAAACTGCACAACACACGCTTGTAATGCAGTGATTTTTTGGAATTTTTTCACCAGATTTGCAACATGAGCTTTTTGGGACCCCACCTCATGAACAGAGGCATTGTCATTTCTTAATTGATCCCAAAAGGTGATTCCATGTTGCGACTGCAAAATCACCTATTGGGACTGAGAAACGAAATGATAGTGTCAGTGTTCACGAGGTGGAGTCCCAAGAATTCCATGTTGAAAATTTGAGGACACAGTTCCTAAAAATGGCTAAGATATCAATCTTAGTTGAAACCCCCTTTGACTGCCATTATATGGTGCTTACCTTTGATTCTTCAGTTTGCAGTTCAGCTTTGAAGGGTGCAGATGTGTCCTGGTCCAAAGAAGATCACTGCTCTCGACCTCTGGAAATAATTATGTGTAAAGGAGGGTGCAGGGAGGTGGGTGCATAGAGGAGGGGTGGGATGGGGACTGGGGAGACGACGAGGGACCATTTTATTTTTTGCAGGTTTAAAAAAAATTTAAGATGTCGGGAGACAGTTTTCTTTATTTACAGGTATTTCAAAATATTAAAATATGTTGGTGACATATTTGGGCACACTGGGGTGGGATACCAGTGTGCCATATTAGTTGGGGGGCTCATGTAGGCAATTGAAAACTACCCGCTGTGGGGGGGGGTATCATCTGACACCGGGAGTGGGCATCCTGGTGTCGGAAGCATTAAAATTAAATGAAATATATATTATATATATATATATATATATATATATATATATATATATATATTTATTATAGATAGCACGGTCACTCCCCTATATTTAGGGTTGAGTAGGCAGTTTAATGTTAAACCCCATATTTTGCACCTTAATAACTTTGTAACCATTAAACAGATTTGCATGAGATTTGGTATGTGCTGTCCCATGGGTATATCTCCTGATGTGCCAAGTTTTGTTTTGATCAGATGTGCAGTTTTTGTGCTAAGCACTGTGGCCACATCGTTTGGACTTTTGACCTGAAAGTGTCAGGTTAAAAAGAGGCTGCCCCATGGATTATGCCAGCATTAGTGTGGTGAAAAAATATTAATCTGTTCCAAAGTTATTCAATTTTGAAATTTCGGGTTCTGCTCATGCTCAGTTCAATCTTTTGGATAGGGGTATTTTTTGCAAACAAGGATTTGCCTCACGGACCGGGATTTTGACAGCTCACAAACGGGGATCCCCATTCATGAGAAAAAATCCCTGTTCATGAGCAGCCATCTTGTTTTACTTTTTGCCCAAAACAAACCCTTGTCTCTTGCCCCATAGATGTATTTGTTGTGAACAACTGTATGGGTTTTGTGCAGGGAAATACCCTCCACAAAGCCATGTCTTTGCTTTTCCCTGACTATTAAAATAGGCCATTTTTTGCTATGGGAAATCTCAGTCTGTCACTCGCTTCTGATCCCTGTTCGTCAGCTGTCAAAACCCCAGTTCGTGAGAAAAGGACCAAACAGCCCTATCTCACAAACAGGGATCAGCTGATGAATGGGGATTTTGACTCTTCATGAATGGAGATTTGTCTGACGAACCGGGATTTTGACACTTCATGAACGGGGTTATACAAACAAAATCCCCATTCGTGAGGTGCCAAAATCCTTGTTCATGAGATGAAGACCAGATGGTCAGATATTGCCATCTGGTTGTGAGATGAAGACCAGATGATCAGATAGGGCCATCTGGTCCTCATCCCACCTGACGAATGGGGATTGGCTGATGAACGGGGATCCACATTGGTAGATTTCCCTTAGCAAAAAACAACCCCCACACTTATTGTTTAAGTGCTGACATCAGGGAGCCCAATCCCCATGTCCACATGTATCCTTCCCCACTAATATGGCACACTGAAAACCCACCCCAGTGTGCCAAATATATATGTATTTTTGTTATTTAATTTTAATGCTTCCAACACTGGGATGCCCACTCCCAGTGTCAGATGATACCTCCCCCCCAAAGCCAGTAGTTTTCAATTGCCAATATGAGCTGCCGAATTCCCTTATTGGCATGTACCCACTCCCCCCAACTAATATGGCACACTGGGATCCCATCCCAGTGTGCCCAAATATGTTTTAATATTTTGAAATGCCTGTAAATAAAGAAAACCATCCCCCAATGTCTTTAATTTTTTTAAACCTGCAAAAAAGGAAATGGTCCCTTGTCATCTACCCAGTCCCCATTCCCCATCCCACCCTCCCTCTGTGCACCCACCTCCCCAAAGCCCCCCTTACACATACTTACCTCTAGAGGTCGAGAGCAGCGATCTTCCCTAGATGGGGACACGTCTGCACTCTTCAAAGCCAAACTGCAAACTGAAGAGTCAAAGGTAAGCGCCATATAATGGCAGTCAATGGGGGGTTCATCTTAGGTTGATATCTTAGCCATTTTTAGGAACAGTGGCCCAGAATGTTCAACATGGGGTTTTTGGAACCCCACCTAGTGAACACTGACACTGTCATTTTGTTTCTTGGTCCCAAAAGGTGATTTCGTGGTTGTGACATGGAGCCACCTTTTGGGACCAAGTAATGAAACAACAGTGCCTCTGTTCATGAGGTGGGATCCCAAAACACTCATGTTGCAAATTTGAACAAATTCCAAAAATGACTGTGTTATGAGCATGTGCTGTGAAGTTTCTATGCACATTTGTAACTTTGCCAATCTTTTATATTTTCACTCCAGATTTTCAACATTGCCATTTTTTCACCTCTCTGTATGAACAGTAGAGCTGTAATTTTTCGCATCCTGCCTGAAATGTGTCTTTCACACATGTGGCACAGAATGGTGTGATCACTTTTCGAAATCAACCTTTAGGATGGATTAACAAAATCACAGTGCCACTGTTCATGAAGAGAGGTCCCAAAAAGCTCATGTTGAAAATTAGGTGAAAATATTTCAACAAATGACCATGTTACAAGCTTGCATTGCACAGTTTCTATGCATGCTTTTAGCTTTTCATGTTTTCAATCCACAATTATATTTATTTATATATATACTGTATATATATATATATATATATATATATATATATATATGTGTGTGTGTGTGTGTGTATATATATATATATAAAATGCATATATATGTATATAATGTATGTATATGTCACGCCCCTATAGTTATGGTTGAGTAGGCACTTCAATGTTAAACTCAAAATTTTGCACTTTAATAACTTTATAACCATTGAACAGATTTGCACGAAATTTGGTGTGTGCCTTCCTGTAGTGTAGATCACTTGATCTGGCAAGTTTTGTTCCGGTCAGATTTGCTGTCACCGAGTTACGGAGAGGTGAAAAAACATGTTTTTACCAATTGACTTTGATATGATTTTTCTTTGAACTTGCCTACAGCCCAGAGGGTTTGTAGGTTTGTTTGTTTGGTATGACATTTTCAGGACAGAAAGGGTCTAACCCACAGATGCACCTTTTGCTAGTCTGATGAAAAAACAAAAAGCCATTTTTAAGTTATTGCAATTTAAAAATGTGAAAAAATTGTTTCTGAGCATGCTGAGTAGGCACTTCAATATAGCTGTATGATACGAAAGAGAAATCCTGCATTGTATGAGAAAATTCCTTTCATCTGGCCGCCATCTTGTTTCCAGTTTGCCTAAAATTCAAACTTGGAAACCTCCCAAAATGATATCCTGGGGAGGAACCAACACATATAGCTTGCTTATTGTGATCCCCTAGGTGCATTCTGCATTTTTCTGTTCGGAAAATGCCCTTAAAATGTGCATTAACATTTAAATTCTTTGTTTGTATCTGCATCATATGAAGTAGGATCTTACTTTGTATGACGAGATACGAACTAGGATCCTGCTTCATGAGTCACATGACATAGTATCTTAGTTCGTATCTTGTCATACAAAGTAAGATCCTACTTCGTGGGACTCCAATGCAAAGAAAGAATTTAAATGTGGCTATCTTAGCCATTTTTTGGTATTTTCTCACCAAATTTTCAATATAGGCATTTTGGGACCTCACCTCATGAACACTGTCACTGTCATTTCGTTACTCGGTCCTGAAAGGTAATTTCACAGTTGCTGTGCGGAATCACCTTTCGGGACTGATTAATGAAATGACAGTCCCAGTGTTCATGAGGGGAGGTTCCAAAAGGCCCATGTTGAAAATTTGGTGCAAAAAATCCAAAACAAGGACCGTATCACAAGTGTGTGTTGTGCAGTTTCTATGCACGCTCATAACTTAACCAGTTTTTAATATTTTCACTCCAGATTTTCAGTATTGACACTTTTACACACCTCCTCATGAACAGTACAGCTGTCATGTCTCACATCCTGCCCAAAATGTGTTTTCACACCTCTGGCACAGAATGGTGCGGTCGCCATCCAAAATCAACTTTCAGGATGGAGTAACAAAATCACAGTGCCAGTGTTCATGAGGGAATTTCCCAAAAAGCCCATGTTGAAAATGTGGTTAAAAAATTTCCCAAAATGGCCACGTTACAAGCATGTGTTGTGCAGTTTCTATGCACGTTCGTAGTTTCGCCGATTTTTCATATTTTCCCCTCCTGATTTTCAACATTATCCTTTTCCACACCTCCACATGAACAGTATACAACTGTCATCTTTCGCATCCTGCCCAAAGCATGATTTCACACCTGTGGCACAGAATGGCACATTCATTGTGCAAACTCAACTTTTGGGACAGATTAAAGAAATGAGTGACATTATTCATGAGGTGGGTCCCCAGAATGCCATGTTGAAAACTGGGTGAAAAAAAATTCTGAAAATGCCCGAGTTATATGCGTCCATTGAATTATGCCTCCCATGGTGCCTGTCGGTGCCCGTATCTCAAACGATTTGCAATAAGGATTTGTCGCTCTCCGCAGCATAATCCACCTTTAGGTGAACTAAGCACCCATAGAGGTTACAAAGTCATGATTACAACTGCAGTGGATTTTTTTCCATAGTTGCTACAGTTACTGAGATATTGCCAAATTAGTGTACAAAGGGTTACTTTTCATGACTATAGGGCTGCGGTATGTCTTCACATATGTGTAGGTGGGTGAACAGAGCCCAGAAGTCATGTGCTTCCACTTATGCATATCATTATGCAACAATGGGTAGTGTGAGGGGAGTACAGGGCCCAGAGGGCCCACACTCCCACAATCACATATCAGTTACATTATACTTTCTCCAAAAAGAAGGGAAATTCATTGCAAAAAACTGTTAATGCATCAGTTTGGGTTTTTATTAAAGCATAACATGCTGGAAAATTCAACATTAGGGTTACCAACCCTACCACTGCACCCCCCAACCCCCACACTCCACACACCACACATCAACAGGCATTGGGGTGTGCCTTGGCATCATTGGGCCTAACTCTCACCCTTTTCTCCTATGCTGTACCATCTCATCTTGTTTACACATGGAATGGGGTGACAATTAGGGCCGATGACTCCAGGGCACACTCTGGTGCCTGTTGGTGTGTGGACAGCTGGGGAGGGGGTTGGGTGGTAGGGTTGGTAACCCTAACATCAAATTTCCTGGCTTTTTACACTTTAATAAAAACCTTAACTGATGCATTAATGTAATTTTTTGATATATATATATACACACACACACACACACACACACACACACATATATATATATACACACATACACACACACATATACTGTATATGCAGTAGTGCCAGTATAGTTAGGGTTGAGTAAGCACTTTAATGTTAAACCTCAAATATTGCACCTTAATAACTTTGCCACCATATGATGGATTTGCCTGAAATTGTGCATACTCAGTCTGGTACCATAGGCCTCTGGATGTGGCAAGCTGTGTTACAGTTGGATGTACGGTTGTGGAGCTACAGAATGCCATAAAACACAGAACAATTGACTTTTTGCACGTTTCTTTGCTTGCACCTACAGCATGCATGATTTGTCCATTCAGTCCTAAATCTTCATGGAAGATGCAGTCTGGGTCACCAGTGTGCTTTTTGAAGATTTGGTGCAAAAATATTAAATCATTCAAAAGTTATTCAGAAAACAAATTTCCCATTATAGTCAATGGTGAAAAAATATGTGTCTCACTAAAGTGTCACATATGCAGTTTTCCTTTCACAAATGGTCCTTTTACTTTCATGCTGCTGCTGCCATCTTGTATTCAGTTAGAGAGAGGCAAAAATGGCTGTTGTTTAGAACTAGGACCCTCAAGGTAAACACTGACTGTTGGGTTTACCTAGTCGGGTCCTAAGGATGCCAGCCCTATCTTTTTTGGGGGAGGTAAAACCCCCCAGAAATGCTGTTTTAAAACTCAGAGCCAAATTACTTTCACAAAATTGTTTGTGAATGTTTCGCAAATGCAAAAATGTTGTGCTATTTTTTGCAAAACATTCACATTTGCGAAAGAACTTTGCCAAAAAAACTGCAAATCTTTGCCATTCTCCTGCAACAAAACTGTTGGGTCTTTTGGGCTGAAATGTGCAGGGTGGCAAGCCCGATCCCACAGATGTGCCTTTTAGTGGCTTGGAGCCAAAACATTTAAGGGGCCCAAAGTTACAGCCTTCTGAAGTTGAGAAATTTCCCATAGGATAACATTGTGGTGTCCGTGATGCCTTTTGGCACCCGTATCTTAAAAACGAAGCGAGATATGAAGTTTTCACTACCCACAGTTTAGCTCACCTGCAGGAAAAATTTTGGAAGCTTTTGATTACACCAGCAGTGGAATTTTATCCTATTTGCTACAGTTACAGAGATATTGGCAAAAACATGTTAGAAGGGTTCCAAGGGTGCCTGTTCAGCGTGTTTTGGTACCTGTAGCTTGTAAACGATGTGAGATATGGATTCAGTCAATTTATGTTGCGTGGAGTTCTCACTGTTATAATTACAATTACACTTTAATTTTTTTCATAGCTGCTATGGTTGCTGAGATATTAGCAAATTAATGTTACAAGGGTTCCTTGCCCTATAGGGCTGCTGTATGGCTCTGTAGGTATGTGTAAATGGGAGTGCAGGGCATGAAGGACCTGAGCTTCCACATACACATACCATTATGCAACAAAAATGGCAATATGAAGGTAGCACAGGGCCCAGAGGGCCCACACTCCCAGTAACACATACCACTTACCAGTTACATTACGCTTTCTCAAAAAGAAGTGAAATTCATGGCAAAAAAACTCCATTAATGCATCCGTTAGGATTCATAGTACAGTGATAAAAGCATGGAAATGTGGTGTTAGGGTTAATTGCACACATACCTCCTCAGCATGTACTGCTGCAATCATATGGGTGTCATTGGTAAACAGGCTACTTTTACCCAACTCCATCTGTAGTTGCACACATACCTATTCAGTGTGTAATGCATGTAGTTAATTACCTGAATAGCATAATACCTAGTCCTGAGCTATGTAGCACTATGATTGTCACAGATCTTGTCTGCAAGGCTATGGTACCCCCCATACACTACCTTCTACAGAGTACCCCTTTGCCATGTTAACATATAACAGCCATCTTTTTTACTTCTAGGACAACATTTAACTTCAATGCTTGTGTGTAATGGGGCCAGTGAATTAAAGGCCTTGCTGAAATACAAGTATGGCACAGTGCCTGGTCAGCATAACTCCCAGTAACGAGCTATGCAGCACCATACTTGTTACAGATCTTGTCTGTGAGACTATGGGCCCCCCTCTGCACACACACCACCTTCTTCAGACTAACCCTTTGCCATATTGACATATGACTTACTATGTTTTTTTACTACTAGGACCCCGTATAACTTAACCTTGTGTCTGTTATAGGGTCAGCAAATTGAAGACCTTGCTGAAATAAATGTATGGTATAGTACCTGACAGCATAACACCCAGCACTGAGCTACTCAGTACCATGCTTGTCACAGATCTTGTCTGTGAGACTATACCCCCCACCACATATTGCTTTCACTATTCTGTAAGCCACAATGTGTTCACACAGAGAGAATTACAATATCAAAAGATTCACAGTGACTACATAAATTTGAATGTAAAAATATAATTTTTCAATTTGTTGTCATTAAAAATGTAGCAAAAGATGCATAAAAATATTTTTTTAAATAACATGATTTATAAAAGAAAGAAAATATTTAACTATATTTATTTTACATTCTGCAAAAAAAGGAAAAGGCTTCTGTTAAAATTAAAAAATAAAATTAAAGGAGGTGTGTGTCTCTGTGGCTGAGGTGGTAGAGAGGGTCTGGTTGGATCAGACCTGGAAGGCAGCACATAAATGGAAGCTGCTGTGACAACTAGCCCTGAGATTCCATTTGCAATGGATGGGTGGAATCTTCATTGTTCCTCGGGGAGACTGGCTGATGCTGGGTCACCCTATGACTGTGGTGAAGCAGTGGCAGCGGTTGGTGCAACATCTGCAGCTGTGTCAACATGCTGCAGCAGAAGATTGACAGTACCTTGCTGGCTTTGCATCAAGGCCAGCATTTGTTGCTGAACTTCTAGCACTTTGTCAATCTTCTGCAACAGTTTGTTGATGTAGCTGCAGTGACCACGGCATTCCTGGCTAGCAGGAGCAGGTGATGTTGGTGCAGGAGCTGTAAAGAGAAAACATGTCAATAGACATTTTTTTTTCTTTTGTAGTATACATACAGTTTTGGCTGTCTCATTTATGGGCCACACTCATTACTAATGTGGAAGCCAGAATAAACAACTTTGTTATAACAGTGTCATTACACCAGTCTGTAGATTGTTATAACAATACAATTAAATGGGTCAAGAGAATACTGATGGGATAAGAGCTGCTTTACCTTTTCCTTTACCCTAGCAGAACAGCCAGCTGAAAGTATTACCTAAAGAAATGCAATCAATTTACAAAAGAAATTATCCATTTTATTATCGCAGTAAGGCACTCCAGAGTGTGTGCAATTGTGGGGTGAAGGCACTTCTCGGGTAGTTTAAGTTGTCAGGTTTGATTCATACTTCAACGCATGTCAAGGGTGTCCCACCATAACACAGTCCCTGTTGTGCCTTATTGCTTAATTATGTCATGGGTAGAAAAAAAGTTGTCCTGTGATTTGCTGACAGCTTGTTTTAGCTCGGCTGTTATCACAGCACAACGGTATAGCTAAAAGTGATGTGTTAAGAAAATATTTAACATTTACTGAAAATTAACTATTTACATAATTGCAATAAGGACTCATGCTTCTAGTCACGTGTCGTGGGTCGTTATGACACCATTATACTTTCCTGTCACACATTATTGCTTAAGTATTGCTACTGTATTTAATGCTAACAACAACTGATGTTCTGTTAAGTAAGTCATAGAGTTATTCTAATCACAATTACAAAAAACTGTTTGCACATTAACAGTATTACATATCAGATCAAATATAATGAGAGAATGTAGACCACAACTGCCGTACTACTTAAATCACCATACACAATGACCCTTCAGATAACTAAGTTGCATAGAACCACCAAGCATTGTGTTTTTGGATGTGGGGGGGGGGGCTGCCACTGATGGCTATTGGGCTCCTGCTGGCAAAGAAAGTGTGTCTCTGGGTGTAGGGTGACGAGGGTGACTGATGCCACCATATATTTACCACATCTTGACATTGTGCATTGCACCCCCTCCATGATGGTATGGATATTGTGTGTAGTGTGCAGCAAGAGATTACATGTGTTATGAAACTATTTCCCTGTAAATACATGTTGACATTGTGCTTTGCACACCCCCCCCCCCCACCGTGATGGTATGGATACTGTGTGCAGTGTGCAGCAAGAGATTACATGTGTTATGAAACTGTTTCCCTGTAAATACACCTTGGGGATGTGTGTTATCTGTTGCTGCACGATGAGCTCTTACACCTGATTGTTACATATTGATCTCAGGTGACTGGGAAAACAATGGGCTGTCAGTCATTATGTTTGCACTGATTCACCCTTGAGTTGTAATCCATAGTGTGTAATATTAGCCCTTGTGTTGTAACTCCCCCACACCAGTGCCATCAGCACAACACAACCAGCTGTGAGTCACCATCTATTCATGATGGGTGGACTGTTGTACCCATTGTTACTACTGAACCCAGTATGATTACAGTACAAATTCATTATGCAGAAATCATACGCCCCAATGACAGAAAATACACACAACACTAACAAATTTGAGGTACTATAATAACAGGAATAAATCAACAGAATGGATGGGTAAAAGATGAGCCGAGCTGGGAGAAACAGATAAGAGTTATTTACTTACTGTTATATTATCGTTAACCCTGGGGGGCACACTTCTCTGCACAGGGGTACTGGTACAATATATGTATTGTGATGTGTCGAGGATGATCAATACATTGTTCTTTATCTCTCCGAGTACAAACATCACTGGTTAATGATAAAAGAAAGTATTATGTTCAATATTCACCTGACCTTCAGTGCCATTATCTGTCTACTGCTTCACCAGAGCTGGCAGGGCACCAGTTCCAGTCTTCCTGGGGGCTGTTGATTTTAAAACATGAAAAAATGTCAGTTTACATTCTATTTAATAACTTGTGTTATGCCTTGATTTTTTTGTACAATTCTCACATGTAGTCCTGTTATGTAAACAAACAATACTACCAACTTATATGCATAGTATTCATAAACGGTATTGTATTACTTGCATAACTTCGTTGTATTCTACATATTCTTGTAGCAGACGTAAATTACTTTCTTAGAATTGTTACATAAAATTGCAGTTTCATGACTAGATTAATACATTTGCCAATAGCTATTGTTCTGTACAATTATTCACTGTATTTTTCATCATATCTCTTGGTAAACACAAATAGATAGTTACACAATGAATATCTATTACAACACTTTTTTATAAAATGCATTTTTTTTGTGTTTTTTTGTAACATTATATTATGTCCTGTGATACTGCTACAACCTTATTAGTCAAAAAAACAATAACACTTTAGTGGTACATTCGGCAACAACACACACATCATGAATGGCATTACTAAGATATTTTTGAGAAAGAGTCTCAGAAGATTCAGCAATCTGATTGGCTGCTAGCATGACTACACTATAACATTTATCCATCTCATACTGTTATGTACACCCTGATCACAGTGGTGCATGAGTTTTACTGTCAACATTCCATCCTCTGCCACTGATAAATTTATGGAAGTATCCATTATGTTTTTTTAAACAACATTCTTAAACTGTTGTTGGAAGAACTATTTCATTAAACATCTCTGGAATTAGTAAAACATAAAAAAATATACTTTTATCATTTCTGGGTACATAGTATTAGCTCAGGCATGTACTAAGGGTGTGGCTTGTTGGGTTTTCACACACTTCTCATGTGTTTAAGTCTCTGATTGTGTGGCTTGTGAGACACCATACAAGATGTAGGTAACTCCTACAGTAACGCAGATAGACGTTAATAGACCAAATAACAGTCATCTGCTGCCTTTCTTTTATGTTTTCTTGTATATTCATATTGCTTACAATGAATAATTAATTGTATTGTACTTTCACAGCTCTTACTTATTATAGAACTCTATTACTTTTCCTAGGCAACATGACTAACTGCGTCCACACTGATATTTAAAAACTATTTTTTTTTAATAATATGATATAATTACCAGATGACTTGACAAAGATGACACTGCCATTGTCATCTAATCCCACCTCCTCCACTGTGGCAGCCTGGGCTGGCACTACTTCTGCATGCCTTGGGCCAGATCTTAAAGGCTCTGAAACAAACAAAGTATACAGAAAAACAAACAGTATAAATTCATTTGTGAATGTTTGTGGGTCTTCCCTTGTTGTATTTGGATAAAATTTTCAAATACGTATTTTTTTGTTATAGAGATTACTAATAGAGTATACTCAGTATCTACATAATGATGTTGACATAGACACATTAATGCAATATGCCAATAATTAAATACACGACAGTGCTAAGTGTATATGTATGTATATGTGTGTGTGCATATGTGTGTGTGTGTATGTGTGTGTGTGTGTGTGTGTGTGTATATATATATATATATATATATATATATATATATATATATATATATTAGTGTATGGTGGAGTGTTGTTCTGAATAGAATTCCGTCCCTTTCAAAATGCCATTCTAACATAGTTCCAAGGCTGTGGAATGTGACCCCATCCCATCATGCTTGAACAGCACTCCACTGCCTCCAGAGACTGCATGAGTCAGCCCCATTTAAAAAACAAAAGAATGCACTAAACACTCATTTCACACAGCACTATACACTATTAAAAACAGGATGAGCAACTCTATGCACAACCACTGTGTTTTTACACCTCATGGTTCTGATTCTCATGGACCTCTCGAGCTTCACTCTCAAGATGAGGAGGAATCAGCACCCTGCTGTGTCAGTACACAATGGTTCTGCATAGTTGTCCATCCAGTATTCCCTGTTTTCACCACTTTGTAATTGTACTGTATTGTGTGCCGCACCACCCCTCCATCACCAAAACCACCATAAACACAATACTAAACAATGGCATATGGATATTCTGTTAACTCGGTGATAAAAGCATATCACATTAACATTGTATGTCATGCAGTATACGATGGGCAAAGAAATCCCTGTGTCCTGATTGGCAGAGATTTGTTTCTAGCCATTGTGGTAAGAGTGCCACCACGGGCTAAAACAAGTCCCTGTCAACCAGGGCAACTCACATAATTCATAAGCCACCTATTTCCTAGTTTACATCACAAACATGGCTACGGCCTTTACTCATATATAACAAACTTCAACTAGACTCTAAAAATAAAAGTACATTAAATTAAATAAAGTAAGTTCATAATTTTATGTTATTTAAACTCATGAACCCCCTTACACATATACACAATTTAAAAAAATTAAGTACTATTCAGAGTTTCCATTGCTGGCGTTTATTTGATAACTATGAAAAATCCTCCTCCTATCTTTACCACTTTGCCAGAGAACTCCCTGCTCCTTACCTGCCAACAGATAAAATTGAGGTTCTGGCTCCAGTTCAGGCCAGTGTGTTTGTGTGTCTTTGTTTGTATGCCAGTTGAACTCTGAAGAATGTTGAATTCATGTATTCCATGTTACCATTCTGTGTATGTGTGTGGGGGGGGGGGCATTCCACATAAGCAATAAGACATGGCTGGGTGTTGGTAGTACTGAGATACTGGCACACCCAGAGGCTGAAGGCACTCAGCATGCAGTTTTGTGCCCCAACTATGCCTCTGGGTGTGCCGGTATCTCAGTACTACCAACACCCAGCCATGTCTTGTTTCTCACATAACCCACAGCTGATAAATAGTACTTCTGAAAACATTATTAAACACATTTACTACTACTAAAACAACATGTGTTGTACTATCAATCAAATGGCATGCTGTACCTATAAAACAAAACAAATGGAGTATGCACTAGCTTTCTTTTTACTTACAATCAGTGATGTGCTCTCCTGCCTGTAGCTTCCCCGCCTTCTCCCACATCTCATGGCAGAGGTAGTATCAGCCCAAGTCTGCATCTTGTATCTCGGAGCATTCTAGTAGAATGTAGAAGTGCTGTCTCAGCAGCTTTCTTTTATGTTTACACATTCCTGGAGTCTTATTATGGACTTTTAATTTTTTATTCAGGTATGTATTCACTGCCTTCCAGGTCCGATCCAGCCGCAGGTTGATGCTGCACAGAAGGACCTTCAGGTCTCCCTTCTTCACCACTGCCTCAGCCAGGAGATGCACCTCCCTGATTGTCCAGAAATGAACCATGTTTCTGCAAAACAAACACATATACATAACTAAAATGAACAAAGCATATTAATTACTTTCTGTTAAGGTATGATGTTTCACACACTGTTGTGCCATGGTTTTTAGAGCCTTCTCCCAGCTTCCACGGGTGAGGTACTGCCACCACAGACATCCCTCTGATATTTCACACTGAGCTATGTCGTATAAATGCTGTGTCCGCAGCATCAATCAGTGCTTTAGCATGCAGTGTGAAAGAAGGCAGGAAAGGCTACGTCAGGAGACCATCTCATAGGTTGCAAGTAAACAACAAAAATGCTTTATATAATTGACTTGTACCCATTCTGTTGTTACATGTTTACAGACTATACAGTTCAATTGCATTGTTAAATGATACAAAACTACCTATTAGACATATTGCTGTCATTGTCATGCAGTAATTAAAGAAATGTGTGCCCATCCATATGTATATGTAATCTGTGATCTTAGGAAAGTAAATGCTCTGCAACTTTTCTACAAATGATTAAATATATGTTAACATGTTAATAGTTCCAGCTAGTTCTACTATCTCACAAGGTTGTTGGTGTATGCAATGTGCTTTTTTCTCTATCTTTTGATCAAGGATATGACTTGGCTCTTAAAAGAAACATTTAGGTTTTTTAGGTCACATTTTCACACTCTGACATTTAGAGTATTCTGAGGATGCCATCTCGGAGGTTTCCCAAAAACAGGCAATTGCCAGCATGTGAGAAGTGCACACCATCTTGTAAATATAGCCAATCTTTATAATACTTAATTTGTGGGTGACTTATGGTGTGCATCCCAAGCATGCATAAATATTCAAATATTTGTATGCTAAACTTTCTTCTAGCCCTGTCAAGCAGGTACAAGTGCTGTTCTGCTTGCCAGAACATCTGCTCTGTAATGTCTGAATACACAATCTTACAGGCAGGCAACATATCTATTAGTGAAGCCAGGTCTAATTTATCTTCATCAAATAAATCTACCCATCTTTTAGTGCCTAAATCATTACCACCAAGATGGATCAGCAGTACATCTGAAGGAGGTAGGCTGCTCAGTATCCTCTGCATGGTTGGCATGAGGTGCTCCCACCTCATGCCTCCCTACCAGACCACTTGACACAATAATTTGGCAACTGCAGGTCACTGCCAAATTCAGTTGCTCGAGCATATTGACCACCTCTTTTATTTAAACTGCTTCCCACCATCCACAGAGTACATTTACTGTTTTCTGCCATTCTAAGCTGATAAAACTGAGAAAGTGACAGATGGCTACTAAAAAATCAGTGTGTCTCCTGCAGTGTCCTGTCAGCATAGACTGAGTTAAGAAAAAAATTTTCTCTCCCTTAGTTACTATTGCTTTTCTAGGCTGGATCCAAACACATGAAAGAAGCATGCTATTGGTTTATCTTTTTCTGCCTGCCAATTGAACAAGTGCATCTAACATTATGCTAATGAACCCTTTACACTGGTGGAGCACTGAAATATTGCAAAGTTACTGAAAGGGAAACATCCTCTTAATAGGTCAGTTTAAACAACAACAAATGACTGCTGCTCATTTATTCGTTGCTAGTTCTTTTATGGTACACATGCACACTGTGTGCTGCCTCCATTTTCACCTGTCATTTGTGGTGGTGAGTTGACCACACTGCTTAGACTTTAAACGTTGATATCTTTATTTCACAGTGTTACATGTTCTTAATAATAATACTGCCTAGTACACCTCAAAACATTTTGTTTAATGCTACTTTTGTACTAAAATTATGTATATTTACATATAAAATATGCAGAAGACGTTGCTGTACTTACAGCTCTGTCTTGTACTGTAGTCTGCAGTTTACTGTGAAAATGGCTGCTTCGTGTTTCTTCTCCAATTTTCTGCATGTTTCATTGGTCATCTAATATCACCAGTTTAGTCTCCAGACACAGTGAATTTGAATAAATACATATTCATATACTGTGGTGTGGGATTGGTTGAAGTGGGTGTCAATCAAGTGCTATGGACAATCTGATTGGTTAAGTTTGTTATGTGGGTGTTTTAAAAAACATGGCCGCTTTTAGAGGGAAAAATCTGTAATATCTTCAACAATTGACAATTAACCTTCAAAGTAAGTTAATTTAAGGCTGTTTAACATATATACTGCTGCAATATACCTTGCTGTGCTGTATTTAGCTGTGTTTTCAGGTCGCTGATGCTTTTTCCATGATTTCCAGCATTTCCTGATTGTGGTGCATCATCAGAAACACTTGGTTAAGAGGTCAACTTTCTCAATTTTGCGAAACTTTCACATTTGTGACAGCATTTTGCGAAACATTTGTGATTTGCAACAGGTCATATGCAAAACTTTCGTGTTTGTGAGTCTGGTTTGCGAACGTTTTGAGTTTTGTGAAAGGACAAATGCGACACTTTCATGTTTGCGAAAGTACTTATGTGAACTTTTGCAAATGCAAAAGAATGACCACAACACTTTCGCAGACATGAAAGTTTCACATAGGTCCTTTCGCAATCATGAAAGATAGCATTCTATTCTTTCGCAAGCACAAAAGTTTTGCAAATCTCATAGAAACATAGAAACATAGAATGTGATGGCAGATAAGGACTGCTTGGCCCACCTAGTCTGCCCATTTTCCAACCTAACAGATAAGCTGCAGATCCTAGTTAACCAACAGCTTACTTCCTCCTACCCTCCACTAGGACTGCCTTATGTCTGTCCCATGCATTCTTGAAATCCCCCACTGTTCTTGACTCCACAACCTCCTCAGGGAGGCTGTTCCATGCATCCACAACCCTCTCTGTGAAAGATACTTCTCACATTACCTCTGAGCCATCCCCCTCTATCTTCAAATTGTACCCCTTGTTCTTGCACATCTCTTTTTCTGAAAGATGCTACCCTCTTGGACTTTGTTGATTCCCTTGAGGTACTTGAAAGTTTCTATCATATCCCCTTTCTTCCTTCTTTCCTCAAGGGTATACATATTAAGCTCCTTTAGTCTTTCTTCGTATGTCTTCTGGTGCAGAGCCTGCACCATTTTGGTTGCCCTTCTCTGGACAGCGTCCATTCTGTCTATGTCTCTGTGGAGATGGGTCTCCAGAACTGCACACAGTACTCCAGATGGGGTCTCACCAACTGTCTGTACAGAGGGTTAACAACTTCCTGTTTTCTACTATTGATGCCTCTCCCTATGCACCCCAGTATCCCCCAGCTTTCCTTACTGCCTTCTCACATTGCTTACCCAACTTTAGGTCATCTGATATAATTACCCCCGGGTCCCTTTCCATTCATGATGCAAATATGAAACGTTCACATTTTTGAGTGCAAATCACAAAAACACTCATGTTGTACAGCTACAATCATTGAACCTTCATAGACTGATTGTGATTTTATGATTTAGCTAATTCAGCAAAATCTTATGTGTGCCAAGCTTCACATCACATAACTGTTGATTTTTCAAATGTTAATAATGTAATAATATATATTAGTGGCACAATAAGGACAAACTATTGAACATTTTATGTAAATTAGTAAGTTGCTTGTTGATACTAATTGCATGTTTTATTTACTTCTCCTGCAGGTGTCTGACATTCGTCAACTATTTCACAACATTGTTCATTGAGAACACAGCAGAAATGCCATCAAAGCTAAAACGTTATGCTAAACAAAGAAGTAACAGTTACCATAGTAGTGTAGTGTTGCTGAAGGGTTCAAACAACACTCCACATACCACATCAAAGTGTGTGGAGACCACTCGGTCTGTGTAGATTGCCGCTTATAGATTCCACTGGAATGCTTCATGGTTGCTCAATTGCAATACAAAAAAAGCAGAACTACTCAACAGATAAAAAAAAATCAAAAAATAAGAAAACTGTTGGGCAGTTATGTACAGTCAGACCTGGTTAATCCGGCACTGTTTGTCACTGGCCATTTCTTTCCAGATAGTGAATCAACGAACTAATGAGCAATAATGGACTTTGATGAGAGAAAATTTCTAAACACAGTTTAAGAGCTATTGCATTTATTATTACACAGAATCAACACTTAAAATTAATTTCAATCATGAAATTAGTTTAAATTGCCCAACAAACATATATATATATATATATATATATATATATATATATCGTTATTCAATATTTTTCACACACACACACACACACACACACACACTCACTCACTCGGTCACTGCCAGGCAGTCACACACTCACACCAAAATACTCCTGGATATGGGCTTGTCGTGTGTTTGCAGCTGATTGTACTAAGAAGAACTTCTTTACATCAAGTAAGTTGTCTATTTGCTTGCTGGTATCTGAAGTGCTGTGCTGCTCCAGGTACAGTAGAACCTTAGTCAGGCTAGCGCAGGCGTCCGAAGCAGAGATTTGTGGAGGGGGGTCACACAGGGCATCCTGACTGTCCTCGTCTAGGTCAGTGCTGTCTTTGATGTGCACAATGTCCAAAATATCATCTGTTAATGGGGGACATGTTTCAAGGGTTTCCTCAGGTGCAACAAATTGTTGTGCTGTTAGCTTTTGTATCGTATTATCAGGAAGCCGCTGTATGAGGACCTGCAGTTCAATCAATTCTATTGCAGGCTCTGTAGGGTCATTGTGTTGATCGGATGTGTCACCTTCAGCTATACTGCCTCTTGTCTCATAGTCAGGGTGAGATAGTATCTGAACATGCCACCAGCAATTTTTTATTGTCAAGTCAGAGACTGCCCTCCATGAGCAGTGCATGAAAATCAATGCTTGACGAACAGAAATGTTGATTTCTTCTATGGATTCAGCACATGAAATGAAATGTCTACACAGTTCTTTTTTATAGTAACACTTGAAGTTCTTTATTATTCCAGCGTCCATTGGCTAAATGTGGGCAGTTGTGTTTGGGGGGAGGAAATGAATTTTTACATTGGAGAGGTTTCTTGTGATTGAATGACTGGTTGCATTATCAAGAAGCAAAATAACATGCCTATGCTGCAGCTTCGTTGATCTGTTGAAATTGACCAGCCAGTCCTTAAAATCATCACCGGTCATCCATGCCTTACTATTGGCATGATACCATGCATAAAGCTCTGGGTCAAAGTTATTCCCAAAGCAGCGTGGCTTTTTAGCCTTCCCAATTACAAATGGTTTGACTTTGTGTGAACCATCTGCATTTGCACACAGTGCTACAGTTAATCTGTCCTTGGATTTCTTAGTGCCAGATACAGGGGCTAATGATAGTGTTGCTGTTGGACCCAGCCTATAAAAAAGACCCGTTTCGTCTAAATTATAAATGTCTCTGGGGGTATACCCATTTAACACATCCTTTAACTGTAAATGCCCAGACACCACAGCATTCATTTCAGCACTGGCAGACTCCCAGTGTAGAGTTTTTCTGGTAAAAGCATGTCTTTTCTTGAACCCCTGTATCCACTCTCATGAGTACGAGAAATCCTCCACTCCCATCTGGACACCAAAAAATTTGGCCTTCTCTATAACCATGGCATCTGACACAAAGGCTCTCTTCAAATTCATTTCAGACACCCATAAGTTTAGAGCCATTTCAACCTCCTTGTGCTTGCCAAGTCGCACCCTTGTCAGTGCTGTGGAGTCGGAGGAAGCAGCAAGCCATTTTTCTTTCACTCTCCAGATATCTGAGCATGTCGACGAGCCAAGCTTTAGACCAAAACAGCTTAATCCATAAGCTTCCATGTCCCGATATGTGGATTCTGGATGGGTTTCTTTCCACATACAGAGTTCTCTCTTTTGAGAAATAGAGATCTTGGAACGGCCCCGCTTGCTCGCCATTATGTTGACCCAGAAAGGCTTAGCAACACTATGAAACTAGGTAACACCTGAGTTTTATAATGAATCTCCACTTAATTGACTTCTGACAGCTCATTTACTGCCCTTTGTGCAAGCTGCCGACTCTGCGGTGGAATATGCTTAAGTAATTGACACTTACTAGGTACAGTGTCACTGCTTCACACATTGGGAGATCGGGAGACTGATTAACACCAATTCATCAGATTAAAGAGGCTAAAAACCATTAAAATTAACTGTTTGTAACAGACCACAGAAACACGGAATCGGACATTCAGATTATCGGGGCATTTAAAGTGGCAGTAGATTGTTTTTTGTAAAAATCAATTCGGATAGTCAGGTTTACAGACTAATCAGTCATGGATTAACCAGGCTTGACTGTAATTGAATATGTAGTAAACAACAGCATACTGTCCCTGTTGTCACTAGCCATCTGAGGAAGCAGAAGTATTACCGATCATTAGCAGCTAAAGCTAAGATTGATAGATTTATTGCAGCTGTCATGCGATGTGAAGGCAGGTGGCTGAAGAGTCATCTGTCCTTAATGAAGTTGTGCCTGACAGTGCGCACATTTGTCAACAAAGCACTAACTGTGCTTCAATGCTTGTGGCGTAAAATGTCAGACGTACTTGAACATTTCAGAAGTTGTGTATGTTGTGAAGATGAAACTGCAACACTTTCCACAGTTGAACCAACACAACTTTTGTAAAGTTTTCACAGGCAGCTGGCTACACACACAACATTCAGAGGCATATTTCTGGGAGGAATCATATCACACACAAAAGAAGGACAACAATTTCTGCATTGATGAGGATGGCAAAGTATCCAATGTCTTGACTGTATGTCATGACACAGCAACTGTCTGATGCTGACAATGCCTCAACAGAATGCCCACATAGATGCAAATGTCTAACATGGACATGTGATGCTACATGCAATCAGAGGCAGTCATCTTTCAATAAAGTAGAACGGTTTATTAATCTCTTTGTTGTCATTGATCAAAAAGAGAGATATAAATTGTTTCAGACAATAGACCATTGTGAAATCCATCCACATACTGGACTTCTGGGTCATTCATTGGCATGTTTAGACAGTGGTATTTGTGACAGTGTCTTTCACCATATGCAGATGCTAGTAGTGCATCAGTCTGGCATACGCACCTTTGTGCACACGATATATGAAGTAAGGTGAGCCGTTTCCCTGTACACATGCCTTTCAGAGTTGTTGCAGTCTGGTGAAATGAATGGTGCAACTAAACTTATTGAAAAGGTACAACGCAGCACTCATGCTATGGATACAATTCTTCAAGGAACATCAGTTGTTGATAATGGTAGTGTGTCTCTCTTGGAAACAGAGATTGTGAAAGTCTTTGGCAAATCCATTACCAAATTTAAGTTGGCAAAGACAGAAATTCGACTCTGTGTATCATGTAATAGGCTCTGTTACCAGAAGGAAACGGTTACAGTTGATCTGGAAAAGATAGTCTTTTAATGAGATGTGGGCCCTATTGTTGGCGTACTTACTATTAGTACATGACTTTGAACTACAACCAATGGTTGTCATGGGCAAATACTGTGTTTCTAAGGTGAAACATGACACAGTGCCACCTAGGTCAGTTCTAAACAACATGGAGGCACATGTCACACCCAATGAGATTGCTACGTTGAATAAGTTTGAACGGATTCTTATTCAAACTATAAAACTGTTCCAGACTATTCTACATCTGAATACTTGGACATAGAACATACCCCAGAAAGAGCTCATCAAGTCTCTGAAGGATACCATCATGTATCTGCCACTTCCTTTACAAGAAAATGTGGAGACAACTTCAAATGAAAACAGTCTAGTTATTCTTGTTAACGGTGTGCCAACTAAGTCAAAGGTAATTTGATAGGATGTTAATGTACAGAAGGTGAAAACAGCTCTCACTTACTTAAACAACAAGCCCTTCTACGCAGACCTTGACATTGACAGAATGAGCAGCATATCTGCTCAGTATGGAGTGTTGGACACAAAGAAGCCAATGATCGAGAAGGTAAATGTAGAAATAAATGAAAGTGTATATGAACAGTACACAATTCACCCTCTACATGTCAGGGATCCAGCTGGGGACAATGTTTACTTTTATCAGATGAAACAGGTGGAAGGCACCCCTGTTAGTATCTGGGAGGCCACATTGGAAGCACGTTGCTTTCCTGATTTGTTTCCACAAGGATCAGGTGGTTGTGTATAAGGGAGAAGTGTGTGTACCAGGTGCTGAATATCATTCAGCTAGACTACTGAATAAGCATGGAAAATTCCACAGAAACATTTAATATCTCTTTCACCTACTCCGGGAGAGTGAGCTTAGTATACTCCCCACATTCGTTGCACATACTCTACAGCTCACGACTCTACTTGATGGAATCACTGCCATGCTGTTTCTTCCAAAACTGAAGGAAAAGGATGACACATTGCAGGTTAATTTGTCATCTATACTTTCAAATCTATGTAGTACCAAGGAAAACTAGTATTGTAGACACTCTGAGGTCACGACTATGTTGCAAGAGTATGGTGCAGCAGCATGGTTTGTCACTCTCTGCTGTGCTGAATACACCTGGGATGAGTTGATTGAATTTCTAAAGTGGGCTAATACTGATGTTGAGGGCATTTCATCAATGACTCTTGGCGAGATGTGCTCACTTGACCCAGTGTTTGTGACCAGACATTTTCACCAATGATTCCAAGACATTCTAAATTTTATTTTGTCAAAGGACAATCCACCTCTTGGTCTTGTGGAGGATGGAGTATCAGGCATGTGGTGCTCCTCATATTCATATGCTACTATGGCTCAAGGATGCCCCTCGCATTGGTGAAAAAAAGGGGCAGAAGTGATAAGCTTTATCAAGCATTATGTAACTTGTCACATACCCTGACAAGTATGACAGTCCTACACTATGGAAGTTGGTGCAAAAGTTCCAGTGACATATGTGTGCCAAATACTGCCGAAGTGCAGTGAAAAGTTGATCTGATTGGTACACCGGGTGTCGCTTTGGTTTTCCTAGACATCTGTCAGAACGGTCACATGAATGAACTGTTTTCATCAATGCATCATTACGTGAAGGCAAAATCAGCCAAGAGGGCATATGAGTTACTCAGACAGGAGAAGGAGGTGTACATTAATGATTATAACCCCACTCTTCTACTCATGTGGTAAGCAAACATTGATGTTCAGTTTGTGGCTGACAATTCATTGGCTCTTGTTTGGTACATAACTTCTTAAATTACATAGCATGAGCAGTCCAGCTTGCAAGAACACCGAGAGGATATTTCTGGTTCAAGCAAGTCACTCACATCACAGTTGTGGTTACTTGGATTAAAGACACTGTCACATAGAGAGTGCGGTGCATATGAGGCCAGCAATCATTTGATAGGTACACACTCGTACTGCAAATCTGATGCTGTGCAGTTTCTCAGTGTGAACTACAAAGAGAAATGCAAATGTGTGCTAAAACCTCACAATGAGATTGAGGAACTGGCTGTCAACCGACCTTCTTCAAAAGATATCCTGAAGAACAACCTGATCAACTCATACTACCACAGCAGACACAGTGCCATGAACAGTATGTGTCTATTTGAGGTAGCAAAATGGTACGACTATAAAAACAGATGTTTCACCTTATAGTACATGTGACATTTACAAGGTTAGAGGATTGGATGGCTGTCTCATTAAGAGACATAAGCCTTGGCTGATTGACCATTGTAAGTTAAGTCTGTCCACTTCTGAGAGCAGAGAGCATTACTATTTTGCTCTACTGTTCTTGTTCCAGCCCTGGAGTGCTGAGACCACATTGAAAGGTGGTTGTGATACCTTTGAGGAACAATTCAACCACAGTTATGACACCTTCAGAACAGAGCACTCAGAGACGTACATATGCAGACTGGAACGCAAGAACAAACAGCTTGAAAGAGCAAAGAAACAGCTTGAGGAGGATACTCCTGCACAAGATTACCTTGATGCAGAAGGACAGGGCACACTTGGAGTACCTGTACCTATGAATGACTCAGAAGTATTCATGGCAGAAGTGGAAAGTGCTATGCAGAATGGATCACACTGTGTGGTTGATACTGGTCAAATGAAAGAAATTCTTAACAAACAACAGCTTGTGGTTTATGCTGCAGTTACAGATGCAGTTAGACATGGTATACTGCATGAACAGAAACAATGCCAATGTGATGACTACAAGCCATTGCTAATGTTTGTTAGTGGTTCTGCAGGGACAGGCAAGAGCTTTCTTATAGAGGCCATCACAGCTGACATAAGGCAACACACAGGGACAGCAATGTCTGCTGCTGTTAGTGCACCAACTGGGCTGGCTGCATACAATATTGGTGTAGTCACCCTGCACCATTTGTTTGTTACCAGTAGAACATGGTAAATCTGGAGAATGTCAAACTGTCTTTTGAGGTGGCAAATGAGCTTCGTTACATGTTTACAAACATGAAGCTACTGATCATTGATGAGATCAGCATGGTCTCTAATGTGATGCTTGCCTGCATACACCTTCAGCTACAGGAGATTCTAGGCAGTGAGTATAGTGATGCATTTGGTGGCAAAAATATTGTTGTATTTGGGGACCTTTTACTACTTGCACCCATCAATGCAGAACATGTCTTTACTGCACTGAGTGTGAAGCAGGCTAAGAAGACATTAGGGTGCATGGGAGGGTTTAACCTATGGGAGTTATTCTGCTATGTCGAGTTGTTTCAGAACATGCGACAGAGTGGTGATCTAGCTTACAAAGCATTCTTGAATGTAGCTCGCACTCTCAGTTTATCACTACCTCAACTTTCGAGGCTGGATACAAGTAGAATCAATGCTGATGGTGCATCAATACATGCTGCTTGTAATGTGTTTAGTCAAGCGTACTCAAACAGTGCACATATCGTATGTCTTATGCCATGGCTTAAGCAATTTGCTGAATTCAACAGCATCATGTTACAGAGAGAAGGTCAAGAAATCATCACTGTACATGCTGTTGATATGGCTGATGGTGTTTACTCAAGTCGCAACCTAGTAGCAAAGCTGACTGAGCCACTGTCTGGACTGAAGTCAGATGTGTCACATACAGCTGGACTAGAAACTGTTCTTACTGTTTGTAAGAATGCATGTATTGTGCTATGTAGGAACCTTGACATTGAACGTGGCATGGTCAATGGTGCTATGGGCCACATTATCGACTTTTAAGTACAATGTTCAGAAAACATTCATAGAGGCAGTTGTTAAGTTTGACAACATTGAACAGTCTATGAAAGTTGATCGAACTTCTGTCAAGTTCCAAATTTTGAAGGATATATATGTGACCAGGAAACAGTTTCCACTATGTGTTTCATATGCTGTTTCCATACACAAGTCACAGGGCTTAAGTTTGGACTTAGTGATGGTTGACATAGGCACTGGCACTTTCAAAGATGGCATAAGCTATGTTGCACTTTCCCATGTTCACAGTCTTGCTGGCTTGCATATAATCACTTTGTCACCACAGAAGATCTGCGCTGACAAGCGATGTATTGTCAAATACAATATATTATGTACTCTGTACCAGGCAGACATGCCTCTAATACCACTACTCCTATATGTAGTGCAGTCAAATGCTACAGTCACAGCTTCAGGTGTCAAGAAGAGGAACCAAGCAACCACTTTTGAATTAACTTCTAATACTATTGCGAAGGTTAACATACCACACACAGATACAAAGTCACCTCCTCATAAGAAGTCGCTTGGTATAGCTGTTGTCCCAGTGTTTGATAACTACTGGAGTGAACTGCTATGCAAATTCTGCGATGCAAATATTTCTCCACATGCCTCACTTTGTACAAAGAGTATCAGCTTCTCATGATACTTCCTTATCGAAGTCATTGAAGCAACTTGTACATGTGACTTCACAACATTCTGACAATGTGCAGTCACTCACACCTCTACGACATGTTTTGGGTACCTACAGTGGCTATAGAACATTTGCAGATAACATGCAACAGGATGCTACTGAATTTATGATGGCCATCATAAACAGTTTGGATGACGAGCATATTCCAATGTGACAGTAATTTAATGTCAACTATGTCACCAAATATAAATGCCTGTCTTGTCATTCAGAGCAAGAAATTACAGAGAACATGCTTTCGATTTCTCTGTATGTACCTCAGTCGCTAACAGTTAAGTTTCAAGAACTGCTTAGGAATGCACAAAGTGGTCACCATTGTGTTAGGTGTGATGGAGCATGTTCTCAGTCTATAAAGATTAGAACGTCTTCTCAATACCTTATGCTTGTATTGTATAGATTTGACTCTCATGGACTAAGAGTTGACACACCTATCACAGATTTCACAGCTGGTAGAATGTAATTTGCTCAGACACTATGTGATACTCATGCTGTGATCTACCACCATGGTCAATCTGTACATTCTGGACATTATGTCACTTGGTTGAGATACAGAACTGGTTGGGTTGAATGCAATGACTCAGTAAGTACTTTTAAACAGAGGCTGCCTCATAAGTTAAAAGATGCTTATGTACTGATATTGAAGAATTACAACAATCTTCATCAATCAGAAGAATAGTCACACAACATGTGAAATACATTGCCGTCCAATTGTGTTACACGTCAAGCAGCAAACTATGCTCATTGTTTGATTCATGTGTTAAGATGCTCTGCTAAATTCACACTAACTTATCTACAGCACATAGCTATGCTTTTATGAAACATGCAACTAAGAACATTGTGTGACTCAGTGCTTCAGTAAACTTGGTTGAAGCGGTCCTCAATTGGCGCCAACTGTGTTCAGAATCACTTGAGAAAGCACACTTATATAACTGTACAATAGTCGTACGAACAAGTGCAGATATAACTGTGTTTGAAATGTGCTGCTATTCTCTTCCATCGATAACAAGCTGTATTCTATTGTTAGAAGTATGACTTTATGTACTTTCCAACAGTATTACCTCTTTAGGTATTGTACTTGTACATGAAGCATGTGTGCATCATGTATTGTTACATGTTTCAGCATCCACTACATGTTTTAAAGATCTTAAATGACTTAAAACAATTATTTTCTAAGTTGATGTGATGTTTTACATGTTCACACACCTTAGAACTATTGATTACAGCTTTTCAGGGAAGTGTACTTCCCACTCTTACACTAACATAGTGCTGTAACTGCAGCTACAGCAAACAACTAACATGTGTGACTCTGTTTCAATCATATGTTCACAATAGCAACACTAAACTACTATGTGTTTACTGTTCTGCTATAGTCTTATTGTATAAATGTGTAAACTGTACCATTGCATACTTTTATGAAATATACCATAGTGTTAATTTTTTACAACTGTTATATTAATGTGTTCGCCTTCAGGCATTAAGAAATACTACATGCAGATATGCATTGTACTGTTCATTTTACTACATAGGGTTTAAGTTACTTGTTTTAATATTGTTATTTTACTGAATATTGAACTGAAGTTTACAAAATTTGAATATAATTATTATAAAGTAGGATGTATACGTTCTTTAATTGTATCAATTTTTAATCAGAGTTATAATAACACTGCCATAGTATTGATGTTTGCATGTTGCATATACTGTTCACAGTATTGAATAATTTCTTTACATATGATAAATTATTTAATTGTACTAATATTTGTTACATATTGATATGCTTATGTTAATCACCACAGAATATTATGCTGGTTCAACTTTAAGCGGAAATGTATGGTGCTGAAAGGCCGCTCACAGAGCTTGCAAAGGGTGCCAACAGAAAGACACAGACATGTGTTTCATCCTACCAGGACTCATCAGTGTGCCTCATCTGTATGACATCCTAGTGAAATGAACCAGCTACCCTAAGATGGACTATCTGGGTTATGTTGTGGTGAACCCAATAAAAACAAAAAACAAGGCAAAAAACAAAGAACCTCAGTGCAAAAGCAGTGAAGCAATGGTTACTCCATAGAGCATTGGCCAGGAAGCCAAGTTTCAAAGAAATGCAAAATCACACATACCCCCATAATGCAAAGCATCATGGGATGTATATGCAAATCACCACAGAATATTATGCTGGTTCAACTTTAAGCAGAAATGCATGGTACAAAAAGGCCTCTCACACAGATTACAAAGGGTGCCAACAGAAAGACACAGACACGTGTTTCGTCCTACCAGGACTCATCAGTGTGCCTCATCTGCATGACACCCTAGTGAAATGAACCAGCTACCCTAAAATGGACTATCTGGATTATGTTGTAGTGAACCCAATAAAAACAAAAACAAGCTGAAAGACAAAGAACCTCTTTTTGTTGGCACCCCTTTGCAAATTGTGAGAGGCCTTTTGGCACCATGCATTTCAGCTTAAAGTTGAACCAGCATAATATTCTGTGGTGATTTGCATATACAGCCCATGATGCTTTGCATTATAGGGGTATGTGTGATTTTGTATTTCTTTGAAACTTGGCTTCCCGGCCAATGCCCTTTGAGGTAACCATTGCTTCAGTGCTTGTGCACTGAGGTTCTTTGTCATTTACCTAGTTTTTTGGTTTTATTGGGTTCACCACAACGTAACCCAGATAGTCCATCTTAGGGTAGCTGGTTCATTTCACAGGGGTGTCATACAGATGAGGCACACTGATGAGTCCTGGTAGGATGAAACACATGTCTGTGTCTTTCTGTTGGCACCCTTTGCAAACTGTGTGAGAAGCATTTTGGCACCATGCATTTCTGCCTAAAGATGAATCAGCATAATATTCTGTGGTGATTTGCATATACAGCCCTTGATGCTTTGCATTATAGGGGTATGTGTGATTTTGTATTTCTTTGAAACTTGGCTTCCCGGCCAATGCCCTTTGAGGTAACCATTGCTTCAGTGCTTGTGCACTGAGGTTCTTTGTCTTTTTGCTTATGTTCCTATTTATTTTACTGTTATCTTGGAGGTTAGCCATTTATAAATTTTAGCATTATCATTCATACAGATATAACAGTTTGTTTTATTGTTTGTTCTAACATGTGATTTATTGTCTATTTACATATGTAACCCCCTTGTTCCCAGGGGTTACTAGAATCCCAGTTAGAATTAGTGGTAGGCAGGGAAGGCAGCCAGTGAAATACCAGTTAAATGGATTTCACTCTGTCTCCCTGTCTGCTGTCAGTCACAGCTGAGAGCTAGGGAAGTGATGTCATTTGGAATTCTCACAGTTGCATAAGCTACACTCCAGTAGCTGTGAGTGAGGGAGACAGAATGTTTGGGGAAGTTCTGTAGTGGAGTTTGAGTGGGATGCTGCAAAGTGCAGCTGCAGCTCCTGTAGTAGCTCTGACATAGAGCTGCATAGGTCCTGTTCATTTTCTTTTCTCACCCTAGTGGAGGACCAGTTTGTCATCTTGTTGAAGTGGTGGAAACAATCTCCAGTTTGTGATTTTCCTGTGCTTCATCCCAGGAGGGATGGGACAGGATGTCAGGATTTCAGGGGCAATCCCATGATTCTCCCAGGACTTTGGAAGCTGCCTTTTTATGACTACTTTCTGTGAGTGCATTGTTTGTTTGGTGTTTGCACAGGAGTGCCTGTAGATTTTAAAGGTGGATTCTCTGACAAAGGGACCCTGTCACCTTAGACTTTTGTTTAAAAGTTGTCTGCCTACAGTGGAGTCCAATATGTGACCATCCATGTACAGAACATTTACCTCTTGACACCCCTGTGATGTCCTTTGTAGTCTGTTAAGTGTGATATACATTTCAAGACAGCATCTACAGTTTCTACATTGTGTCAGGTGTATTTACTAGATGAATGGCAAAGTATGAACTAGGAAACAAAAGGTGGGAGATCCCTCATCTGGATTGACCAGTTTACCTCTCCAGATTCTGAAGGGCACCTGTGTTTCCTCTCAGTGCATGTGGCCAATGCCTGAAGAAACAGTTTTACCCAAGTGAGTGGAATTTTCTCCAGTTTGCCCCAGTGAGTGGGATTTTCCTCCGGTTACCCCTAGTATGTGGATCCTACAGTGTTGATCCTCTAGTGCTCTGTGTGGTTCATGTACCATGTCCATCCTATGCAATATGGGAAGTGTCCAAGTACTGGCTGGATGTGTCTTGTCGATGGAAAGTGACCAAGTACTGGCTGTATGTGCCTAGTCGAGGGAGAGTGTGTTCTTCTAGTGGCTAGTCCACATTTCAGTAACTGTCCTGTGATAAATGGGAATTCCTGAAGCTCTGTACCCTAAATGTCTGCAAGTACCCTGTATGTAACCCTTGGGGGTCCATCTCTGCTTTGTGTTGTTCCTACATGTGTTATGGAATAAAGCCACACTCTAGAATCCCAACTTGATATGGACATTCTTGTTATTGCTTCCTGTGTGGAATTACTTTGAGTACCCCTGTCCAGAAGTGCAAACCTAGCATAACCCTGAGTAAATGTTTTCTCCTCGGGATCTGGGTTGTTGGCCATGCATTGGTCCCACCAGGTGTGTGCCAGATATTTAGTGCCACACCTGTTTGTGTTCTGCATTGGTCCCATCTTGTCTATTATGGGCATTGAGACACAGTTTTCTAGTTGTGTAACTGTTTAATTAGTATGTAACCCCAGCCCTCTCTGTTTCTACCCCAATCCTGTGTTCATGGTGAGAGGTGTGTCTTCTAGTTAAATTAGGGGCCGGTGGGGGGGGGTTACACATATATATCTGTTAACTATTGTAAATCAGACACTTGCACTAATAACAACTGATTTTTATATTCCTGATTATTTTTCTGCATTGCCTCAGTTGAGGGGTTGAGTAGGAATTTTTCAAATGTATCTATGTATCTCTCTCTCTACATATATCTATGTGTATATATAGTCATATGTATGCACACACACACACACATATATATATATATATATATATATTAATATATATATGTATATGTGTGTGTGTGTATATATATGTAATGGATAAACCACTCTGAGGTGTGCGGTCGCGCTCTGATATACGCACGCCTTGGTGTGCATTGTTACTCATGAGGCCACAGGCCAAGTGCGTCAACCACCCAAGGCGTGCATACATCAGAGTGTGACCGCACACCTCAGAGTGGTTTATCTATCTTATAAAATGTCAAAATTGTTTTGGAGGGGGGTTAAAGTGCAGGTCTGCGGTCACGCTCTGATATACGCACGGTCATGTGATGCTGTTCAGCCAATAATATTGCTACAATTTCCCTACCCATTTTATAAATATATATATATATATATATATATATATATATATATATATATAAATATATCAATCAATCACTTTATTTAACCAGGCATAAACACCATTGAGCAAGCTCATTTTCAAGGTGGTCCTGGGCATTAAAACATTACAGTACACTTCATAAGATTACAATTACGGTGCACAGCGGTGCAAAAAAACCCAAAAAACATTGTGGAGGTGCTGGTCAATATGGGCCTATACATACCGGTTAACATAATTAACATGCAAAGGTGCATAATGATAAGCTTTACTGGAATGAGAATAGACAACAATCCCATATAGTCTCCGCTAAGTAAGAGCTCATACCTAAATAATAAAAAATAAGGAAGTATTAAGGAATAGGGTAGAAAATGGGGTGAAAGAGTAGGAAGCCAAGAGGGAGGCCAGAATAGATAAAAGGTAGAGAATAGGCAGGGCCATCTTGGATTAAGGGAACTAGGGTTGTAGGTCCTAGGTTTCAGGTAGTTAGGAATGTGGGGTGGATGAGATACTTAGGCGTAGGATTTGAGAGTGGCACCCGGGGCTTAGGGATCATAGGCGTCTGAAACAGTTGCATGATTCCTTCAGACAATCCATTAATAGAGCTTTGAATGTGAAAATGCTTGGAAGTGAGGATAATTTTAATGAGTCTTGCATAGTGTTCCAAAGTGATGGAAGTGAGAAGTTGATTGCTGCTGAGCCAAGGGTAGTTTTCACTTTAGGAATCTGGAAGCAGATTATGGAGAAAAGTCTCAGGCCATAGGAACCTTTAACCCATTTGAAGAGGTTCAAGATGTATGCAGGGAGATTAACAGATAATGCTCTAAAAAACCAGAGGAGAGCATTCCTTTTTATCCTAGCTGAGAGTGAGGTCCATCCCGAAACCTGGTATAGACGACAGTGATGTATACCACGGGGTAGATTTAGGATAAATCTTAAAGCCCGGTGGTAAAGGGTGTCCAGTTTGTTTAGCATCGTTGATGGGCAATAACTGTAAAGGAAGTCAGCGTAGTCCAGTATAGATAGGAATGTATCTTGTACTAGTCTCATTCTGGCTTCTAACGTAAGTAAGTGTTTAATGCGATAGAATAAACCTAATCTCTGTCTTAGTTTCTTCAAGGTTTCATTTAAGTGGCACAGAAAATTCTGCTTGTTATCCAGCCAGAACCCTAGGTATTTAAAGGTATCAACTACTTCAAGGTGTTCATCTAAGAGTGTTCGGATCTGTGTGATATGTGGGCATCCGGAAGTAAACTTTGGTGAGAGAATCATTGCTTTACTCTTTTTGGCTTTGAAGAGGAGCTTGTGAGTAATACGGTTGTATTGGAGGGTGACTAAGTCTTTCTGTAAGTACTCATGGCCCAAATCCAAGGATGAATTTGTGGTATAGAGTACAGTATCATCTGCGAATAAGTGCACATTGTCTGTGCCCAGGTGTGAGTCCAGATTATTGATGTATATTGCAAAGAGGATAGGGCCCAGGATGGAGCCTTGTGGGACTCCTTGTAGCAAGGATTTTTGTGGAGAAAGATCCCCTATGGCTTTGTCTAGCTGTAACCTATTGGTTAGGTAGCTGGTGAACCATTTAATGGCAGAACTATCAAGTCCAATGTTACTCAGTGCAGTAAGCATGATGGTATGATCCACAGTATCGAAGGCCTTACTTAGATCAAGGAAGAGGGCAAATACATGCTTCTTAAAGTCCAAGGCCATTTGCCAGTCTGTAGTTACTTTGGCAAGAGCTGATACTGTACTGTGTTTGGCTCTGAAGCCGGACTGAGCCGGGTTTAGCAACTTTTGTGAATCCAAATGTTCTCTAAGTTGGATGTTGACAATTTTTCAAGTAATTTAGAGAGGACGGATAGTATAGAAATAGGCTGGTAATTGTTCAGATCACTCAAATCCCAAATCTTGAATAATGGTAGGATGTGGGCAGTTTTCCACGAGACAGGTAGTTAACCTTGAATCAGAGAGGTGTTGAATAAGTGTGTAATGGGGGCAGTCAGATAGGTATGGCCAAGTTTTAGGAAGTAAGGTTCAATATTATCTGCACCCACACTCTTTTTTGTATCCAGAGAAAGGAGGAGGTCCTCCACTTGCTTGAATGTAATTGTGAGGAAGCTGAAGGGGGTGGGATGTGGTTGGTTATGGTTGTGGTTATCAGTGAAGCCAACAGTGTAATCTCTTGCAAGGCTAAGTTTGCCGATAGGTGAGGGGTCAAAGGCAAGCCCTGCAGTGGCAAAGTGATCATTAAACTTCTCTAGCATATCAGCTTTGTCCGTATAGGTGGTACCATCAGACACAATTTTGTTTGGAAGGGGTGTTGCAGTGGACTGACCTTCGACTTCTTTGAGGATGTTCCAAAATTTGGCAGAGTTGTTTTTATTGTCTTCTAGTTCTTTTTGGAAGTACCTAGCTTTTTCTGACCTAATTAGCTTGGTATAAGCATTCCTAGTGGTACAGAATGCTAACCAATCAGCCTCCAGGTGGGATTTCCTCACTTTTTCCACCAGTAGTCCATATCCCTAAGTGCTTTCTTCAGGATGGGAGAGAACCAGCCAGGAGTTTTATTTTTTGATTTGATCAGTCTTAGTGGTGCATGTTTGTCTATTAGCCCCAGTAAGAGGCTGTGAAAGATGTTAAATGCCTCATTAAAGGTGGGGGCTAGATAGAAATCCTGCCAACAAATATTACTTAGATCTTTCAGGAAAGTGTTCTGGCAGAACTTTTTCAGGCATCTTTTCAGTTTGAATTTGGAGGACGTTTTTATTTGGGAAGGATGTCTGATGCAGGCAGTAGTGCAATAGTCACTTATATCACTGAAGAATACTCCAGTATGCGAGATATTGTGAGGTTTGTTTACTAGCATAAAGTCCAGGAGGGTGCTGCGCTCAGGGTTTTTTCTGTTAGGTCTGGTTATAGCAGTTGCCATTTGTAACAGACCATTGACATCGCATAGCTCCTTCAATTTCTTAGAGCTGTCATCATTCCAATTTAGATTGAAATCCCCCATTAGAATACACTCAGTATTAGTAGAGTGAAGAAGGTTTTGAAGGTGTGGCAGAAGTGCCCAGCCACCAGATGGCAGTCAGTAGCATGCTGCCATAAGGAGTGATTTCTCGCTGGAAAGTGATAATTTTAGAGCCAGGCATTCAAATTCCTTAGCCTTTGAGGTACAGTCAAAGACTGTGACTGTGAATTTGCTTCTGACATATATTGCAACCCCTCCCCCTCTAGTCGGTCTATCACAATGGTAGATGATATATCTGGGTACGTTGATAGATTTGTCCGGGGCTGAGGGTGTGAGCCAGAATTCATTTATCATGAAGAAATCAGGATTCATGTAGAGCCCAGGTCTGTATAGAGTCAATCTTCTTTAGAAAACTACAGACATTGATATGGAGAAATCTAATCCCATTATATTGAGGGAGGTCCGCGGGGGCATCCAGAGAAATAGGTGGGCCTGGGTTTAATTCAACATTTCCCGAACAGAGTAGGAGAAGCAGTGGTAGTTTTTTTTAAGGTGGTGTCTTAGCCTACTAAATAGTCTTTTGTTACTCCTTCTAGTGTACATTGGTTTAGCAGTGGCTGTGTTAAGGGTAGGATTGCTATTTGCTAGGAATAAAACAAAGAGAACTGATAGGGCTGATGCCATCCTTGGGTATTGCACATGTTCTATAGTTATGGCCTGGTGGGAGGAGGGGTACGACCATAGAGGAGACATCCCTGATGTAGGATGCCATGGTTTAATGTGGGAGGCTATATCTTGGTAGATGATAGAGGAAGGAAACTGGCCTTTGTCCGAGTTGCAAACTGAAATTTTGGGTAGAGCATAACTTAGTAATATAAGGCAACTATAGAGAAGGATAGATGCAGATGGCATTCTTAATGTGGAGATATTTCCTTTTACCAGTAATAAATACAGAATTTGCAACAGTTCCTTGAGAGGGCCAGGGAAATGAGTGGTTCCTGTGGGAGGATGGGGGACCAGTGAAAATTAAGGCCTAGATAACCAATGAGGCATGGCTGGCAATAGACAGTAGGAGTGAGCTAGAAAGCTGGGGTGGGGTTCATGTGTATTTACTCAGGACCAGGGGGGTGGGTGGGTGAAAAAATTGGAAGCTAGGGCTCCCTTCCTGGAGGTAATCAGTCCCTGAGGGAAAGTCTGTACCTGCATTTCTGTGAGGAGCTAGTGGCTTCACACCTGGACTGCGGGTGGCAGTCTGGCAGGTCTGGTTCATCAGAGAACCACGGCTGTGGCTGTCAGACTACCTGGAAGGAGAAGGCAGAGGAGAATTAAATAAGAAAGTCAGAGGGGGTGGGGCTACTCGTGGAGCTAAAAAGAAATACAGAATGGCTTAAATGGGGGGGGTGTTGCAGACCAAAATATTAGGCAAATTGCCTCCAAGTCTGAGTGAGCAATAACAGGGCAATTAAAAACACAATACTAGCATAAAAAGGCGAAGGGGGGTTTCAAAGGCCTGAGCTGAGATCGCTACTGGTCTTATGAGGAACACAATACAGGCATTTACATTAAATCAGAAAACTTCAGCTATAAAATACAAACAAGACAGTTTTAACAGAAAACATAATCTAGCACAATATAATCAAACATTAACAGTGCAGAGCTATATGGAGCCAATCGGAGTGCTCCTGGGGCTGACTGCGTCTAGTGGGCCACAGTAGTAAAAAACTATGGATTTAAACCCAGAGACAATTGTTCTCATGTAAAGAAAGCAAAAGTTGGCAGCTAGGGCTCCCTTCCTGGAGGTAATCAGTCCCCGAGGGCAAGTCCGTACCTGTGTTTCTGTGAGGGCCTGGTGGTTTCACATCTGGACTGTGGGTGGCAGTCTGGCAGGTCGGAAGTCAGTTCGTTTTTTATATATATGTATATGAATATGATAGGGGCGCGGTCACATCCCTATAGTTAGGGTTAAGCAGGCACTTTAATGTTAAACCTCAAATTTTGAGCATTAATAACTTTACAACCGTTCAACAGATGTGCACGAAATTTGGAATGTGTGGTCTGGTGTGGTAGATCTCTTGATTTACCAAGTTGTGTTTTGGTCAGACATATGGTTTTCATGCAGCAAAACACAAAATAATGCACTTTTCACCAGTTTTGATGTGTGTTTTGCCCATGTCACTGCGACCACACTGTGTGGTTTTTTGGTCTGAAATTTGGAACTTGGAAGGAGTTTGGGTCAAGGAACAACCCAGCATTGGCTTGGTAAAAACATATTAATCTGTTCAAAAGTTAAACAATTTTTGAGTTCTGAGCATGCTCAGTTCACTCAAATTTATATGTATATTTTATGACCTAAGAATTGTCTCATGGTCAAGGATTTTTTGAGCTCGAAAAAGAAAATCCTAGTCCATCTGAAAAATTCTTAGTTCATGAACTGCCATCTTGTTTTCAGTTTTCCAGCCAACCAAAATGTTGTAGCTTTCTCCACAGGTGACTTTTTGGGCCAAATGAGGCATGTGTTGTGTTCAGGATGACCCCCCCTCTACAAAGCCATGCATTTGGTTTGCTTCATTTCTGCCAAAAAATAGGTTTTTAAAAATTAAAAATTCTCCTTTCATGACTCGTTAACAATCTTCTTTCGTGAGCCTGCAAAATCCTGGTCCACAAGATGATCCTAGTCCGTGAGAGTCTTTCAAGAGGGGATGACCAGATAGCCAGAATTTCACGACCAGTTGTCCCTTGGGATGATCAGATGGCCTAGACTGGCGTGATCAGATGTCCCTCGTGGACTAGGATTTTCTTAGGCCACAAACTAGGATTTATCTTGTGGCCTAAGATTTTGCTATCTCATGACTGAAACATTTTTAAAGGTGTAAAAATTTTATAATTGCATAGCTCAGAAATGGTTTGGTCTTTTTACTTTAAATTTACAGGGTGCTGAAGGGGTACACTACAGGTGTGAACTATACTGTTGTGGTGTTGGGGAATTAAGTGGTTGCATAGATATGCCGTGATGAAATTGACATTTTCCCCATAGGATTACATTATGGTGTCTGTCATGCCTTTCGGCACCATTATCTCGAAAATGAAGGGAGATAGAGAGTTTTCGGTACTGGTGGCATGGGTGATATCTGCTGCTAGAACAAAATTTTTAACCATAGAGTAAGCCTGCAGTGGAATATTTTTTCATAGGTTGTCTGGTTTATGAGATATTATCAAATTTGTGTTAGAAGGGTTCCTTGCTATGTAGCTATGAGCCAGTGGGAGTGTGGGCCCGAACACAGATGCATATTGTTATGCAGTAATGGGCAATGTAATCCTATGGTGAAAATGTCAATTTCGTCATGACATATCTGTGAAGTAGGGGGAGTGGCTTAGCTAGAAGGAAGCTCAATTTAAAGACTGCCTTAGAAAGATTCTGTTAGTAGCTTGACAGAAGACACCAGGAGGAAGGAGTGCTGTGTGACTGGACTTCTCTACTGGGACTAAAGAAGTAGAACTCTTGTACTTGGACCTTTCATTTAGGGTAAAAAAAAAACAAATAAACAACACAGAAAAAAATAGTGTGTTTGTCTGAGTTAACTGAACTAAATGGTTATCTGAACAGTTATCTAGGTGTAAATCTCAGGTGATTGAAAGGGCTTGATAGCTGTGCAGTTTAAATTACTTGTGGAAAGATCTAGTAAGTAGGGGAGTGGCTTAGCTAGAAGGAAGCTAAATTTAAAGACTGCCTTAGAAAGATTCTGTTAGTAGCTTGGCAGAAGACACCAGGAGGAAGGAGTGCTGTGTGACTGGACTTCTCTACTTGGACTATATTGCCCTCAGTCCCACCAAAAGCTAGTTCTACTTTTATAGGCACAGGATTTGACTGACAACAAGAACTTCCTGTTTGGGAGCAGGAAGTGTGAGATCACAGAGCCACCAAAGACCCACCATCCTAGAAGGGCAAAAGTAGCTCTCTGGCCCCCTCTAGCTGCTGGAAGCCTGCTTCTGAGCAAGTAAGGGGTCTACTGAGAAATATAGGATATTCTTGTCACAGAACAGGACAATTAGGAGCTTAAAGGGCACAGAGGCAAAAAGAAAGTAAAGAGAGAAGAGAAAGAAAAAAAAAAAAACAGAGGAAAGAGTAAGGATTCCAAACAACAATTAAGGGGCCAGAAATAAGACATGATAGGAGTGGTACAGTGTAGTGGCTATAGAGCAGCATTCTTCTGGGAGACATTCTGGAGGATGCGGTGTTGTCCCATCTGCAGGCACCAGAGCTCTCTGGGCTGAGGGAGGAGGCTTCTCATCTCCAGGCTGAGTTGTCCAGGATTTGTGGGACCTCCTCCTCCATCCAGGGACCACCAGTGCCACTGCCACTTCCTCAGAGGTTGCCAAGAAAGAGGAGCAGTTGGACCACAGTGGGCTCAGGGAGGGTGAGGGCGGTGGAACAGAGGCGCATCCCTCCAGTTGTACCTCTCCACAATTCCTATGCCATTCTGGCAAAGTGTGGTTCCTCTATGGAGGCACCTGCAGTGGAGAACAAGGAGGATGCTGGGAACCTCCACAAAGGAGACCTACAGGAGGGTGGCATGGGACCCCACAGGGGAAGGAAACAACTCCTGGTGGGGGACTCCATTGTTAGGAAGGTAGAACTGGGGGAGGAAGGGGAGAGGGAGGTAAGGTGCCTGTCTGGCACCATGGCTTGGAGGGACAGGGAGCGAATCCTCAGGATCGCTGGAGCAGCTGCACAGGGGAGGGAGCTGGATGTCATTGTCCACCTATGGACAAATGACCTGGCTAAGAAAGGGATTAGAGCAGTGCAGGAAGAGTTTGTGGAATTGGGGAGGGACCTTAGACAAGTAGCACACACGGTAACCTTCTCAGAGGTGCTGCCCATCTATGGCGTAGGAGAGGCTAGGGTGTTCTGCACCATGGGATTTAATAAGTGGTTGAAAAACTGGTGCAGAGCTCAGGGATTTGGCTTCTTTGGGGACAGCCGATCTGAACAATTACCAGCCTATTTCTATACTATCCATCCTCTCTAAATTACTTGAAAAATTGTCAACATCCAACTTAGAGAACATTTGGATTCACAAAAGTTGCTAAACCTGGCTCAGTCCGGCTTCAGAGCCAAACACAGTACAGTATCAGCAGGTTTGGAGAGCCTCCTTTGCAAGGGGGGCTATGGCTGGTGGATGAAGGGCCACTGAGTACAGCAGCTGAACATGGGGGGAGCAGAGTTTTGTACAAAAAAATTATATGATGAGCAGTGGTTAAGGAGCATAACATGGAGTTGCTGGAATGGGTAGTGCTAGGTGCGAGGCCTTTATTTGGAGCTGCAGGAGCTCTTTTTGGTGGTTCAACCAGATTGTTTAAGATTTAGTGTTGGAATGCATGAGCGAAGTTCACCCTTGAGCAGAATGGTGTTTTTATGGATTTTCGGTGGTTTTGAAGAGGGCCTGTGGCCATGTGGCATCACATGTCGGGCCGGCAGCAGAAGAACAAAGGCAGGATTGTATAGGAGTGAGGGAGGTTTCAGTTTGGGTAAAATGAGCGTGTACGTGGTGAACGGCTGATGGTCAGAGCAGGCCTGGATTCCCGCAGCATGGCCACGATGATGGGGGTCAGCGGGCTGCTGGGAACCATGGCGGGGCCCAAGAGTTGATGCCGGCAGCAGGAAGGCATTTGGTTTGGTGGTGGTGGGAAGATGCTTGCAGATAGTGCTGCATGCCTAAGAAGAGAGGTAGTCCGGGATTGGGGAGTAAGGAGAGTTATCAATTACAAAATGTTATTCAGCTGGCATTGTATATCCCATCCTTTAGCATTGTTATGTTGTTAGAGGACTGGATCAGAGGGAAGGAGGTCGAGTGACAGGAAAGTGGTGGGCATGGGGATGAGGAAGGCATAGAGGATGCCAAGGAAGCACGCAGCAGAAGGCCAGGCAGAGGATGGTGGTTGTTAAATGCGATGCTGGCCCAGAAAGGGGCCTAGTCACAGGAGAAGGGCACAAGGAACAGGCAGGCAGCAGGCCTGAGTGGGCTCACATTTGGGCTAGAAGCACTCTTAACAGTATATGGCTGATGACTGGTGAAGGGGGTTACAGTGATTTGCGGTCTGGCAGACCCCTGCCTTACAGAATTACATTGGGATTTGCCAGCAAGCTGGAGCAGTGTGGGGCCTAGGGGAGGGGAGAAGAGCACAAGAAGCAATCGATGGAAGGCCTCTGCAGGAACCGCATTGGGGCAGAAGAAGACACCCTGCAAAAGGGCAGATTTGCAAGCTAAAGTAGGGTAGGTAAGAGACAAGAGTTGGAGCAAAGGGTCAGTTGTTTTTCGAATGAAAGTTTGTTGGGGCATGGTCCAAGAGGGGGGACAAGGTATAAGAGGATGCTGGGAGGGTGTGAATTAGGCCAGAAGGGCTAAGGCAAAAAGAAGTGGGGCACTCAGTGTGGGTCCATGGAAAGGTGGTGGGTAGCCAACCGGTTTGCCATGGGGAGGCGCGGTTAAAAATAAAAATAATGAAAATAAAAACAAACAAAAAAATGTGCAATATGTGAAGGATAAATATGCAGATGCTAAACAGGCAAGGGACACATGAAGCAGCTCATGCAGGTCAGAATGGCAGAAGGGGCCAGGTATGAAAGGCCCCAGGGAAGGAGGGCCAGAGGGTTACATCGAGGGAAGCAGAGGCCTGGTTGGACCGGTTCGGGCCTAAGGAGAGGTGATGCTCAGCAAGTCTGACTCACACTGTCATTTCCCTCTTAATAATATTCCCAGCAGATTCTGATAGCACCAAAGAAGGCACCAGTCTCTAGCACCAAGATGATGGAGGAGGTGTCCAAATTGATGAAGAAGATGATGGAGCTGGTTGAGGTGGCCAAGAGGAGAGAGGAAGAGGAGGAGGCATCAAAGAAAAGGAGGGAAAGGGAAGGAAGGGAAGAGACCAATAGGGGAAGGCCCCAGCCTCACATCCATCCCACACCCTGAACCTGGGGCAGTATCACCTGGGTCAGGCCCGAGCCAGGATAAGGGTGATGTGGATATTATGAAAGAGGGTGATCTAATGGAGTATTTGGAGGGGCTGCTAGGTGATATGGGGGATGAAGGGGTGGGAAGGATGGAGAAGGTGCTTCAAGCAATAAAGGATGAAGTCAAGTGGGGGAAGGGGGCACAGGTACACCACCAGGGAAGAAAAAACTATACAATGGTCCCCCAGGTTTCACACTGGGTGACCATGTGCCATCATCAATAAAAAAAGATCTGGAAAGGGGAGTATGTAGACATTTTTGGACTAGTGGATGAGGACACAGCCAAAAAATATGAACAGAAGGAATTGGTAGGAAAGTCAGAGATGGTGGTGGCTTTAGCAGTAGTGAGGCACAAGGAAAAAGAGGCAAAGTACAAGGGGAAGAACATAGACATGTGGCAGGTGGGTTTTCTGATATACAGCACACTAATCCTGGAAAAACAGCAGGAGTTGGCAATTCCCCTCTTGACCTACACGGCAATCATCAGGGATGCCTATAAAGCTAAGCTGAGATACAGATTGTTAAAGTATGGTGAGGCTTTTAGGAAAAGGATGGCGGCTAAGGGGGACCTGAGGTGGGACTGCACACACTCTGAGCTATGGGTGTGAACACTATTGGGCCATGCTGGGATACCTTGGGGGATCACAGCAAGAGGGCTACACTCCCAACAGTGGTCAAGGCATGTTGGGGCTACAACAGGGCTTCGTGCACGTAGGTGAACTGTAAATTCTGGCATGTTTGCTCTCATTGCACAGGGCCATACCCAGTGGCAAACTGCCATCAAGGGGTGAGAAGAGTGCACAGCAGGGGGAACAGCACCAGGAATAGTCCTTTTGTGGGGGAAGGGGGAGGTGGAGGCAGGGGCAAAGGGGGACACAACAAGGGGGTTACAACTCCAATTACAGTTGGAACTGACAAGGAAGGGGCAGCAGGGCACTGGGGTTTTCCCTTGGCACACACACCCATTTCATGGAGGGTAGTGGAAGCCTGGACACAGGAATACCTGGATGTAGTCGGAACATAGTTCCTGCGGAAAGGTTTCAAAGAAGGTTTCTGGGTGGGTTCTGAGGGTAGGCACAGGGCAATGAAGGCAAACAATTTGGGGTCAGTAAAGGGGAAAGAGGACATTGTCTGAGCTAAACTTCAGAAAGAGTTGCTAGCTAGGAGGGCAGAGGGTCCCTTCGCAGAACCTCCTTGCCCTCATTTCAGGGTTTCACCCCTAGAGGTGGTCCCAAAAAAGAAGTAGGGGGAGTTTAGGCTTATACACCACCTGTCTTACTCAGAAGGGGACTCAGGAAATGAGGGGATCCTGGATGACTTAAGGGCAGTCTCACATGCATCCCTGGACCAAGCAGTGGTGTTGATAAGAGCAGTGAAGGGGGCCTGGCTAGCAAAGACGGGCCTCACCAGCAGTAGCCTGAAGGCAGACTCAATGTCCAAGGACTGGGACCTCTCATGTTTTAAATTTGAGGGAGGGCTTTATTATGACAAGGCCATGCCAATGGGATGCTCAGCTGCCTGTCTAACCTTTGAGACTTTCAGCTCTTGGGTGCAATGGGCATTTGGTTAGAGATGCGGGCACAGGAGAGTGGTCCACTATTTGGATGATTTCCTACTTATAGGGGGGAGTAAGGCTGAGACAGCAGGGATATTGTTGGATTTTAAGGACTTGTGCAGATGCATAGGCATCCCATTGGCAGAGGGAAAGACGGAGGGTCTGAGCCATCAATTGGAGTTCCTGGGAATTGAGGTGGATATGGCGCACGATTGTTTCTGTCTGCTGGGTGACAAAGTGGCCCGGCTCAAGGGGTTATTAGCACAGGTACAGGGGAGGCAGAGGGTGCTGCTGATATTAGTACAGCAGCTACTGGTGCACCTTAATTTTGCTTGTAAGGCCATAAGCCTGGGCAGGTCCTTCACCAGGAGGCTGGCAAGGGTCACAGGGAAAGCAAAAAAGCCCCATCATTGGGTAAACATTACAAAAGGAGGGCTGGAGGACTTAGGGGTTTGGGAGGAGTTCCTTGATTGGTATAATGGGGTAATATTTTGGCAGGATGAATGGGCATACAACAAGGAACTGGAGTTATACATGGATGCATCGGTGGAGCTGGGGATGGGGGCCTACTTCTAAGGGGACTGGATCTCAGAGACATGGCCTGATTCCTGGAAAGAGGCTGGTTTGCTGAAAGATATCACCTTTTTGGAGATATTCCCCATCTGGGCTGTGCTGGAAGTTTGGGATAACAGGATGAAGGGAAAATGCATACTGTTTTGGTGCAACAATAGAGGGGTGGTCGAGGTACTAAGTAGGCAAGAGGGAGTCACCAACTTGGTAGGAGGGGTCATGCGATGACTGGTTCTATTGGGCCTGCAACAGAACTTATAATTTAAGGCAGAACATATTGAGGGTATTCAGAATGAGGTGGCTGACAGTCTTTCCCATTTACAGTTGGACAGGTTCCGGGAGTTGGCACCAAATGCAGTGAAGCACAGGACCAGGGTGCCAGACCATCTTTGGAAAATTGAAGGGAGAAGGCCAGATGGTTGTACTGGAGCTCCAGGCACCCAACATGCTGAGAGCTAATGAAGGGGTGTGGGGGGCTTTTCAGGATTTCAGAGCCAGGGCAGAGTGCAACATGGAGCAGCAGGTATTGGAAGACCAGTTAAAGCAGTACACAGTGGGTAATTGGGAGGAGGGGATGTCCCATACCACAATGGTGGTGCACCTAGCTGGCATAGGATGGGTGTGTAAGGACAGGGACTGGCCGGACACCATGGCAGGGAGGGCCATGAGGAGGATGGTGGTAGGTTGGCAGAGGGGGCATGGGGTAAGAAGGGACAAGAGGAGGCCTATCATGGGGCAGATGCTTAAAAGTGTGATGGGGGTCCTACAACATGTATATACCACAGTGAAGAAAATCTACCTGTGTAGAGCAGTCTTCACTGTCATGGCAAAGGGTGTCTTCAGGTTAAGGGAAATGGTGGCTCCGTGGATGTCAAGGGTGGACCAGGGTTTACAGACTAGGGCAGTGGAGTTGGGGCAGGACAGGGTGGTCATAGACTTGTCCCAGTCCAAAACAGATCACGGGGGTATGGGTGAGGCTGTGACTTTGGTCAGACAGGGGCCAGGTGAGGTGTGCGCAGTCACAGAAATGGAGGAGTATATTAGAATCCAGGGAATGGGGGGATATGGTTCTGGCATGGGGATGGGAACCCAGTAACTGTTTTTTCCAGGTAGGGGCAGTCCTTAAGAAGCAACTCATGTTCATCAGGAAAGACCCTGATGAATTTTCCCCCCCACTCATTTCACATAGGGATGGCTTCCAAGGCCGTGGCCAGGGGTGGGTCGGAGGCAGAGGTGAAACAGGTAGGGAGATGGTGATCCAATTGCTATAAGATGTATGTGAGATAGGATTGTCCAGGTTTTTGTGCTCATTATGGTATTGTTTCTGTTTATTCTGCAGGAGAGAAATGGCAGGTCTGGCTGGTAGGGCACTCCTCCATTTACTGGGCAGAGAGGTTTTCAGCTTCAAGGAGTGGTGGGACACAGCTACGTATAGATCTGGAGAACACAAGGGTGCAATGGAAGGGCATTAGATGGGCCCAGTTATTGCCACTATTGGAGGTACTCCGAATAAGGTGGAGCAGTCGAGATTTGCTCATTGAATATCTAGGGGGAAACAACCTGGGGGAGACACCATGGGAGCCTTAGTCCAGGCCATAACAGCAGACCTGGAAAGGGTGAAGGGTTGGTGGCTGGAAGTAACCATCGGCTGGTCCGAGATCACATCCCGAAGGATGTGGAGAGGGGCCAAAGAAGTGTGGGCAGTGGAAAAAGGGAGGAAGAGGCTCAATAGGAAGGTTGCAAGGGCAGTGATTAAGATGGGGGAGTGCACATTCAGTACAGGGACATCCCTTTTGAGAGAGCAGAGGTGTATAGGTCAGACAGGGTCCACCTGACTTAATTTGGCATGTGCCTATTCCTGAGGCCCTTGACAGATCTGGCAGGAGGATAGATAGGAGGGGGCCTAGGTACTAGCCTGCAAGAGGGGAGCCCCATCTTCCATCCCCAGCAGGAGATTGGTCAGTGTAGAAAGGGGGCGAGAGAGGGCAAATGGGGGTAGGCAGAAAGGGGAGGGCAGACCAACATGTGCTGGGGTCAAAGGCACCCAGGTGTGACATTAATGGGGGGTTGGGGAAGTTTAGAGACTAGGGGTCGAATCATAGTGACCTGGGAGGGGATGGAGATCCTGGTAAGTCAGTACCAGGTACTGGTGATGATGTGGGGCATGAGATCTGAGTGTCCGGATCTTGTAGGTGAAACACACAAGAAGACCAAGAAGGAAGGAAGCCATATTGGATCTCTATGTGGACTGTTTTGAATGTACTGTTGATTCAAGAGATTTGGAATGTAAATATTAAATGCTGCCTAAATAAGTTGTTACCAATGAGCATCCAAGCTAGCAGTTGTGGAATAAGTTTATTTCCTGGGTGGGGAGGGTTCAGATGACAAATAAGGTTGCCACTAACAGGCAGCCCAAATTGTTAGATGGCCCCCCTCAAGGAAGGAAAGAGAAAGACTGAGGAGAAGTAGGATAAGGGGGGGATGATGTCATCATGCCAGTGTCATTTGACACAAAGGATAGATTTGAGCCATTGGCCATGAGGAGGGGCATGCAGGGGCATAATAGTCTTCGCAGCCCTCCAGTGGCCCTCTTTGCTGGGATTTTTCCCACCCATCTGCCCAGAGCAGGACTGAGATGCAACAGTCAGGGGGCAGCTAGGACAGGTCTGTCCTAAGCCAGTAGGGTAAGACGGGGGCCAGGATGCTGCAGAAGTACAGCAGGATTTCATTGGGGCTGTCAGAGCCTGGTTGCTGAGCAGCAAGTGCCCAAGCAAGAGAAGATAAAACAAAAATAATAATAAAAAAAATATATATATATATAGTTAATAGAAGGTTGGGAAAAGAAGAGAAGGGGGAGTGAGAGAGGGGTAAATAGGAGGTAGGCAGAAAGGGGGAGGGGCAGAGCAATACATGCTGGGGGCAAAGGGCACCCAGGTGTGGAGTTAAAGGGGGATGGGGGAAGTTTAGAGCCTAGGGGTCAGATCGTAGTGTCCAAACCTGGGAAGGGGGTGGAGGTCCTAGTAAGTTGGTACCTGGTACTGGTGATGGTGTGGGGGGTCAGATCTGAGTGTCCGAACCCTGAAGGTGAAGCATGAAAGAAAAAGAAGAAGAAGAAGACCAGGAAAAAAAGAAGTTCCAGAAGCCATATTGGACCTCTATGTGGACTGTTTTGAATGTACTGTTGATTCAAGAGATTTGGAATGTAAATAATAAATACTTCCTAAATAAATTGTTGCCAACAAGCATCCAAGCTAGCAGTTATGGAGTGAGTTTATTTCCGGGGGGGGGGGGAGTTCAGATGACAATAGCAACATAAAAGTTGAATGTATACTAATAAATGTGCACACATGTCTTTGGTATGCAATGATAACCTGACATTTACTTTCATATACAGCAAGGAATGCTTCACAGATATGTGTAATATTATATTAAGTATATGCTTAACTTTTACAAATTTTACAATTGTCGTCCAATATTGCATTGTGAGACTGACCATGTTTCTCAAATTGGCTTTCAATTTGGCCATTTTAATCACCTAATAATTTGGAAATAAATCATTTTTTTAAACCTTGCCTTCCTGTGTTGTGTTTTCACTTATCTATTACATAAGAGTTATAGTCTTTATGTTACGCTTTTGAAACTGCAGTGTACAAGGGAAGTACACAGGATTTCAATATGTTTATTTCACTTAACTAAAGCATTGTGGTTATGGTAAAAGGTTTTAGTATTGTGTTTTAACTGCAACAGGAGTGAATTACTGTGACAATACATAACACATACTCAAAAAGAAGGGAAATTCATTGCAAAAAATGCATTAATGCATCAATTAGAGTTTCAACTACAGCAACAAGACACCACTAGGGAGAACATTTTCTAGTGTTACATTGCTCTGCTCAGTAGGACTCATGCTACTAAAAACCCACAAGTGTTACATGACACTTTCTTAAAAAGAAGGGAAATTCATTGCAAAAAAACTCCATTAATGGATCAGTTAGGATTCTTACTACAGCGACAAAAGTTGGGAAATGCAGTGTTAGGGTTCAAAACCCTAACTCTGCATCCCCCCCCAACCCACATATACACACACACACATATGCAAGTAGGGTAAGGCCCAAGGCAGCACAACCAATCAGAGACAATCACCATCAGGTAACAGAAATAACACACAACTCTCTAAATGTACAACAAGACACATCCATCATCATGGTCCACCAACTGTATGAGTTCTGCTGCCATCTGAGTGCCTTGGGGGTACACACACGCATGCTGGGCAACCATGGTTGATGGACCACATGACTCACTGTATCACAGAACATGACTAAATACTGTGAGACTGTATTATATAATTAGTCTAAGGCACAGCAAAAAAACTACTAACCACATTTAGAATACACAGAACTGTTGTATAAGTTCAAGAATGCACTATGACGATGTGCATTGCAGACTTGTAACGCATGACTAGGGGACTGGACATACTCTGCCTCCAGCCTTGTGCATCGCAATGCACCCTAGCTGTGTGTTATAACTGTGTGAATGCACACCCTGTCTTATTTCATTGCTGATGTCATGACATGGTAAATGCAACACAATAATATGCTAATAAACAGTATTACTTATATATTAAAAAAAAAATAGTACTGTCATGGTATACAACATCAGTACTCCATACAATTTCATAACTCTGTTACAACTGTATTTGAATATTGGAACACAGTCTGAGTCAGTCACATCTGTAACCACGATAATCACAACACTGTAGTCATTTACATAACACTATTAATGCAAAAACAAATACAGTATGATCAGCGCTATACTGCCAGCACAGTATGCTGAGACATTATTGCTGTCAGATCTTCATACAATGAAAATTAGTGTGTAAAAATTTGCAAAATATTTATCATGATGT